>JAPQNM010000005.1:5299081-5316581 GCA_029783475.1 Metacarcinus magister
TGAAGCCTACCGGCACCATGGGTATAAAAGGGTTAAAACTGACCCTAAAGGATTTTTTCAAGTATATAGGACACAAATCAGGGAATTGGTGAGTTTGTTGAAATTGGGTCAGGAAGAGATGGTGAGTTCGGGGGAGGATATGTGTAAGGTTCTTAATGATTACTTCTTAAGTGTTTTTTACTAAGGGAGACCAAAACATAGTTCCCGTTTGCGAGCAAATATTTAGAGGGGAAGAAAGCGTAAAGCTAATAGATGTTGAAGTAACTAGGGAATTAGTGGTAAGGGAAATAGATAAAGTGAAGTTTAAATCACCAGGTCCAGATGAAGTTTATCCCAGGGTAATTAAAGAATGTAAAGAGGTAGTTAGCCAGCCGTTAGTTAATATTTTCAGGAAATCAGTGGATTTAGGAGAGGTTCCTTCAATGTGGAGGCAAGCGAACGTAGTTCCGATTTTTAAGAAGGGAAATAGGGCTTTAATGTCTAATTACCGATCCGTCAGTCTGACTTCAATTGTAGGTAAATTACTAGTCTATTAATGCAAATAAGATTAGAGAGCATTTGGAAAAGTTTAGTTTAATAAATGATTCACAACATGGGTTCAGCAAGGGTAGGTCATGTCTCACTAACTTATTAACTTTTTATAGGAATGTTTATGAGGCAGTAGATAATGATGAGAATTACGATATTATATACCTTGACTTCAGTAAAGCATTTGATAAGGTTCCACATGATACACTACTAAGTAAGGTTAGAGCGCATGGGATTGATGGGAAAGTTTTCTGCTGGATTAGGTCATGGTTAAGCAATCGGCAGCAAAGAGTTACAATTAATGGTTCCAAGTCTAATTTTTTTGGGGGGTAACAAGTGGAGTGCCACAGGGTTCTGTATTAGGGCCATTATTATTCATAATATACATTAACGACTTAGACAATGGGATTAGTAGTGATATTAGTAAATTTGCTGATGATTCTAAGATAGGCAGGATTATTAAATTAGAGTCTGATGTAAAAGACTTGCAGGGGGACTTAGATAGGTTAAACGAGTGGGTGGTTAAGTGGCAGATGGATTTTAATATTGACAAGTGTAAAGTAATGAATATTGGTAGGGAAAATCCTCAAAACAGGTACAATATAAACAGGGTAATGCTGAATAGGTCAGAATGTGAGAGGGATTTGGGTGTTCAGGTTAGCTCAGACCTCCGTCCCAGAAAACAATGCATTGAGGCTAGAAATAGGGTTAATAGGTTGTTAGGATTCATTACTAGAAGTATTAAAAGTAGAAGTGCTGAGGTTATTTTGAAATTGTATTTAGCGTTAGTCAGACCTCACCTCGACTATGCAGTGCAGTTTTGGTCACCGTATTATAGAATGGATATAATTTTGTTAAAGTCAGTGCAGAGAAGGATGACCAAAATGATAGAAGAGATTCGTAATTTTAGCTATGAAAGGAGACTAAAGCTTTTGAAATTGCACTCACTGGAGCGACGTAGAGTAAGGGGAGATCTGATTGAAGTATTTAAGTAAGTAAAGAGTTTTAATAAGGGTGATGTAGGAAAAGTTCTTACGATCAGTAGTCAGGATAGAACAAGAAATAACGGATTCAAACTAGAAAAATGTAGATTTAATAAAGAAATAGGCAGAAATTGGTTTACAAATAGGGTGGTAGATGATTGGAATAGACTCAGTCAGCAGGTAGTTAGTGAATAGACAATAGGGAGTTTTAAGAGAAGACTAGACGACTTCATGGATGGGGATGGGAGGTGGGTGTAGGTAATAAGGGGAGATAGGATTAACAGGAACTACCTAGTGCAGGCCTCCGGGCCTTTTGTAGCTTCCTTATATTCTTAAGTTCTTATGTTCTTATGTAATATCTAAACGGTCTTGATAGTGAAGGACATTCCATTATCAAATCTAATGTGCTACGTATATCTATTCTCCTAATTAACACTCATTGATTAGTAAAACAATAATAACCACCGTCTGGCACTTCACGTGAGCTCAGTCAGAAACTTCGCAGGTCAGAAAATTGGTTGTCACGTGACTTGTGGGAAGGGTATTCAAGTTTCCACACATCATCACAACATTAAGATTAACACACGCAAAGGCATTGGATTTAATTTACTCTTGTGCTTGCCTTAAGGTCAAGCATGATAACAAACACCCAGCTGAAAAGACTCCCAGTGGTTTTGGTTGCTGACGAGAATGGCAGCACTGCCGCCCACCAGCCCCCGCCTGCTCACAGCTCACGTTCTGTCCCACCTCTAACAGCCTGTTGGAACCCGCAAGCAGTACTTCCAACGCAGACAACACTCCTGACGAAGCCTATACAGACAACACTCATGACGAAGGAACAAAGGACAGACAGGAATAAAGAGCACGACACCTAATCCTATAGGGACCGGAAGTCATAAGAGTACATGTAGATAACCCTTCGCTGGCCTTGGTAACCTCACCGTAAGTCACGTTGGTCACAGGGTGTTACAATGAATACGCCCCCATGATCCGACCAGACTCCGGTGAGTTAGGAGCAACGAGAAGTCAGAAGCTTACCAGCACTCGTCTAGAGCAGAACAACTTTGAAGAATCTCTCTTAAACTCAAAACCTACATGACGGTCAGCTGAAACGAATACAAAACTAAACAAGTCCACAGAACCAGAAGAAGTATAAGAGAGCCTAAGAGGATTATCAAGAATAAGGATATAAGAAGGAAGAAGAGTCCTTATAAGAAGAGTAGGGAGATAAGAAGAAAGAAGAACCCTACAAGAAGAATCTTATCAAGAATAAGGATATAAGAAGGAAGAAGAGTCCTTATAAGAAGAATACAATAAATACTTGAGAAGAGGACCAGCCAGGACAAGACGTTAAAAACGGACATGTTGCTGATTGTCGTGAGTAGAAGCTGAGAGTCGGGTTAAGGTTGTGTAAATAATTGCCAAAGGTCTAAGAGGTACGAGTAGGATTTAGTTAGGATATAGGATATGTTATAGGTTCATTATGAGTAATACAACGTTTATTATATAACGGGTATTACAAGTAGAATTGATTGCTAATATCTAAAGTATTAGCATATTCATATAAGACATAGTGCAATACGTACTATTATATATAAGAATAAATATAGAGACAGCATAAACTTTTATATCCCTGAACTCTCGTACCGAAGAGAAACGTTATCTGTACCTTAACCTTCCATAGGATATTGTCTTTGGGATTCTTGAGGTAAATACCAAGATCCTACTAAAGTTGTATTCAAGTAAATTACATACTACCTAATGATAAAGTAAAGTAATTAATATTAGAAGGTGGGGGCACAACAGTGGTGGCAGGGGTGGGATATATACTGTGTTGTGTTAGTCAGATTTAGAACATAAGAGCCTCGATCATTTATGTCCTTCGATATAGGTCAAGAGCAAAGAATAATTCATTGCCCTCCAGAAGTCGTATACATTCCATCAGGTGTTAGTCATAAAAGTGAAGAAAGTACTGAAAAGCTTTCCTGAATGATGCTATAAAGTCTTGTTTTACATATGTCGTGCAACCTGGATCTATTTTTATTAGATTCTGCATTATTGAAGCTATCCTAATGTAGAAGTCAGTGATGGTTTCTCCTGATAACCTTCTTGCATTGCTGAGTTCATATCTATGATTTAGGAAATTTTCTTCCTCTTCGTAGATTTTTGTTAATTTCTCTTTTACTGCTATCCAATCGTAACCTTTTTCCTGTATGGCTGACATTATCGCCGTTCTTGCTGGTCTTTTGGTATATTGTTTGGCTAACTCTATTCTCCCTGCATCTGTCCAATTCAGCTTAGCTCTTGCTTCTAAATCTTCCACCCATTTAGAAACACTTACTTCACAGATGAGTTCCGGGTCTTTCCCGTACCTTTCTGCACCTCCACTAAAGTAGAGTAATCCTTGCACTCTAGCAAAGTCATCTTTAGTATTATTAGTTATAATTTTTGCCAAGTCCTGCGATTGTATTATCGTTGTTCCTCCTATATTTCCGTTTCCTGCTCCTAGGCCTAAACTATGTGGGCTCTGGGTCGGAGAGGCTAGCAGATCCTGATTCTGTCCGTCCATTTCTAAAGTTTCGTAATACCAGTCAAGCTTTTCAGTACTTTCTTCACTTTTATGACTAACACCTGATGGAATGTATGCGACTTCTGGAGGGCAATGAATTATTCTTTGCTCTTGACCTATATCGAAGGACATAAATGATCGAGGCTCTTATGTTCTAAATCTGACTAACACAATACAGTATATATCCCACTATGCGCTGCCACCACTGTTGTGCCCCCACCTTCCATTATTAATTACTTTACTTTATCATTAGGTAATATGTAATTTATATTGGAAGGTGGGGGCACAACAGTGGTGGCAGCGCATAGTGGGATATATACTGTGTTGTGTTAGTCAGATTTAGAACCTAAGAGTCTCGATCATGAGGCCAATGGGGCCAACAGATAAAACACCTTTTAAGTGCTACAATTGCCAAGGAATCGGGCATATTGCACGCCACTGTAAGAAAAGAGTAACCAAGTGCGACAATTGTGGAATGCACAATCACCAAACACATGAATGCACATGAGCACCTAGAAGACATTGTGCAAACTGTGGGTTAACAAATCATCTTACCATGGAATGTAGGAGAGGACCAAGATCAGGACCAAGATCAGGACCAAACATAAAAAAAAAAAAACGCCAAATAAAATCGGAGAATGTAACACAAACGCAGGAAGAGCTACCAGAAAAAAGACGAGAAATGAAAGAAAATAAAGAAAATAACATCGTAGGAAGTATACAATATAAGTAAAGAATTTGGCTTGATCGCAGCCGAAATAAAGATTAAAAAACAAAATGGAGAATATACACAGGTAACAGCTATGATAGACACAGGAGCATGTGTAAGTTTAATAGAAGAACGATTCATACAAGCAAGAGGCATACAAGGAACAATGATTACACAGGAAGCAGTGGACTTAGTGGCGATAAACCAGGATGTAGTAAGGAATAAAGGAAAAATCGAAGTCTTGATTAAAGTCGGTGAAGGAAGTATAAGAAGTATATGGTAGTGGTGAGTCACTATGAATTACCAACGCCAATCGTATTAGGTGTGGACTATCTCAAGCGAAATAATGTAGAACTAAATATAAAAACAAGGGGAGACGAAAGCCTTGTCGAGGTTAAAATAAATGGAGAATTAGTAGGAGTAACATCTCGAGGAAGTGGACAAAGAGTAACGGTGATACAAATAGCCAAAAAAGAAGAAACAAAAGAGGAGAGAGAGAACAGTGCAGCGGAAGAGGAGAGAGAGAACAATGATGATAACACTTTAAAGGGAGCAAGAGAAGCCCCTACAGGAAGTGAAGATGATAAAGGAGTAGCAGGGTCAGCGAGACAGACGACCGGAAGTGAGTCAGCCAGACACACTGAATATGTTCGGGCTTACGCAATAGAACCGATAAAGGTTATTTCCTCCACAGCTGGGTACATAACGCTTATTACTACGCTTGTGGGTCATGACGAAGCAATCTTTGAACCCTGCCATGGTAATCCACAAGCGAGGATACTTTGCCCAGGAGTGGTGAAATTGCACCCAATGACAAATGAAAACCAATCTATGTTTACAGTACAGTATATAAACGTAGAACAAGAAGGAATTGAAGTGGAAACCGATAAAACAATAGGAGCAGTACAACAATGTGGGTCAAGTTCATACGCTTCCCAGTTGCCAGTAGTAGCTAGCGTTATCCACCAGAATGACCGAGACAAGGTCACTCAGGACAGGAAGTTACAGAGGTTATACGAGATGGTAGACACAAAGTTACCCTCGGGATCGGAAGAAAACGAAGTATTAAAGACACTGATTAAGAGATATCAAGATGTCTTTGCTACTGAAAAGGATCCGTTAACGGTAACTCCATTTTATATGCACACTATCAAACAAATGGATGATGAAGTGGTATACAAGAAGCCGTACCCCATACCTGTCAGCCACCATGAGAAAGTACGCGAGGAGTTAAAGCGAATGCAAGAGGAAGGGGTAATTATACCTTCTCACTCCGCGTACAACACACCCTTAATCCCAGTCTTAAAGAAAGATGGAGGAATTAGATTATGCTTAGATTTTAGAGCATTGAATTTTAAATTAAGAGCAGACAGGTATCCTCTACCTAGCATACAGAACATATTAAATCAGTTGGGAAAAAGTAAGCATGAAGAAGACATCCTTCTCATCACCTGAAGGACACTGGATGTTTATAAGTCTCCCGTTTGGTCTTAAAGATGCCCCTAGTTCGTTTCAGCGGGTAGTTAATACAGTTTTAGCAGGTTTAATCGGTACAACTGCACATGTATACTTAGACGACATCGTGGTTCAAAGTACAGATCTCCAAAAACACACCGAAAATCTAGAACAAGTACTAGAGAGGTTGAGAACGGCAGAACTAACGTTAAAACTGGAAAAGTGTGAATTTTTCAAAACAAGTAGAATATCTGGGTCACGTAATAAGCGCAGATGGACTCAAACCTCAACCCTCCAAGGTGGAAGCTATTAAATTACCACCTGTGCCTAAAACTGTGAGAGAATTACAGCCTTTCTTAGGTATGATAAATTACTACAGGAAGTTTATACCAAAATATTCAATGGTAGCAAGACCATTGACTAAACTATTAAGCGGAAAGAAAGGACCACACAGGAAAAATGATAAAACTCCAATAGAATGGAATGAGGCTGCCCAAGGGGCATTTGAAAAATTAAAGACAGAGTTAACAGAGAAGATAATATTAAAATTCCCCGACTTCACCAAAGACTTTGTATTAACGACTGATGCATCAGAAGTAAGCATTGGAGGGGTGTTGCAACAAAAGGATGAGGAAGGAAATTTAAGACCACTTACTTTTTTTCAGCAGAACGCTGAGTAATATAGAAAGTAAATATCCTGTGATAGAAAGAGAAGCGCTAGCGGTGATTTATGGGCTACAAGTAAACAGACCCCTATGTCTGAGATATCATATAGAAATACACACAGATCACCGACCATTAGTATGGCTGCTGAGTAAAGCAACGCCAAGTGGACGAATAGCGAGGTGGCAGACACTACTATCTGAGTATGATTTTAATGTGACTTATCTGCCAGGGAAAGAGAATCCAGTAGCCGATTTTCTATCCAGAATGAGGAAAATATATGAAATCGAACTGGAAGATCCCAGAGATAAGGTGATGATGGTAGGAGCCATTACAAAACTTAAAGAGAAACAAGAACCTTTAGAATGGAGTATAGAAGAAATAAAAAGGTTACAAAATACCGACAAAGGGTATAAGATTATAAAAGAGATGATGAAAACAGGCGCTGAGACGGAAGCAATAGTAGAAAAATTGAGAGAAGAAAAACTAAATACAAGATTACCTATAGGAGATTTGAGACTAGAAAGTGATATATTATACAAGGAAGTTACTAGTCCCTATGGAGAGAAAGTAAAAGCAGTAGTCCTACCTTTTGAATACATTCTCAAGGCGCTAAACTTGGCTCATTCGTCGCCAACTGCAGGGCACGGAGGGGTTAAGGTTACGCTGAGCAGGGCACAGAAACTTGCTTTCTGGCCGGGAATGAAAAGAGACGTAGAAGAATATTGCAAGAAGTGTACGGTATGTTGTCGATTCAAAAACATAGGAAACACATACCCAGCACCTTTAAGACATGACCCAAATGTAAGCGCACCATTCAAGCGTATACACATGGATTTAGTCGGACCTATGGGAACGTCAGATAAAGGAAAGAAGTATATACTTACAGTAATAGATGTATTTACACGTTTCCTTATAACAGCTTCACTAAGAAGTAAAGAAGCAATAGAGATGACAAGAGCCTTCTATAAGAACGTAGTGTGTATGCATGGTGAAATGCTGAAATGAAGACAAGACTAAACAAGTCCACAGAACCAGAAGAAGTATAAGAGAGCCCAAGAGGATTATCAAGAATAAGGATATAAGAAGGAAGAAGAGTCCTTATAAGAAGAGTAGGGAGATAAGAAGAAAGAAGAACCCTACAAAAAGAATCTTATCAAGAATAAGGATATAAGAAGGAAGAAGAGTCCTTATAAGAAGAATACAAGAAATACTTGAGAAGACCAGTTAGGACAAGACGTTAAAAACGGACATGTTGCTGATTGTCGTGAGTAGAAGCTGAGAGTCGGATTAAAGTTGTGTAAATAATTGCCAAAGGTCTAAGAGGTACGAGAAGGATTTAGTTAGGATATAGGATATGTTATAGGTTCATTGTGAGTAATACGACGTTTATTATATAACGGGTATTACAAGTAGAATTGATCGCTAATATCTAAAGTATTAGCATATTCATATAAGACATAGTGCAATACGTACTATTATATATAAGAATAAATATAGAGACAGCATAACCTTTTATATCCCTGAACTCTCGTACCGAAGAGAAACGTTATGTTACCTTAACCTTCCATAGGATATTGTCTTTGGGATTCTTGAGGTAAATACCAAGATCCTACTAAAGTTGTATTCAAGTAAATTACATATTACTTAATGATAAAGTGAAGTAATTAATATTGGAAGGGGGGGGCACAACAAGCCGCTCTTAACCATTGCACTGAATAGTTAATTTCCATATGTTGCATACCAGCTATGTTCTGCAACAAATCATGCAACCTGGGCTACGTTTCAAATAATGGTTAAAATTTGGTAAACAATGATGATTCAAGAACACTAACAGAGTAGCTCCTTAACAAATCTGCTACAACAACCCCCACTCTGTCCACCTAACCTTTAGGTGGACGGAGTGGGGGTTGGGGTGACAGAAGGGTTACAACTTACAATACTTTGGCCCTCAAATTTCCTCTCATTACCGAGTCGCTCATAGTATGCCATGAAAAAATATATTGAGATGTAAGTATAAGTATAATGTGATCACATTTGTAGTGGGAAAGCGCGCGCACGCACGCACGCACGCACGCGCGCACACACACACACACACACACACACACACACACACACACACACACACACACACACACACACACACAGAGAGTTCATCAATTGGTTACAACATACTAGACCTTCATTCATTCATTCATTACTTGTTTCGGGGGGTTTGATATCCCCGCGGGCTATAGATGTTTGGCCTCTGTTTGGTCACCTGCATCCAGGTTTCCGGGGTCAGTCAGTGTCGTGTGCCTAGCCACAGACGCATGAAGATGTGTTCCAACTCGCTCTGAGGATGCTCTCAACCTCCTGTTTTTTCTTCCTCTTGCTCAGTCTTGCAAGACGGTGGTGGGGTAGGGATCATAATCACGTACTTCAGCTCACTCTCTCCCTAGAGGAGAAGGAAACAAGCCCGGAGCCTGCTCAGCCTCGGAGCACACAAACCTCAGGATTCAAGGTGGTTTAGCTTCCTTGAAATACGACAGGTAGCCACACGTCGCTTTACATTCAGATAACTATTTTCTTAGTTCTTAGGTGCGAACTAGCTAGGGTAAAGACATCTTGCCAAAGACATCATGGCCAGCTCGAGAATCGAACTCAGGCCCTTACGAAGTGTACTACCACTCCACCATCGCCTTCCCCTTACTAGACCATATATTTTCAACAAACGACGGTCTAATAGGTAATGATAATACTAGCAAAGAATTCGGTACGAGTGATCTTGAAATTGTATCTTCTAATCTAAACATCGCAGTTTGCAAAAAAAACGTGAGCGAAGAACTTATCTACATATATCGCGAGTTCTCACCCAGCTTTCAGACTGGTCGGACGTAGCCACTGCTCGAGTTTTACCCACGTCAGGAGGCACACGCCTGTGTCCTGCCGCTTTTCGGGATGAAGGCTTCCACATACCTCGCCTTTCGGGATCCTCACTTGTGGGGTTTTCCCGTCCTCAGTTGCAGCCTATGCACAAGTGCTATCCCAAAACGTCCGAGGCTTCCATCGCCTTGCAGCGGGTCATCGCTGGTTTCCGACTCATCGTCTCGAAGTGCTTCACGGGGCGGTTTTCCTCCTTGTAAGACTGCCCGCCATTTCACCCCGCCATCCGTCTCTGCTTCTGCTGCAGCCCTTAAGTCGTCCCTTTCAGCACTACCTCTGGGTGTCGCCTCGTCATCCTCCACCACCGCTCTCTCTCACCCTGACGATGACGGCTTCACCACGGTGTCGAGCAAGCGGCGCCGTACTCGAACCGCCCAGGCCACCATGGTTGGTGTCTCATCCCCGCAACCCGCCTCATCGGAACAGGAGTTCCCTGTATTCTGAGTCCCCGTTCAAGATGGTTTTCAGACGTCCTACAACGCCGTGGCTGCTCTTGAAGAGGATTTTCCTACTCTGGTGATGAGATGCCTGCCGGGGAAGGATGGCACCTGCAGGATGTTGCAGTCAACTGCAGCACCACCAGGGTCAAGTTGACCCTCATAGCAACATCACGCGTGGTGTAGTCATGGGCTACCCCCTTCGTCTGCCGACGGAATTACTGTTACGCCATCCCCAAGTCGAGGAAGCAACCCGCTGCCAGACACCCCGCACCAAAGAGGCCACACGCCAAGTCACCGTCACGCTACATGGTCCTCTTCTACCCCAGTTGTCCTTGGGCAGCTGGGGGACTTTCTACCTCCACCCCTGGGTGCCCGAACCACTGCGGTGTTACCGCTGCCATCGCTTTGGTCATCATCAAGCCTCCTGTGCAAACGTCATCAAGTGTGTGATGTGCAGCGGATCCCACGGAACACAGGAGTGCCTGGTTAAGTATAAGGCAAAACAAGACATTGTCCACCGTTGTCCCAACTGTAACCAGGCCCACCACGCCTGGAACAAGTCCTGTCCTGCCCGCCTTCGCCTCGTGGAACGGTGTCGTGAACGGCAAGGTGTCTGGGTTGCTAACCAGTAGAAAACCGCCACAATCCCAGCTCTCTCTCTCTCTCTCTCTCTCTCTCTCTCTCTCTCTCTCTCCCCCCCCGGTACTTTTATGTGGGGTCAGCAACTACTCACAGCTCTACCACCTGCCCCGCGTCCAGCCAACGCCACCTAGATACAAGGCCTGCGCTGTTGTCTGCAAAAACATTGTGACGTCATGATGGTCAGTCATATGGTAGTCGCCGCCGTGAGAGGAAAGCCAATCGAGGTCACGACCCTTTTGTTCAAGAACTTTTACAGAATCTCCAATTTCTGCAGCTCTGTGCTTCAAAATAACATGCCCAGCAGGTGTTGTGCTCCTCGTTGCAATGGAAATTACCCTACTGGTCCTAAAGTGGCTATATTTTCTTTCCCAAAGGAAGAAATATTGGCCCGCGCCTGGACTCTAGCTATCAAGAGGAATGATTTTAAACCTAATCAGAACAGCAGGGTAAGTACTTCTATATTATAGCATCACTTTTATAATTGGTGATATTCCAGTGCATTTCAAGATTATTATAACGTAAGGTAGTGTACATATTGTTTATATTGAGAGATAGGTAAAATTTTACATCTACACCAAAATGGCGTTTGTTTACATCTTCGTCTCGGGACTAAACCTCGTCCAACTCCCTACTTTTGGTCATAGAAAACATTTGATAGCTTCTATATTAATGTAACCTAACAAAACAAAACCTAACCAAACCTTAACCTACATTCACAAATAACAGAACCTTGTTTATGGGTTTGGCGTTTGGTGCTGGATATAATATGTTTGCACATGTAAGTTTTAAAACTCTAGGTTGAAACATCAAAAAGACTTTAGTTTGGCCACAGAGGCTCTTTAAAAATCTAGTAGGTGCCTCAAATTTTAAGTCCACACATATGTTAAGTTATGGTTAGGTGAAGGTTGTTCGGTTAGGTTACGTTTATTTTATGGTTAGGTTAGGTTAGGTTTGGTTCAGTTAGGTCCGGTTACATAAGTGTTTCTTTCAACTGCTTGAACCATTGTCTTCTGATGAATAAGAGTAGATTTCACTATGATAATTTTTTTTTAATTTGTAAGAAAATAGAATTTACAACTAGGTAATGTATTTTTTAGAAAATATTGCTAGACACATGTTTCAACAGTTTTGTTTAGGCTACATCCTTTTCTGCCTGACCATACTAATGAACAATAGATAAATGAATAAATTATTAATTACAACACTTATGAACCCTTATTCAGACACAAATTAAACGCATTAACTAGTCTTCATGAATAAATTCGCAGGCAAAAGTCGGGACATGTCGGGAGCATCTCGTCGTCTCGGGCCGGTGTTGAATAAATAAAGATAAATAAGAAGACAAATAAATTAATAGATATATAAATAAAATGGCTTCTAACATTTCTACTGGCTTCGTGGAATGTCGTATGAGATTAACATGAAAAAAGCCGTCCAACTGAAGCTGGCTCGCAATGCCCGATGTTTGTAAGAGTTGTGTAGGCAGCCATACTAATGAACAATAAATAAATGAATAAATTAATAATTAAAACATTTATAAACCTTTATTCAGACAAAAATTGAACGCATTAACTAGTCTCCATGAATACTAAACAAATGATACTTTTGCCTCAAGAAGTATAGATAGATGAATAATTGTGATCAATGCTAATATTTATAAATGTACTTACAGGTATGTGAACTACACTTCCATGACGATGACATAGAAAGGGAGACTTCATACTTTGACGAGAGAACTGGAAGGAAGCTTACGGTTAAATTAGGCAAACCAAGGCTTCGTAAAGGAGCAGTTCCCACAAAGTTGCCTAACTGTCCCTCATATCTCTCAACAACGACCACTTTGCGAGAATCACCTGATGTAAGGAAATGCAGGAAAGAAGAAGCAGCAATTCAGTATGCAATTGTTGAAAGTGTTGCTGATGAGTTACAGCATAGACAGCACAGAACATTTGAGACAACCGATGAATTGATAAATAAACTAAAAAACCAGGATAAATACTGGACAATAGTTAAAGAGCAGGAATCAGTGTTGATATGCCACATTGCACGCATGCCTCATCCGAAAATAACATTGTCTCTAACAATTGATAATAGTTGTGCAGTGAAGGTATTTTTAAGTCAAGTTGAGGTGCAGAAATTGGGTGACTACAGCATTCCAGATTTTATCAATGACATTAATTCTCTTGAGGACTTGTTATCTAACCTAAAAAACCTTCTACAAGAACAGTCATCTAAACATGTGAATACATTGAAAGTAATGTCTGAACAACTTCACTTAATGACCCTAAAACAACTGGACTATTCATCAGAATTCATGGTGTTTTCATCCCTGCTATATAACTGTTCCCCCCAAGCTTACAGGTTATTGAGGGAAAGTGGACAATTAATCTTGCCTTGCTACTCTACTATTAGAAGACTGACACTATCACACAATTTGAGCCCAGCAGCTGAACAACATAATAGCAACTTTCTGAAGTATATCAAGAATAAATTTAAAGTTTTATCACAAAGTGACATAACGGTAACACTAATGATTGATGAAATTCACATTAAACAGTATTTTGATTACAAAGGTGGTAATGTAGTTGGGTCAGCTTTCAACAGTACTGAAGCTGCAAAAAGTGCATTTGTCTTTATGTTAAATAGTCTGTCCTCAAAATTTAAAGATGTTGTTCACATATTGCCAGCTAAAACTATGAATGCAGAAAGCCTGTTCAATATCATAAAGCGGGTCATTATTGGGTTAGAGCAGATAGGTTTCAAAGTAATATGTGTCATAACAGATAACAACTCCATCAATAGGAAAGCCATGTCATACTTCCACTCGCCTCCAAAAAGTTCCACTGTATATCGTCATCCAGCACATGATTCAAGGCCTTTATTTTTTATGTTTGATGCAGTACATTTACTAAAATGTATTAGAAATAACTGGATTAATACAAGAAATTATACTAAGTCCATGCTATTTCCACAATTTCCCTCTGATGACGTAAATGATTCAGTAACTAGAGTTTGTAATGCTCCTTTCAATACTTTAAAGAAACTTCACTCGCTAGAAGCAGATTCCCTCCTTAAACATGCATATAAGCTTACACTTAAATCGCTGTCACCCTCAAATCTTGAAAAACAAAATGTTAGTTTAGTTTTACAAATTTTCAATGAGTATACTATTAATGCATTACAAACTCTAGGGGAAGAACATAATTTGCCATATTATGAAGATGTTGCAAGCTATATACAAATAATCTATTTTTGGTGGACAATAATGAATGTCAAATCAACCTATAAAGGTATTCGTCATAATAACAAATATTCTGCACCAATGACTAATGATAAGACTGATGAGAAATATTTATTCTTGCATTATTTTCTTAATTGGTTAAATCTTTGGGATGGCATGACAGAAATGACTGGAAAACTGACCAATGAAACATTCACTGCTCTCAAACATACAACCACTGCAATATTACATGTAACAGATTATTGTATAAATGAACTGAATATGAAGTACATATTACCAGGTAAATTTCAAACAGATCAACTGGAGGCGAGGTTCGGCAAGTATCGGCAGCTTTCAGGTTGCAATTATAACATATCTGTTAGACAAGTGTTTGAGTGTGAAAAAAAATTGAGGATGATGTCAGTATTGAGGATACCGTTCCATAACCAAAGTGTTGATTTGAAAGATTTTGAAGAGGAAAAATGGGAGAAAATGGAAAATAATGATTTACAATACATGCATAAGTTTGACATAGAGGTAACGAACGATGATATTGAGAAATGTATGGATTATCTCCAAGTTATAACCTATCTTGCTGGTTACTGTTGCTTTGCTGTGTCAAAGAAAATGAAGTGTGAGTTTTGCAAAGACTTACTAACTAATAATGAAGATATACATAGCCTTCCAGACAACCACAATTATATACAGGGTATTAGCAGAGGCGCTCTGCTTTATCCTGATGATTCTGTTGTCAATATTATTATGTATAACTATATAGTCATTACTAAACTTACTAAAAATTCAGAATTCGCTAAATCAGTAAATCAAAGAAAATTAGCCTTGGAGATTACACTTAATGTACTGATAGAAAATGATGCTTTCCTCCCTTTAAATAATTGTGATGATGGCCATAGCATTGATAAAATTCAAAAAATGATACTGTGGGCTTCTACAAATGCTTTACTAAATAATTTTTGTGCGAAAGAGAACGATTTCATAAATCAAAACAAATCAGGGAAAAAAAGGAAGCTTCAGACTTTGACGTAGGGTAATGGCTGAGTCACATGTGAGTGTGTTTATGTTATATTATTTGGGCAATCTCTGTCTATTAACATTTCGGCCTTTTCTAAATTACTAAGTAAAGCTAGATTTAATGTACATTATCTTAGATGGCTTAGATTGATGTGGTGATGATTGAAGTTGGTGGATGTTAATGAGAATTGAAGTGGATTTTGTTAAAAGGAAAACTTGATGAAAAGGTTTGTGTAAGAAGAAATGTGGGTGCATGAACTGTAAATGTAAACAGTTTATTACACAGTTTATTATATTTATGGCTATATTCATGTTAATAAAATTTGGAATCCGCTTGTCAATTTTGTGACTTCTTATCCGCTCTTGCATTATGATTAGCTTGATCAAATGGACATTATTGAACCATTTCTGTAACGGCGACGTCATTTTAGTATTATTCTAACTATAGTTAGACATTTTTATTCAGTTTTTAAAAGGCCTCTAACAATTAACCGGCTTCAAACTATTTTACGTAACCATTTATGCTACGATAGATTCTTCTTAAACTGCACAAACTCTTCTAAATACAGGTAGCATAACATTGCATAGATACGCCGAAACAGAAGGGGTTGAAAATATAAATCAAGTGTATATTTATAGCCTAGTTTCCACATAACTGATCAGGATGTTTATGTCAATAAAAGTTGGAAATCATGTCTATTTCAAAGATTATATAATAATCCACTCTTACATCATGTTTAGCCTAATGTAATAGGTATGGAGCTATATTATTTATTAATCTAGGCTTCACATACATTTTACGTATCGTATGTTTAAGATAAATGCAAGTGATAAGCGTCTACTGTAGGCCAGAGGACAGAGCCAGAGAGATGACTGATGCTGATGACGTCACGGCTACCCGCGCAGGCCTTCTCTCCAGGTGGCCTTGGTCCAGCACCCAACGATTTTCCACCTCTGCCTGCCACCGTCGCGGCCCCGTGCCAGCCACCAATCATAAACAAGCCTTCCCGCCCGATGACCACCACGCAGAACTCGTTCCACTCAGACGATCGTCCCGCTTTCCACCACACCCTCATCACCACGCATTACCTCAAGAAGATTCAGAGGCATCTATCCGCTCACAACCTATATGATCGTCAAAGTGGCTTCCGATCTGCATGCTCTACTGGTGATCTTTTGGCTTTCCTTACTGACTTTTGATCATTCTTTTTTGGGGGTTTCGGTGAAACTTTTGCTGTTGCTTTAGTCATATCAAAGGGACCGGGTGGCTCTGTCGTACAGTGTTCCGCTCGCGACCTAAAGGTTGCGAGTTCAATCCTGGCTCACGACAGTTTCTTGGTGAGAGGGTAGCGCTCTCTCGTTAACCCTAGCAGAACTATATGGCCTATAGATGCCTAGTTCAGGGGGATTCTTTAATCACCTTTTAGACATATCAATAGCTTTTGATAGAGTCTTTTGGTTTTTATCCTGCTCTCTGCTCCTTCATCTCTAATGTCCTGTCTGACCGTTATATTGCAGCTGTGGTAGACGGTCACTGTTCTTCCCCTAAACCTATCAATAGTGGTGTTCCACAGGGCTCTGTCCTATCACCCACTCTTTTCCTAATGTTCATCAATAACCTTCTCAATCTTTCTCAGTGTCCTATCCTTTCATATGCTGATGACTCTACCTTGCAATTCTCCACGTCTTTCTTCACACGCCCAAACCAGGAACAAGAAAATGACTCACATGGAGACGCCACAGAGCGCCTAACTTCTGATCTTTCCTTAATTTCAGATTGAGGCAAAGACAACCTTGTGTTGTTCAATGCCTCAAAAACTAAATTCCTTCATCTATCCACTCGACAAAATCTTCCAGACAACTATCTCCTCTACTTCGATGACACACACCTGTCCCCCTCTTCTACACTGAACATCCTTGGGCTATCCTTTACTAAAACTCTTAACTGGAAGTATCATATATTTTCTCTTGCTATATCAGCTTCCAAGAAGTTAAGTGTCCTGTGTCGTCTCCACCAGTTTTTCTCCTCCTACCAGTTGCTGACTCTGTACAGGGGCCTTATCCGCCCCTGTATGGAGTACGCATCTCACGTATGGGGAGGCTCCACGCATACAGAGTTACTAAACAAGGTTTAATCAAAAGCTTTTCGTCTTATTGACTCCCCTCTTCTTACTGATTGTCTTCAACCTCTTACACTCCACCGCAATGATGCATCTTTTGCTATCATCTACCGTTATTTTCATGCTAACTGCTCTTCTGAACTTGCTGAATGCATGCCTCCCTCCCTCTCGCAGCCTTGCCGCACGCGATTTTCTATTCACTCACAACCCTATT
>JAPQNM010000005.1:5324081-5326581 GCA_029783475.1 Metacarcinus magister
CAGTCTTTTTTTTAGTGTATGTGAACAATAATACAGAGCACTCATATTTACACATGGATCTAATTGATGCATTTAATAAAGTTGGGTTGTTATCGTAGCAATAATTTTTTGTATGTTAATCCAATCTGGACAGCGGAGGACAATCTAGGAATCTGTGGAAGTGCTCAGTGGTGAGTGCGCGCCAATGTAAATAAACACTGTCGGTGCAGTCCGCCTCGTGTTATCTGACACGCTGAACTGGAGTAGATACACCATACACTCCATGTTACTTACACTATATTGAACATCGATGTATCATAGACTTCACTGAATTAGTGGGTGGAACATTATAATGATCCTGAGATGAAATATCCAACGCACAGAAATGTTTCTTTGCAAACGTATGTAGCTTCGTATTTTTGTTTTTTTGTTTTTTTAGCTAGTGCATTAACGCTCATTTAGGTCCATATGAATACCTCCCGATAGGGATGTGGAGGCATCCTTGATACTCCTGTTGAGGTCAGACGAAGGTATCAGTGAGACTATCAAATATGGATTGTTGTATGTTACAAGGAGACTCACAATATGAAGCTGTTGATAAAAGAGGAAGATAGCCAGTATTAATAGTTATCCCTTATTAAAACTTCAATAGTCGACCTATTATAATCATGTTTCTGAAACATTGAAAAATGTATGTAGGGTTATCTGTGAGAAGCAATGAATATTGGGTATTATTTTACATCTTCACCACAATGCTCTAGAGAATTCAGGGTTATATTTTTACATTACCTGATGCATTTTGAGAAGGTTTTCTTCAATTACATTTCCGTCGCAAATTCTTAGTTTGTGAGATATTCAATGTTTTCTGTGAGACCTTATCTTCGAAAAATAAAGTTTTGTTTGAACAAGGTTCTGTTATTTGTTAAGGTTTGGTTAATATAGTTTAGGTTAGGTTAGGTTAATATAGAAGCTATCAAATGTTCTCTATGACCAAAAGTAGGCAGTTGGACGAGGTGCAGTCCGAAGGTGGAGACGTAAACAAACGCCATTATGGTGAAGATATAAAATTTTACCGAATACTGACATGACTGGTTGATTGAACATTAAAGGTAGCTACACAACTAGTTACCTGTCAAGCCAAAAATTATTGACAAGGACTAGAGTAATTTTGTCAGCCTGTCTTGTTCCGTCTCTACACAACTTTTATTCTTTTTAAGATCAGTTTAAGGTGTTTCAAGTTGATGAATAGTTGTGTATCCCTCTAATCTTATTTTGTTTAATCCATTTTTCTCTGATTTCTCTTTGTAAGTTGATCCCCCACGCATCCATATGTGTGTGTGTGTGTATATATATATATATATATATATGTGGTAAATCTGCAAAGCTACTGCTCGGACGATTTTTATATGAATATGAAGTGGTACATACTATACATAGTGTACTCAATACATCTGTGAAGGTTTCAGGCGGTGCTCGTCATTATAATCAAATATAGGCCATAATATGGCAATCCGGAGAAGAAAAAAATTTAAGATGAAATACTTAACTTTTGGGTAATAAAATATAAGAAGCTTATATAACTGGACCTAACCGAACCAAACCTTACCTAACCAAACCTTAACATAACCTAATGTAACCTAACCATAACCTAACATAACTTGAAACATGCTTTACTAGGTAAATAATGGTTAGCACCGCCTGAAACCTTCACAGATGTGTTGAGTACACTATGTATGGTATGTACAACTTCATATTTATATCGATATCGTCTGAGTAGTAGTTATGCAGAAATACCATATATATATACAGTAAAACCTCGATATAACGAACCAATTGGGGCAGGGGGTGTCTGACGTTATATCCTATCCTTTTCTTAATTTATATTAATCATGTGGTGCATGATTTATCTTGTGGTTATTAAATATTTGCTGACGATTTAAAGCTGTACTTATATGTTAACCATCAGCACATTTCCTCAGCATTTTGTGATATTGCCCGGCTTCAGCGTAACATAAACTTGATTAGTAGTAGATCCAAATCTTGGGGACTCAAATTTAACATTGAAAAATGTGCTGTTCTCCGCTTCCAACGCTCCTATGTGGACTGGACTCTGCTTGGGCCGTACTCCTCTTACTATATTAACAATATTCCACTCAAGTTTGTGCAGTCTTATGTTGATCTTGGTATTATGGTTGATCTCTCCTTGAAATTTCACCAACACATATATAACATAACCAATAAAGCAGGTGGCCTAGCGACTAATCTGCTGAAGTCAACTGTTAATAGATCACCCAGATTTATGAAAGCTATCTATATTTCACACATCAGACCTTTACTTGATTATGCTTCTTGTGTGTGGTTCTCGGGTTATGTTGAAGACCTCAAACTTCTAGAGTCGGTTCAAAGGAGATGGACCAAGAATATTTCTGGCTTGGAGATTCTTTCCTATTCAGACCGACTGAAACACCTTGATTTATATTCTGTTCAGGGACGTCTAGTAAGGGCTGACCTAATCAAGTAC
>JAPQNM010000005.1:5331581-5391581 GCA_029783475.1 Metacarcinus magister
AAAGATAGTTTTTTATTTTGTATTCTAGAATCTTAAAGCAAATACAAAGAATGGCCATCCACAGATGAACTACAGTGAGAAAGGTCTCCAGGGAACCCCTGAGAGTGGGTTCCCTAGTGAAGAGGAGACAGGCATCAACTCCCCAATCATTGAAGACTTTGATGAGGAACTCTGCATGGAGCTTGAGGAGGTTGGAAAGGAGCTTGACCTCTATAAAGCAGAGTCATTAAGAGTTCCTGATTTAGGAGGAGGAGACTGTCCTTTTGTGATGCTAAAAAAGCCCTCTGCTCTACCCCTGGAGTGCCTGCCTCATGGCACAACTGAGGCATGCCAACCCACCAGGTAAAGGAATTAAGGTTTATTACCATATTGTGTCCTGCACCAGCACACTAACAGCTGTACCTTATAGGAACATGTGTGTGTGTGTGTGTGTGTGTGTGTGTGTGTGTGTGTGTGTGTGCGTGCGTGTGCGTGTGCGTGTGCGTGTGTGTGTGTGTGTGTGTAAATATTTGTATATATATATATATATATATATATATATATATATATATATATATATATATATAGATATAGATATAGATATAGATATAGATAGATAGATATATGCAATGGCACAATACATTTTCTGAATTGTTTTGTGTATGGTCTGTTAAAACTAAGCTTGCACCTAGAACATAATCAAGTTTGTAATACCGTAGCAGATTGGCTATTGAATAGAAAGAGTATTTGAGTGGCTTAATTAATTTATTTTTCC
Organism: Metacarcinus magister; assembly: GCA_029783475.1. Taxonomy (NCBI): domain Eukaryota; kingdom Metazoa; phylum Arthropoda; class Malacostraca; order Decapoda; family Cancridae; genus Metacarcinus; species Metacarcinus magister. The sequence continues at coordinate 5,332,336 of JAPQNM010000005.1, forward strand.
CCCAATGGTGTTGTACAATTATCTATCTATTTATTTATCTGTTTACCAAGCTGTTATTTCCCTAAAGAGGGGTAGCCAAGACAAGGCATGCATACACACACCCATGCACTCATACATATACACTCCTCTCACTTAGCCCTTAAGCCTCCATAGGGAAAGAGAAGTACACCCAAACACTACGTCAGGTCAGTCATGCAAATGGGGCTGAGGGCGATGGTCACATCCACAACAGAGTCTATAGGCTTAACCCATTATTGGCCTACAAAAGTGAATGTATAAAATGTGGGAAAATATTGATATGCAATAATATCATAATCCAAAGTTCTTCATAACTCACAAATTAAAAGAAATATATATTAATGGGCAAGGTACATTGCCATTCAAATGTGCTTTCTTGAAATTGTATACTCAAACTTCATTTCTACACTTATTGCTACGTGACTATATGTTCAATAGATTAGTAGTTTAGATTTTTATTGGTCCTGATATAAGAAATTGTAATCCATGAAACTTGAGAAAACTTCTGGAATACTGTCTATGGCATCACTGTTGGCCATGCAACCAATGGGTTATGTGATATTATATACCTCGTTTATTAGTTATTTTTTGTTGGTGATCACTTCTTTGGATTGAAATATTAATGCAAATCAATATTTGACCATGGAAAAATTAATGCATTAAAGCCACTTGAATGCTCTTCCCATTTAGCAGCCAATCAGCAATGTTAATACAAAACTTCATTAGGCTCCAGGTATAAGTTTCAATTAAACAAATTATAGTACATCTTGTCCCTAGTATACATTAAACAACTTATCCAATCACTTCACAATATGATTCCTTACTTTCTTCCACAAGTCTGATGTAGTTCCATGCAACCCTAGTGACTTTCTACACTTAATTTCATTAGTACATTTACTGTACAAAAATTAGGCAGGAAATGGTAACTGTATATTTATATGCGTGGTGAAAGAAAGCCCACACATGCACTACTTACCACTGCTAATTCCAGCATGTGTCCTGTTGAACCGAGAAGAACTGAAGCTGTGAGAGTGTCAGTTGAAGTGTGTCCAGTAGCACCTGTCAGTACCATCAATCACCAGGACAGGGAGGGGAATGAGGAGAGAGAGTATCAACTGAAGGCACTCAACTCCCTCAAGGCCTCTCTGGTGGGCAAACTCAAGATGAGAGTGACCCACAAGGCAAATCTTACTCTGCAGAAGGATTCTCTCTTGAAAAACTTTGATGGCGACAAAATCAAACTCAGTGAAAATCTGCAAAAGAATTTGTCTCAGTGTAAGGAAGTAGATGCTCATATACAAAGTCTTAATTCACAGGTTATAACAACTAGAAATAAAATTATCACCTTAAAAAGTAAAAAACAATTGCCAAAAATAAAAAACCACAAAAAACAAAGTGATGTACCTGATAAAAATTTATTACAAACCCAATCAAAACCACCCAAAGATTCACCTGTTATGACAGATGAAGTGTGTGAAAATAATAAGAGTAGCTTATTATTGAATACATTGAAAACAGTGAAAGAGAAAGGGAAGAGAGTTGCTACAGGGAGGAGTAGTGGTGCTCAAAATGGATACCAGACTAATGTAAGACATAGTATAGCTGTCTCCACTGTGTCTCCCATGCTGCCACACCCATACCCTGAGCAATGCAACACAACAAAACCAGCAGAGCTAAATGAAACTAAGAAAAAGGAATGTAAGGTTGTGGAGAAATTAGCCAGTAAGCTTGCAATGCACCCTTCTTCCAAGAACCTGAACACTTTGTGGTGCAAGACTTGTAACTTGTTTTTCACCAGCATCATTGGATATATCAGACATCTGGAGGTGCCACAACACTTCAATAAAGAGGAGGTATGTATGGTTCTCTCTTTATTCTAAATACAGCACATTCTAGCCAAAATATTAACTATACTCCTTTCCAAAAATTTTTGGTTATAAAAAGATAAGATTTTATGGAAGATATTAATTTAAACCGTGACTTCTTGCCTTTACTGTTATCCACCCATGTTAGTATCAATAACAACATAATGTGTGCTGAAATCCCTCTATTATTCATGTACAATACCCAAACACAAGCCAGCCTCTGCATCTGTGACTCCAGAAAAGTTGATCAGTTTGCATGGGTTTTAACATGAAGTATATTATTTTGTTTTTTGTTTGTGGATTCCTATGTATATGGCCAGAATTTGCTTCACATGATGTTATGAATGGTTAAGATAAGAAAATTATTGATCTTGTTTAGTATATTCTGATGCCTGTTCCTTGGGACTTCCTTGAATAGGTGACCACAGCAGAAAAAGCGTGCAGATCATTTCACACTCGAGTGATTGGTACTCAGGTCATCTCATTGTCAAGTCATTTCGGCTATAGACCATCTGGTCCTCAAAACATTTTAGCATTGAATAATTTGGGACTCATACCTTTTCATCCTTAACACCTTTCATCCTCAGGGATCTTGGCCACCAGTCTTTCTGGGAAGCACATGAATCCACTCAAACTAGGATGCATACACCCACTTACAACCAGTATATGGATATTTATCCCTGAATATATATATATATATATATATATATATATATATATATATATATATATATATATATAATATATATATAATATATATATATATATAATATATATATATATATATATATATATATATATATATATATATATATATATATATAATATATATATAATATATATATATATATAATATATATATATATATATATATATATATATATATATATATATAATATATATTATATATATATATATATATATATATATATATATATATATATATATATATATATATATGTGTGTATATATATATATATATATATATATATATATATATATATATATATATGTATATATATATATATATATATATATATATATATATATATATATATATATATATTTATATATTTATATATGCTGCCCCGCACCCGCGGGTATTTTCAGAGTTGAAACCGTACCCGCCCTACACCCACAATTTTTTGTAAACCTGTATTTGCCCTCCAGTGTGGGGTGTTTGTAGGATTCTGATGGAGATTGTCAAGGACTAAATTATTCATTGATTTAACACCAAACTTGATGACTTTTGAGATGGATACAGGATCCTGCAGGCATAGCTCACTTCCTATATATCACAGCTAGTTAGATATAAATGTACATGCATACATACAAATGCACATATATTTTATGATTTGTTGGGATGTCAAAAATCGTGAAATGTTTTATTTACATATTATTTTAAATCTGTAACCCCAAGATTCTTGTACCATCAGATTCCAGATTATTTCTTTAGTTTCACTAGATATACTCGTATGACAGATTTCTCTTTAGCTTCATTAGATATTGAACATTTTTTGTGTTGATGAATGTTTGACCCCTCAGGAAGGTGAACACTGCCTGCATAAGTTGCTGGGTCACCCCATAAAGACACATGAGGAAGATGAAGACAACACCCAGGAGGCACTTGGTAAGTGTTTGGGTTACTTCATTACTTGTATATATTCTTTTGTAATGTGTATGTGATGTCTGGTGCCTGGTTTCCATAGGAAGCTTTATAAGGATCATGTCAAAGTCTTTACCTACATCTTTCCATTTTCTGTTTCTCTTTGATGTCATCTGGCATTTAAAAAATAATGCTATACATAAATGAAAAATACATTTCCGTTTACTTATTTTCTGCTTACTGTCTTCCCCACATATCTCCTTGACATCTTTCAATCATATGTTCCTGTTTTCCATCTAGTTAGAAAAACAGAATGAATAATAATAAACCCATTGCCTGTATTATTCTCGTGCTGAATTATCTTGATGCATTTACCCACACTTTCTCTGCCTTTGTCTGTGAGAACATGTTGTGGTAGGTTAGTCTGCAGCTGTGCCAAGAATTTTTTTTTTTCTGTTGTAGGAGTAGAGTTCCTCCATTCGACCAAACTGATGTACTGCAGCTTGTGTGAGTGTCCATTAATAACAAGGAAGGAAGCCACCAGCCACTGTCAGTCAGTCCAGCATAACAAGAAGTACAAGGTTAGCTCATACATTGAAGTCTTTTGGATGATTCCAGAAAATCTATTTCTTTTAATGGAATATACATGTATTGTTGAAATTTAATTGTTTTTTTCAGAGTTTTTATCTACACCTACTATATATATGTGGGAAGAACATGATTGAACTTCTGAGTTATTACTATATTGTAATGCTCAAAATGACCAGTGAAAATTAAACCTTAAGTATCATCAACTCAGTGAGGTTTTTCCAGACTCAGGGATTGAAGTGCACAGCATATGTAATAGCAGAGGAATCCACAATAACTAATAATAATAATAATTTACAATGATAAAATAATATAAAAGATAAAAGTACACAAATGAAATAAGTGATATAATTGTTAAATAGTAAGTAATTTGACAGAAAGGAATAAGTTAAAAATGATATTGGATAGCGTCAAGTAGTCCAGTAGTAAGAGGTGGTGAGGGCGGTTTTACGGCTGGAAGGAGGATGATGTGGGACCCAGGAAATGGTGTCTATTCTCACTCAGTTACCAATCAGTAAGCTGTGGACCTTGATTCTATTGTTGTGTACTTTGCACCCTCCAAAACCAAGTACTACCCTCATACAATACTATCAAGTCCCTGAAATACTGCTCCAGCTGTAGCCACAACCATTAGCATGAACTGAGACACTGTTAGTCAAGAACTTTACTAATGAAACACAGTTGTGCAGTTTATTCCGCATACAGTACGTTTCTGTTCAAGTTTTTCAGTTCACTGATATGTCAACTTAAGAAAAGCTTATTAGATATTAAAATCAGTTAACTTGATAAAACATAAAAAAGGAATTAATGAACTGAAAAACAGTACAATAATCATTATGCTGTACCAGGTAAAGCCATGCCACTTCACTGCATTCAGACATTGGAATGCTTTCAGTACCAAAACAAAACCCTTACACCCCTTTCACACGAGGACACTGGTGTCCACCACTTGTGTTCCCCGCCGGTTGCCTGGTTCAAGTTTGTCCCGGGCAAGAAAGGCTCTTCGACATACGCTCCTTGCCAGTCGTAAGAATGGCGTCCAACTAAAATCTCCTTCTCATTGCCTTGCTGGCTAAAAGAGAAATCAAAGAGGCACTCAGTAGAGAGGAAAGTGCATGTACATCCCATATTATCATCAAGAATGGACACAGGAGTGCATCATACACTTTTTAATTTAAAACAATGCTTTATAGTGAGTGGCGGCAACTGCGAGTGTCCGACACAGGTTGCGGAAGTGAGACACCAAAATATTAGTTGCCCGGAAGTTGTCTGGTCGGGTCACTGTAGTGTCTTTGTGTAAAAGGCTCCATTGGATAGATTGGGAGGCAACTAGTGTCCGACACTGGTGGTGGACACCAGTGTCCTCGTGTGAAAGGGGGGTTACACTTGTGGTGTTGGTGTTGTTAGCATGAACACTCTGCCTCTCTTGTTTTTTATTTCAAACATAAATAGTATCATTATTATTGGTCGTGATACAAGATATTTCAGTGGATGGAAAAACACTGCTGGGGAGAACAATGATCAGTGGAACTGGAGTATCATTGTGTTTGGTGCAGCTCTACCGTGGCTACATATCCCACTCAGTATTTTATACGTCTAAGAGAGAGTAAACTTACGTGTATTGTAAGGGTAAAACTATAAAATCCAGTTCGCAAGTGGTCAAGATGATCTACATGTTGCTAAACCACCCACAAAACATCTTGGTAAGGTTGGGGAAAGTGCTGATCCCTTATTTTCATATTTATTCTTTTTCTCAAAAATTTGCTCTTTAACCCGAGGAGTGCGCAAGAGGGGTTTCCCAGTCCATCCCTGGGTGTGCAATTATGAGCCCAAAATTAACATTTCTTTTTAACTTTTTTTTCATTGTGGAAGTGAAGATAACATGTCTAGTGGTAAGAAAAAAGTCTTCTTTCATTCATTTATTTGTAATAACGTATATAAAGGCGAATGTGAGGGTGCAGCTGGGTAGTGACTCTCAACCTTGGGATGGTGGTGGGCTGTAGGGAAGGTATGGAGGGGGTTTATGAGACTAAATATTATCATAATGGTGTAAATATTTACGATGTATTGCAAATTATACATATTACGTATACATAAAAGTATAGTGTATAATACACGTACTGGCAGAAAAAGAAAACCATAATATACACTCTTGTACCCATTGAAATTATATCATAAATGCAGAGTTAGTGAAATGAAGAAACTATTACAATTTTATCTACCTTAGTTTGGGTGTAGTAGTATGGGCAGGGTTGTGTATGTGTGGGGGCTGGACAGATGAGCATGGCGGCGGGATGGTTGCTGCCTGCGTCTTTTTTTGTTAGCTCACTTTCCTTCTACGCGTTATTCGTGATGTTGATGGTTGAGGTTCGTCCACTCTTTCATCATCACTGGAGTCATTCGCAATGTGTTTACCCTTTACAACACGTTTTTTCTACACAACACTTCCAGGGCTGCGCGTACACTCAGGTACAAAAGAGTGCAATGGTACGCTTCCCTCCATCGTGTCCTGAGGGTAACTGTTTTGATTAAATGATGCCTGCCGGGCAAAAATTAGTCAATAGGCATCCCAGTACATACCAATGATGTCTATTCGTCGGTACAAGAAAATGGACTAATTTTGAAGAAAAAAATATACAATATTTTTAGAAGTCATCGGGTTAATGAACTCTGAGATCATGTTTGGTCTTTAATTCTTCCACAACCTCCTTGTCCATACTCTTTACATTTTCAGTGCCAAGACTTCACCTCTAATCACTTTTACACTTGATTTTCTGGCATTCCTTCTCTTAACAAGACATTCTTTTGATGTTTTTGTTTGCTTTATTTATTACCAATGGATACATACTGTAAGACTTAGTGTTTACCAAAATTGAAATGGTGTTAGAATTTTGTCACTTTATTTATATACCAAAACTATTATGTTTATGATATCTTCCTTTAATAATTTTTGTTATTATAGGTTTTCTTTTCTGTGTGTAACAACACTTATTATTGTTTGAATATTGAGTAAACCATCTTCATTTCAGGAATATATATTGAGGAATACAAGCAAAGAATTGGCCTTCCAAAAAGCCAAGATGGTAGCCTTCACTGAATACTATAAGAGGAGAAAAACCACTTTGAAAGACAAGGAGCAAAAGACAGAAGGTAAAGTTGATGAAAACAAAAGCAAAGTGGAGGGTGGGGTCAAAAGGACTGAACCATTGAAAACAAAAACACCCAATGAGAAAGAGAAGGAAGCTTGGGCACAGAGTGAAAACAGTTCTACTGATCTTCAGGGAAAAGCAAAAGAAGGTAGGAAGTTTATCAAAGAAAGTCCTTTAATGCCTCAGAAAATCAATGTGAATATTAAAACTGAAAACAGTGTTGTGGGAGGAAGCATCAAGCGGACCTCTGAGTCCCCTGCTGTGAATAAGCGACGAAAGATGCTCAATTGATTAGTGTGATTTTTAACTTGTAAAATAATCAGGATAATTTATAGTATTACTACCTGTATTAACTCCAGTAAACAATTTTCCAGGAGGCACTCGTTCTTCCAACAGCAGTTTTGAATGGAAAAATGTGTGTGTGTGGTGGTATGTGATGTGGAGCAGAGCTGTGATGCTAACCTCTATTTCAGTATACACTGTGAACTCGATATATCATAAAGACAAAGAAATACGAGTATCATAATTTTTCATCTGCAATGTTGTACATAATTAGAATAATATATACTAGTTAAACATGTCATTAGTACATAATGATGGTGCAACATGTGCTGGCATGACCAAGTTTATACTATACCCTCAGTGGTGTACCTGATTAACAGCCATGCATTACATTGTTCTTGTTTATATTCATGCCAGTATAAATCCAGTTGCTCAAGTACTTCCAACAAAAGAAGTAAACCAAAAAACCCTTGCTTTCAAGACTAAGGCTCTATGTATGAACACATTTATCTTAACCTTAGAATCTTGCTTGTCTTCTTTCTCCATAATCTATTCCATGTTGTCAGTGGGCCTCTTAAGAGTTGATTATGTCTTACTCCCTCACCAGGTCTACTGTTGATAGTGCCAAATTTTTAATGATTTTTTGGCACTTACAGCAAACTATTGTTGGATGTCTTTCTTCATGAAAACTTAATTGTTTTCATGCTTAATCCAAGATGAATTTATAAGAATGAATCTGCTTATAAACTAAGAAGATAACTACAACATTTACATTTACAGCAATAATAAGGGAAATGTTTTGCGCAACAGTAAATTGACAAAAATGTGTAAAATGTTTATCTTATCAAGCCTGTCAATGCCCACCATCACCACCTGCTTTATGATACAAGCTTTCTATTAAAACAAGAAACAAGGTTTGGAATACCATCTATTGACATTAGCCTCCATCCTTTCCTCTTCCAATAAACTCAAATAAGTGTTTAAGTGTTTGTGAGAAGTGAAAGATTTAGACCTTGAACAATTTGTAAGTGCACTAAGTTTTCTCTCCAGGAACCTTTGTTTTCTTTTGATTAAAATAATTTTGAATCCCTTACTCTCTTTGGTTTGTGAAAATTATGTTGCCAATGAAGGTAAGGAAAAGATGGAGGTCTTGTTTATTTCTTTATTTCCTAGCACCAGAAACAGTTTGCTCACATTCTATGCTCACAAGTTCAGAATGAAATAGCTTAGAGAGTCTGTTGTACAGTTTATCTTGCACTGCAATTAAACGTCATGCCATCAAACTCCTCTAAGTCCAAGTAATACTAGGATAGTACAGTTCTAATTGTAATAAGTTTGATACAGTTTGCAATACATACACTGCAAATGCACAATAGTTCATGGAAAGCTTGGGCATATATTTCCTTGTTGAAGCAAGCAAGTAATGTTCTTTCTACAACAGAGGCTGTTGACTATTCATGGAACATTTCTTACTTTATGGTGTGAGCATTGTCTGGTGGATCACATAGCCTTGTGACCAGAACAGTATGTATTCAAAAAGTTCCCTGATCAAGTATACTTGTAATATGGAAGTCAAAGTAGCAATGCCATTATAACATGTGTTTAACAAAAGAAATAAAGAGAGAACTGAACAAATATGCATCAGTTGAAATTGAAATGCATATATCTATCAATATATACCCAATTAATATTCTCCATATGGTTGGGTAGCTAAGACAAGATATTTAAGGTTTTGGGAGACTACTCTCCCCTCCCCCTCTGTGCCCTATCTTTTCGTAGGATAGAATACAGAGGAGGGGCTTTCCAGATCTCTCAACATGTCCCTTTAAGTCACCTTGTAAGAACTGCTGAAAATATGGAGGTAGTATTCTTGCAGCCCCACCACAGGACATATCTATCTGTATACCCAGGGTATATCCCTTTAAAGAGTGGTAGCCAAGACAAGGCATCTACACACATACATCCACATGCATTTCCTCACAAGTTTGCCTCTTGGCCTCTTGGGGAGAATGGACCAATTCTCACTGTACATTATGTGAGGGTCAGTCTCACTGCATAGTCAGTGACATCTGCATTAGGGCCTGACAGCAGAACTAGTGCCACATCAGTTCTGATCCATCCCTTTCCCTGCAGCTGCCCCAATCAGCTGATGAGGCCATATAAAATAGAACTTCCCATAAAGGACATCAAGCAGCATCACAGCTGCACTCCATTCAACTCTTATCACATCACACTCAATTCTTCTTCCTTGCTCCACTAACATCCTTCCTTGATCCACAAACATCCCTCTTGTATCTAACGTTCTCTTCACACTATATTTTTCCCTTTCATGGTTTTCCTCTCAACCTTACACATCAGATCTATTGATCTTTCCACCAATCATTCCTCATCTCTCGCTCCATGTGCCCAAACCATTGCAACACTTCCTGCTCTGTTCAATCAGCCAAATCTCTCGCAATACCAGTTTTTTGTAAGCTTCCTCATTTCTCACTCAATCCATACACATTACTCCACACATACTCATCAACACTCATCTCCATTACATTAATCTTTTCTCTATTCTAATCCCTTATTCCATATTTCATTCCCATACAATGTATTTGGCACCACACTCTTCGTTTTGCATTCATTCTAAGTGATTTACATTGAAACATTCTACTCATTCCTGTCCATACTTTCTCTACTTCATTCATTCTGGACTCCTCCATACCTATTCTGCCATCCATAGTAACCTGTAACCTGAAGTACTTAAAACATTCTACCTTCTCAAGGCACTTGTCATTCAATATTACATTTATCCTCCTACCATATACGATTTTCATACCTTTCATTACTTTGCTGTTACTCTCATTCTCCCAATTTTTTCCTTTCACACACCCAAACTTTTGGATTGCAATTTACATCGCAATCCAATCATCACTCAGAAATGTGGCAAATCACCACATGTTTGTTACAGTAAAAAGGGAAATCAATACAATTTTGTAAATTAAGGTAAATTACACTAATAATATACAAACATATTTTGTTTTAATTTAGTAACTGCATGAGTGTCAGGATGACATCGCATAGCAAACATTTTCAAATTGTTTGTCTAATAATGCATTAAATTTATTTGTCCTAGTATTTCCATATTCTTTCTCCTGTAATGTATACAACTTGATTATCCTAATGTTCATTTGTGAGTAGAAATATATAGTCATTCTTCTTGTTTTCACAATAGTCATTAATATGTCATATGTGCATGTAATACAAATACTTAGTTAGCTGATGAAGTATGATATTTGAAGCAGCTGTGCATACTGATCATAGACATAATATCATTATTATCTAGTGTTAACCTAAATTAATTAAAGCTTCAGATGACATTACTTAACTTGTATGATGGCTCTGTTTTGTATTTACCTATTGTAGTATACAGTACCTGAGCTACACTCGTGTAGTCCCGTCTACATATTAATATTTGTCCAGTTTCTACTTCATTGATGTACATTCTTTGCCATTTTCACTTCTGCCTTCTGTACATTCCAAGTATCTATACTTCTCTTGGGAAAGCTGTACGTTTTTGCATCATTCAAGCAAATTCCTTTATGCAATTTTTTCTTGTGTCCCCTGCAAATATCTAGCCTCTCCTTTTCTTTTCATTAGCTATTTGATATTTTCTATCTTTACTATCTGTTTCCTACCGGGTGTTCATCAATTTATATATTGTAATTAAGTCTCCTCTTTCTCTTCTTTCTTTTAGTGTTGTCAGTTGCATTTCTTTTAATCTTTCCTCATATGTTAGGTCTTTCAAATTTAGCAACATCTTAGTTATTGTTCTCTGTATTCTTTCCAATTTCAACATATATTTTTTGTGTGCTATATATGGCGAAATTTCCTAGTAACTTATTTCAACTACTTGGATCCTTGACTTTTGTTTTTCGTACCACACCCAAGTCTCACGTACATAAGTGTACAATTATTCCATCACACAGTCCCTCTCTGACTTCCATGCTTACTGTCCATTCTTTCATCATACGCCCTAGAGATCCAACCACTTCCTTCCCTTGCATAGATCTTTCTCTCATCTCACCTTTCATGCTTCCATACATGCAGAGGATTGAACCAAGACACTTTAATTAATTTAGCTCCTCGAATTTTCTCCATTCAGCCTAATTTGACATCCATTTGGGCAATCATCTACATGCATGAATACAACATACATTTTCTTTCACACATCCTGTACCCATTTTAAATCCTTCCAGTCCTTTGCTAATCTTATTCTATTTGATTTTTATTTATTTAATAACAATTTTCCTATAAAGCTTTCCAGCTAAACTTAAGAGATTTATACCTCTATAATTGCCACATTCATTTCTACTACCATTCCTTTTATAGACTAGGATAATGATGGCCTTTACTTAGTCGTGTGTGCAATTAAAACAGTTATCCCTCAACACTCTTGAAAGAATGATGAATTAGATTTCTTAACTAAATTTAATGCTTTCTTATTTCATAGAAGATGCAGTTTGTACAATCTGGAAGTCAAACTAGACAAGTAAAGTATTATAAAAGGCCTTAGTATAATGGCAGGAAAGTCAAGATTGACTTAGGCACAAAGCATCTATTCACATTTACCAGGATATCTACACACATGTTCATGTTATTTAACTGAGTTTTCTCTTTGTATTTGTTTATCTGCAAGTATGCTGGGAGGCAAATGCTACCTAAAGTGGCTGTAGTTGCTGGATGATCAGAGAATGGAGTACAAGCAACAAAAATAAAGTATTAAATCATCAGCTGTCCCTAAAATGGCTGTGAGTACAGTATATGTCAGCATATAGGACTGCGTGTATTAGATGACCCCCAAAATTTCTAGTTAAAAACTTAGGTTTTGGGCTATTCTCATCGTATAAGACTACCCGCCTTCCCCAGGCAGCCACGCACCTTATACAAGGTTAGGTACGAACTGCACATATGATGGTATTAAAATTTTATTGGCATTTAAAAACATTTTTAAAATTTTTTTTTATAATTTCAGCTAAAATGGTTATGACTTTAAAGAATTCTTCAAAATCCTCATGTTTATCATCTGACATCATGTGTATCAATGACATTTTGTGATATATTTGTAAGACAGTCATCGTATCGATCTAATTCTGAATGAGATGGTGTGGCTTCAGCTTAGGCTACCTCTTTCAACAAGTCCACAAAATTAATTAATTATAGTTCTGCAATCATACCACATATTATATAAAATAAGAGTACTTTTTATTACACTTCACTTTTATTATATATATATATATATATATATATATATATATATATATATATATATATATATATATATATATTTATACATATATATCTTTAATTTCTAAACTACCCTCCTACTGATTCTATCCTTCTCTCTGTACCTTCATCTCTAGTTTCCTTTCCGACCGGTCTATTGCTGCTGTAGTGGACGGTCATTGTTCTTCTCCTAAAACTATCAACAGTGGTTTTCCTCAGGGTTCTGTCCTATCACCCACTCTCTTTCTATTATTCATCAATGATCTCCTAAATCTGACTCAATGCCCTATCCACTCCTATGCTGATGACACCACCTTGCATTTTTCAACGTCGTACAACAGATGCCCAACCCAACAAGAATTAAATGACTCAAGGCGAGATGCTATAGGACGCTTAACTTCTGATCTTTCACTTGTTTCTGATTGGGGCAGAGCAAACCTAGTTTTGTTCAATGCCTCAAAAACTCAATTTCTACAACTATCTACTCAACATAACCTTCCAGATAACTATCCCCTCTTCTTCAATGACATCAACTTCCCCTCTCCTCCACATTAAACACACTCGGTCTATCCTTTGCTAAAAATCTAAACTGGCAATTTCATATCTCTACTCTTGCTAAATCAGCTTCCAAGAAGTTAGGTGTCCTATGGCGTCTGCATCCATTTTTCTCTCCCTCTCAGCTGCTTGCTCTGTACAGGGGCCTTATCTGCCCATGTATGGAGTATGGCTCACATGTCTGGGGGGGCTCAACTCATACAGCTTTATTAAACAGGGTGGAGTCTAAAGCTTTTCGCCTCATCAACTCTCCTCCTCTAACTGACTTTCTTGATTCTTTAAGTCACCGCCGCAATGTTGCATCTTTATCTATCTTCTACCGCTATTTTCATGCTGATTGCTCTTCTGAACTTGCTAACTGCATGCCTCCCCCCCTCCCGTGGCCTCGCTGCACAAGACTTTCTACTTCTTCTCATCCTTATTCTGTCCATCTTCCTAATGCAAGAGTTAACCAGTATTTTCAATCTTTCATCCCTTACACTGGTAAACGCTGGAACTCTCTTCCTTTGTGTTTTTCCACCTGCCTATGACTTAAACTCTTTCAAAAGAGGAGTGTCAAGACACCTCTAATGTTAACTGGATCTTCACCCCTTGCTTCTATTCTCCTACTGTCCTCTTTACAGGGTCTGGCGACAAGCGGGATTTTTTTTTTTTTACTTATTTTTGTTTTCCCTTAGTCAGTACCCTTTTAATGTCAAAAAAAAATATATATATAATATATATATATATATATATATATATATATATATATATATATATATATATATATATATATATATATATATATATGCATACAGTAAGATCACATATCTCGCCATCTCTCCCCAAATCATGAATCTCGCCACCGAGACTGAAATACAACCGTGCAAACCCACTCGATTCAATTAATATCGAGCCATGTCGAGGCGATATCCTTGCCACCTGGATTCCCACCAGTGCACTAGTGTACCCGCCATCATCTTTAAAAGTGTTTTTATGAGGGTTGGTCTCATATACAGTCATAATCTCGCTATTGTTATGTCAGCCCAGGACAATAGTGGTGCTGGGGGATTGGTGGGAGTAGGGGAACCTCATAACCGCAGTCAGAACCATCCAAGGAGAAAGGAGAGGTGGTAAAGAGACGAGAGTATCGCAAAGGCCAAACTTTAAAAAAGTACACCACAAAAGATAAAACTAAGATCATGAAGATGTTGGATGACGGATTGAAGATTTGGGAGATTCCCTTCCCTTTGTTTGCAAAGCAAATCATTGCAGATGGTGGGTACTGTCCAGACCAAATATATAATTGTAACGAGACAGGTCTCTATTGGAAGCTTTCCCCAAAGGGTACCTTCATTGCCAAGTCAGAGAAACAAACCCCAGGAGTGAAAATGGAAAAGGACAGGTTCAGTGTCCTGTTCACATGTAATGCCTCTGAAAGCCATTGTTAATCTACAAGTACAAGAACTGTGATATGAAGAAGTTGAATGTCTACTGAGAGTCAATCAAGTAAGAGGATATGAACGCCAGTCTGTCAGTCAAATGGTTTGATAAATGTTTTGTCTAAGATGCCCGCCACAAATGCAGTGATCTCATGCTGGTGTTGTTTATGGACAATGCTCCTGGCCACGGAAAATTTCATGTGGGACGCCATCCACATGTGTTGGTTGTTTTTTTAACACCGAACACAACATCAAAACTGCAGCCTCTGGACCAAGAGTTGATTGCCAATGTCAAGATTCTCTACTATAAATATGTCCATGATACAATGAGGGTCGAGACCGACACAGATGATGAACTCCAGGAAATAATTCAGAAGAGCGACAGCGACAGTGAGACCGATGAACCCGAGAAAGTCATGCCATGAACACCCTTACCCACATTGCTACCCCTGCCCACACCCCCGTAAAATTTTCTGGAAAAAGTTCAACATAAAGCAGGCTGTGGATTTTATGGTACAGGCGTGGAATAACCTAACTCCATCAACCATGCTTGGAAAAATCTTCAACTCATAGCCAAACAGCCACAAGAAGTTGAACCAACAAACATTCAACATTCAACGCCAAAGTGCCCTTCTCGCCCATGCTTTGCAAACAATCAAGACTGTTCCAGTGCCAGGTTTTGATGAAATGAGTGAAGGTGCAGTTTTAGAGGAACTTATCCAGACCAGCGAGAAGTCTGTGGAGCAAATCATTAGTGAAGAATTAGAGGAAGAGGATAACGACATGAACGATCAAGAGGAAGCATTACCACCACCACCACCACCAATCACTGTCCAGCAATTATCTGAAACTCTTGTGCACATCACACAGACTTGTAGAATTTTGAAAAGGAAAGGCAGATTCACAGTTAGTACAATAGGTACAAGAAAACCTCAATTCAGTACTTATTGATATGTACAACAAGAAAGCCAATGACCAAAGCCAGTCTCTCATCACCAAATTTTTTCAAGCAACAGCAACTTGTGGTCAATGCAATCAAAAACTTTTCAGTGGAAGACGTCAGTGAATTTGTAGACACTGCAGACTTTGAAATGAATATGGATATTGATAATGAGTTTGAAGGATTTGGAAAAAAAGGGCATGTGTGGAGTAACGTGTATGGACCAAGTAAAAAACGAGGAAGTGTGAAGGAGAACTGGTGTTACGAGAAAGTTAGCTGGTCGAGCAGAACAGTGTGTAGAGGTGATTTGGACATATGGAGAAAATAGAGGAGGACCAGTTGAAGAGAATAGTAGGATATCATGTAAGAGGTGTAAGATTGAGCGGAAGGCCAAGAACGGGATGGACAGTGTGAAAAGTGTGGAATGAAATAGGAATGTCTGTGGAGCATGATGATAGAAGTGAATGGAGGGCAATGGTGAATGCATAATTAATGAGGCAGCCTTGAGGTTCTTGCTCATTTGGTGTAACCCTTGAATTATATCATTATATCAAGTGCAGGGAAGGAGAAGGTATGAGTTAAATATGAAGCGGTAGGGATAAACCTTTGAACTCTGTTGTGGATACGACCCCCACCCACGGCCCCATTTGCATGACTGACCTGATGCACAGTGTTTGGGAAGTGTGTACTTTTCTTCTACTATGAGGGCCTATGGGCTAAAGTAAAGGAGTGTATATGTATGTGTGCATGGGTGTGTATATGCATGCCTTGTCTTCACTACCCCTCTTTAGGGGGAAAACAGCCAGGTATATAGATAGATTATTAGAAATGATAGGCTTGAATTCTGTGATTATTATTGCCTTAAATTATTTTTTCAAATATATATATATATATATATATTCAAATATAATATATATATATATATATATATATATATAAACCATGCTTGCAAAAGCAATGTAATATATAGTACTATAATAACAAGAGAAAATCACAGTTATGAACATACAGCAGTAATTATCAGCGCTCAGCTTACAGATTCACGTAGGTCAGGTTTGGATGAATAAACTATAGCAGGGACCACTCAAATTTCATAACTAAATCATCACCTAAGATCATCAAGTAGTTTTCTGAATTGCTTATCTGAACACTTTAATTTGAGCCTCTGTGCCAGCGTGAGTGTAACTTCTACAGGAGAGAATGAGTCACAAGCCCACACTTGTCCATCTATTACAGATTGTGGTCGCAAGTGATTCTCATTTTTATGTCTGACTGACAGGTTTTCCTTCTCATTCATATTTTCTTCTTTCCTGTTGTTAAGATTAAACTGTACAATATTATAGTCCTCTTTACTTCCATATAAATTTGTTTCCGTACTTCTCTGTGGACTGGATACACAAGTAGCTTTTGCACTTGTGTCTTCAACAATGGCAGTTTTGTTGTAACTTGAAGCAGCTGTGTAGGTCTCATAATTATTTATGCTCTGGTTGAAAACATCCTCATTATAACTAGGAACATTTTCCAATGGTGTTGTGGCCCTTTTAGTTTCTCTATTGGTGGAATGCTCATATGTTGAATACTGTAGTTCTGTGGCATGTGATGTGACAGGATCCCCAACACAGCGGGGACTCTCTAAAGAACATAACGATTCTCCCTCTACAGAGGCTCTAACCATAGGAGAGGAGATTATTGAGACAAAATGTTTATTGGTTTGTTTTTCAGTATAAATACTTTCAAAACCCACAGTATTTGTTGGGAATTTAATTTTTGTGTTTTCTTCGGGAAAAATTCTTCTAAAATCCCCATTTTCAACCTTAACATAATTATTATGTAACTCTGAAGGTTGTGACTGACAGACCGGATGTAACAGACCAGACTCATGTACAGGAGAATCAGTTAAGACTGAAGACTGATTAAGATCACATACTTGAGGAGAGAGACATCTTGATGAGAAGCTTGGGCTGCATCTTGTCATTTCATTTTCTTGTAAAGCCTGGCTTATGTTTAAGTCTGACAAAGAAGAGTCCTCAAACATTAAAGCCAAAGTATCTTCACCTAAAGCATCCTCACACATTACCTCATTAGTTTCTTCAGTCAAAGTGTCCTCAAACATGTCTCTGGATACATCATGACATTCTGGCTTTGGCTTTAATTCCATTTCAAGAGACCATAAAATCTCCGTGTGTGTTTTATGAAACTTTTGCACTTCTCTATTACTTTGTTCACCTATTTCTATTGTGGATTCATGCAAAGAAGTGTTGGGAGGGTTTCCTACTAAACTAGTAGACCAATTATCATCATCACCATTACTTGCTATGTCCAGCTCTGTCCTAGCATAACTGAGAGGTTCTGAATGCTTACTACTTTTCTTAGAAAGCCTCTTTGATGCTCTGTCAAATAAGCTTTGTTGTGGTGAAGGCATCTTTTCCTCACATATATCTCCCATACAATTAGTGTCCTTCATTTTACTATGCTGACAAATATTAGTCAAACTTAGATCCTGTACCAAAGGAGATCTTTCCTTAGATTCATATTTATTCCCTTTTCTTCTTTGCTTCTCAGAGTGGGCAATACTTTGCTGTTGCTTCCCCAGATTCATATTCATGTTCATGAACCTATCAATGATTAAAGATAATTCCCTTTCATCACGCTCAAGATCTTCCTCCTCCTCCTCTTCATCTTCTCTTCGATGCTGGTCTTCCCTATGCAAAACTTTGTTTGTGTGTTTCCTTGTGGACTTGTGGTCTTGTGCAATCCTCAGCTCGTGTTCTTCTTTTCTTTTATCCTTCACCTTACTGTCTAATATACTTGGAGATACAGTTGTGGTAGTGGTCTTGCTTACAGATGTACTGCTTGACATGACTGGTTTGAAATATTCTGTTATAGTCTGTGAGTATTTATGAATATTCTCCTTATTGTTCAGGGTTTCTTTGGTCTTGGTTTTCTTTTTGCCTGAATGGGTGAAACAATTCAGATTATTAGAACAGCTTAGCACTATCCCTGCACTCATAAACTATATTACTTACTAATCTAATGGCTGCATGCAAAGTACAACAATATGAAGTAAGAACTTTTTTTTATTAAATCATTAAATCATTAAATTATGCATCCACTCTTTTTACATCAAATTGCCTCACTACCAGCTTGTATGACAGGAGCAGACAAGAGTATCTTTTGTGCCGATTATTTTTATATGACAAGAAGATTGAGGTGATGCATATCAATGCCAGATACATAAACAGCTATACCACTAATTTACCACCAAATGATGGTCTGGCACCTCCTTTAGTCTGAAAGGAGCTTAAAATTCCCATGACTGCCAAAATATAGATGATCCTGCCTTGTGAATTTTTCTTTGCAATGTTGTGCAAAAAAATATGCATTCAGTAGAAACAGTAGCAATTATGGTTAGTAACTTTATTATATACATGCATTACCATATTTGACAGCAAATGTGGTACAGTGGTCTAGCGTTCGGGTATGCGAGCCTAGGGTCCCAGGTTTGAATCCCCGATATCCGCTGACCACTTTTCAATATTTGATATCACCGCCGAGTGGCCAGTCTACCCAAATTGCTGCCATACTCTCCTCAGACGGGACATACAATGTTATATGAATCTGAAGCTGTAGTAGCAATTAGCCTCGCACGTTCTCAACATATTCAAGAGAGAATGTAAACATTTGAGGCGTCACTATAAAAAATCTGAAAACCTTCGCCAAATAACAGGCAAGGCAAGTCCATCTGTGCCTCCATAAAAGCTTACTGGCACGAACGGTTAATTGATATAGAAGAAAAAAAAAATACTAAAATTCCCGTGAAAAATACCCATGTACCTAAGATGTGATTGGCTAATTACCAATTGAAATCTGCCTTTCATAAAATGTTCCCTCAATACCAGATAAATACTTGCTTATTATAAGTAATTGCCCCCTCCGTTTTCAAGCCTATTGCCATTGTGAAGGGGCTTAGGAATCAGAGATTGAGGTCTAATGCTGCGAAGCTTCGGATTTCAATCTCTGGTCCCACCAATTTTTGCTTGGGTTTTTTTCTTTTTTTAGCTTTTATTCCCCTTGTTTCATTTTATCTTTTCTTCTTAACCTCTCACTATCTCCTTCTTTCCTAAAGTGTAAGAGCCATGCTGAGAGGATGAAAGGCTAACAAGTTCAGTCATGGGCACAGTATACCCTCCCTTTTTCATTGCCCTTACTCTCCATGGGGGTTATGGGGAGCAGACCAGTTATATCCCCCACTTACACTCGGCTCACCATGGCCAACTATGAAAATTTTAAACGAACAGGTGCACTGGGGAATGCACATCAAAATATTAATCCCCCAGACTTCCCTGACTTTGACAGGGACATGCCTCTGACCACGGCTCTGAAAACTCCTCTAACCACCCACCTGTCAACTCCCTTGTCTTATCCACCTCCTCTTTTACCTATTTCTCAAACACCACCACCAACCCCTACTTCTACATCTTCCTCCAGTATAACCACCTTAAAACCATATATATCACCAAAAAGTAAAATCACTCAACTCTCTACCCTGGCCTCTTCCTCTACTATAACTCGGACTGTTCCCTCCTCCTCTCACGCTCCCCCACGCCCATCCACTACCACTAATCACCTTTATTTATCCAATCTCTTTGGTCCTCGCCGATGGAACAAATACTTCCATATCCCTGTTCATGCTCCCTACTCAAAAAACACTTTCCAATTTCAGAAATGCATCCAAAGACAGGTGGGAAGGGTAACCTTCCACACACGGCCTCACACGGCCTGACAGATCTTGCCTAGTCATTGTTGACTCAGAATCCGAATCTGAAGCAATGCTCACTCTAAAAGACCTTGATGGGAAACCATGATACTCAACTCAACACTCGTACTGGTACAGTTCTCATTCCCAATGAAATCTGACCAAACGGCATCAGTTGGTCTGACTGTTCTCCTGACCTTTTTGAGCTGATTTCAGACGAACATGATATCACTCATATGTCTTGCTTTACCATTAATCCTCGTGGCCGTCACAAACATCCAGTAAATATTGCAAGGATTGCATTCAAAGGACAAGATCTTCCAGACAGGGTATACATAGGTGGAGCCTTCTATATGGTTAAACCTTACATTCCTCCCCCACGTTAGTGCCAAAACTGCTGGAGATTCGGACATCCAGCAAAATACTATAGATTCACTACACGCTGCTCCCTCTGTGCCTCACCTGGCCATACCCGTATAAACTGCCCTTCAACAAAACGCATCTGTGCAAACTGCACCCAAGAACATAATGTCTTCTTTCGAGGCTGCCTTGTTTACAAATTTGAATCAGAGGTTGCTGCCCTCCGCTTCAAACATGGCCTAACACTCAAAGAAGCTAAACAAGAAGCCCGTCTCTGTGGCTTCCAACAGGTTCCTCTCTCTCAGCTCATCTTCCATAACACCCCACAGACCACGACTAACACTAACTCTCCTCCTACTACATCCCATCCTTCTTCTTCCACTCACACCACTTCCTCTTCCACTCCTCTTGTTCCTTCATCCAGCACAATTACCTCCTCCACTTCTCTCATTCACCCTGTAGTTATTTCAGTGCCAGTGAATAATAGTTTTTCTCTACTAAATCCTGACACCCCAACCTCTACTCCTTCAACTTCAAACCTTACCCCCCTTCTACTTCGTATTTAGATACCAAACACCAAGCGTCGCTCCTGTGCTTCCCGCTCCCATAGACATTCCCTCCACTTTCTACTCTCTATCTATGAACCTCATGTTATATGCCTTCAAGAAACATTCTTGGTTCAACCACCCACACCAATCCTTAACTACCACTTCATCGATTCTCCTCATTCTATTGCTGCTTCTTCTATTCTTATCCATCATAAGACACCATATACTTACTTGCATCCCTGTATATACTGATGGCTCCAAATCCCAATATGGCTCTGGTTTTGCAGTTCTGTTCCCCTCCCAATTCTTCCAGTTCCAATTACCAAGCGTGTCCAGTGTCCTTGCAACTGAGCTATATGCTATTCTCTTTGCCTTGAGAAAGCTTCTTTCCTACCCATCTTCATCCTTTGTAATTTTAACAGACTCTCAAAATGCTCTCTCCCTTCTATGCTCCCTCTATACTATTCACCCTTTAGTTCATGAAATCCAAGAGTGGCTATTTCGCCTCTATGCACGTAAAAAGTCTGTCTGCTTTTGTTGGATTCTGAGCCATGCTGGTATTACTGGCAATGAATGTGTCGACTCACTGGCCCATTCTGCTACTATATTAGAATGCCATCATTTCACAAAAGTCCCAACCTATGATTATTTCCATTCTTTTTGCTCCTTTCTATTTAGCCATTGGCAATCCTTCTGGTCTGATCTCTAAAAAATGGCTGCTTCCATAGAAATAACCTCTGCTGTCTGTTCTCTATGTTCTTCCAAGTGTGATACATCAATTTACATCTTATGATCCCTTTTTCTTGAACACTTTTCTACTCATGCCAATTACCCTCCTGTTTTTATTAATAGCTGTAAATCCCACTATGGCTCTGATTTTGCCATTCTTTGACAAACTCACATCCTCCATTTGATGTAACCATTTCACTGTAACTAACCACTCTTTCCTTCCCTATACTCTGTCTTGCCATTATCTCTTTGTTCTGCCGTTTGCCTTTTAGCTTAACCTTTGATGTCTGGTACTTACTTTAGTCACATTAACTCACTCACTTTTTGATTATCAAGCCAAGTAATCAAGAAACAGAGACTGAATATAGAGCAATTAATTTCTTGAATATTATGGAAATATGTTTGGTGAACCTGAATCATTCATTAGTTAAATAACTGATAGCAATATATACAATGAAAAGGATCAGCGGTTAGCAATACAGAGTACCTTTCTTTGAGGCCAATATATGGTCTTCAAACTGCTGCACGACATCAGGGAGTGAAGAGCGCAGCAGTTCCAGTGGCTCCTCCGTGGTGAGGAGTTCTGGGCTGTCAAGGGGTAGGGAGGAGGAGGCACTCACTCTCCACTGCACCCTGAGGCACACCACTCCCTGCTTCACACACCGCTTCACCACACTCACTGGCTGTGTTGTCAATGATGGAAAACAAGTGCAGTCACTAGTGTGATTC
Organism: Metacarcinus magister; assembly: GCA_029783475.1. Taxonomy (NCBI): domain Eukaryota; kingdom Metazoa; phylum Arthropoda; class Malacostraca; order Decapoda; family Cancridae; genus Metacarcinus; species Metacarcinus magister. The sequence continues at coordinate 5,355,153 of JAPQNM010000005.1, forward strand.
CTACTGTGAGTGAAAGCTCCTCTTATTGGCTCTGACCATTATATGACTCACTATATGAATAAAAACTGCTCTATTGTTTGTCTTTTGTTTTTTAATTATTATTGATATGGACAAAAATCAATTAAGTTCTTAAGCCAATAAAATGTGAAGGAACACAGTTTATAAGTGAACTACTGAAATTAGGAAAGACTATCTATCTATATACCAGAATGACATTCCCTAAAAAAAGGGGTAGCTGAAACAAGGGGCTCACACCCACACCCACACTAATGCATACATATACTTTCACTCATCTCAGTTAACCCCTAGGCCCCAAAAAGAGAAGAGATTGGTCATCCCAGCCCCACTGCACAGGAGTGAGCCACACAGTTGGGCTGGGAATCATTTCCGTATCAAGGCCCGACAGAAAAAGCTGGTTTCCCCCTGCCACTTCAAACATAGAATCTCTCACTCCCGACACCTGATCTGATCCACAGATCAGATCAGATGTGCGGAAACCCCCTCCAAGGATCGTCAAGGCTGCATCATTACTCATACATTCACCATTGCTCTTTATTCACTTCTATCTCACATAATTATCCTTCCTTACTCCAGACATTTCTTTCATTCAAAACTTTTTTCCTCACCATCTATCCATCCATTCGTGGTTTTCCTCTCAAACTCACGTCTAATACTATTATTTTCTTCACCAATCAGTCCTCTCGTATGTCCAAACCACCTCAACAAACTCTTTTCTGCTCGACCAGCCAACTCTTTTGTAACAACAATTCTCCTTTGCACCTCCTCATTCAGCCCATACACATTATTCCACGCATAATCTTCAGACACCTTTTCTCCATTATATTTAATCTCTTCCTCTCTGCTACTCTCATACTCCACGTTTGAGGCCCATATGGTGCAGTTGGAAGTTACTCCTTCATACAACCCTCTCTACATTCATTTCTTTTGCTGTATAACTAAACACTTTCTTCATTCCTCCCAACATCTTTCTTACATCACTGATCCTAGATTTTACCTGTGTCTCTATTAATGACCCAAAATATTTACAACATTCCACCTCCTCAAGCAATTTGCTATACACTACTACATTTGTCCTTTTACCACCAAACTCTCTAGTGCATTTCATTACTTTACTCTTACTCTCATTCCCTTTTAATATCCTTCTTTTCCACATTTATCCAAACTCCAATAGCTGATCAATTTCTCCTCTGAATCCACAACCAATGCAGTATCATCTGCAAACAGTAGCTGATTCAGCTTCCACTCTGTCACCAGCATTCACCAAACTGAGATCTCTACCTAACATTCTTGCATTTAGCTACCTTACCACACCGTCCATATAAAATTAACAACCATGGTGACATCAGACATCCCTGATGTAGCCCCACTCAAACAGGAATCTATTCACTCACGCTATTTCCCACTCTTACATATGCTCTACTATTCACATAGAAACTTTCACTCCACTTAGCAGTCTGCCAACTAGCCCATACAATCTTAGGACATCCCACAAACATTTCCTAGCAATTCTATCATATCCTTTCTCAAAATCCATTAATGCCCAGAACACTTTCTTTTCTTTTCGCCAAATACATTTCACACAACTGTCTACCTGGATGGGTTTAGGTATGGTTCCTTGAGTGACTGTCCATCGAGTGACCACTGGCATCACCTTCTGCACCACATATGAAGTTTCCCACTCCAGCATCCTCCCACACCACCGCTGCAATGACATGCAACAACCACTGCCATGACTTGCTTCAAAGACTGAAGTTCAATTCCAGATTTCCCAGTAAAGAAATCTTGATGCATGCACAAAATAATCTCGCTGAATAAATACATAAGGCATTATCTTAATAATTGTTTTGAAACTCATTAACATGTGATTATACAATACCTGCAAAAAGTATGTGGGGGCTGAGGACTTACTTGGATATCATTGGAATTCTCACGTGTACCAGCCAACCGCCTACTCAGATCTTGTTATGGTAGTGCTTGCCAACTTTTTCCAATACATGATAATACTCCCTAGCCACTTTTCCACCAGTGCTGCATGAAGTGTACCAGCGAGAGTATGGAAGCTAGGAGCAGCTGGATTAACAAGTCCCTCCTTTTACTTTTACTTTGTTGTCGATCCCTCTGTTGTCCACCAACACTTTAGAATGGGGCCTAAAACCTCATCTAATACAAAAAAGGCTTGGGTTCTTGCCCAAAAGGAGACACATGATTATCAAGGAAATTTCTCAGCTTACTGGAAAAAGCAAGAAAGCCATTTATAGCCTCATTTCCAAAACAAAGGATTTCCTACAAAGTCAAGTTCCACCTTGTAAACCAGTACCTGGGCCCAGAAAGACATCAGCAGCTACTGACAAGCTTATCAAGAGACACAGGCACGTGTTGAAAAATCCATGCACCACAGCAAAACAATTGAAGTAAGCCTTTCCAACATTCTTAGAAGTGCTACAGAGTGCACCACTCAACATTTCTGCCTGTAAGAACTGAAGCTGGATCTTTGTTTCCTGACCAACAAACCTATTTCGACTCACAAAATGTGTGCTCTCATTTCAGTTTTGCAAGGAAATACAAAAAAAATCACTGTTGAAGACTGAAGAAAAGTCAAATGGAGTGACAAATCCACTTTCTAGTATGGTGGAGAGAAACCTGGCAAGTAGAGGCGTCCTTCATATGAATCCCCTTTATATCCCTGGTATGTGCAACTGAATGTTAAACACATACCCTTAGTTATGATTTGGTGTTGTCCTAATGGAAAACTGGGGCATGGAGGATTGTATGTCCTTTCCAGGGACATTACAATGAATAAAACCCTCTACATTTAAGTTTTATATGGCCATATGGTGGACTTTCATGACTTCTACAACTGCAATAACAGTGCATGGTATGAAATGGTTAGTAGACAAGCAGATGAAAATCCTTCAGTAGCCTGGGAATTCTCCAAACCTAAAGCCCATTGAGGATCAACTTCTCTTATATTCCTCAATTTTCAAAGGCATCAAAGACATTTGGATACACAGAATTGAACTGGATTATTGCAGAAAATGTGCTGACTTTGCCTCGATGCATTTAAACTTATTTCTTTAAGGCACGTGGTAGCTACACAAGTACCAGAATAAAGTAAATTAAAGTAGTTTTTTTCCCATTCCACATATTTTTTGCAGATAATGTAATTTAGAAATCTTATAGAATATAACTCCTCTTGAAGTTTTGATGATCTGATTTTACTATTACTATATATGTGACCCACAACATACTCCACTCACCACAAGTCCTTCAAAGTCTGGCTGAGCCCACTTAATTTTCTTCAAGGGCTTAGAAAGTTTGTGCTTGAATTCTGCAAGCAGCTCAGTAAATGGGAAGCCTTCAGTAGCAACTATTCTTTTCTTCAGCCCTTCTTCTAAGACATCATCACTCCTGTAAGTGGAAAAATTCTTAAAAGACTATTTCTAAAGTCAGAACTGTCTTTAATTCTATGATGTAAATTTTTTAACATAGTTGCATTCTGAACTTAATATATACTTGAAATACAATTTTAAGTGGGAATCCTAAGTCCGAGACATTCCAGTATAAAGCATCAAATTATATCACTCTGGTTTTTGCAGCAACTCATTACAAACGAAGACAGTTTTAGAGAGAAAAAGAAATGCTTGGTTTGTTGATTACACAAAAGCATTGATTCCAAAATAAGGATAAATTACCCCACTGGGGGGTAATTTCACATTCAGCGAGGGTAACTATAGCCTTTAGGAAAGTTTAAGTGAAAGGAAAAAACATTAAATACAGACACAAATATTTAGATGTATCATTATGAACAGTGATTAAAATCTCTGCATAGGTACAGTACCACTCACCGCCAATCTGTCATCTCAGAAAATTTGAGAGGGTGGGTAATGGGGTGGGATGAGGGTAACTGGCTTGTTGCTAAGCATGATTTTGGAAAAATAGGGTTAATGGCCAAGAGTAATTGGGAACCACTGCATTAATACAAGGTGTTACAACAATAACACCCATCTCTGGGACGATGTGCCAAAATGTTTTAACATTCCTATATGATCAGTATATCACATCTGACAAACTTATAACTAACCCTTTCTTCCACTTTGTAGAGGCGAGCTCAGAACATGTTGTAGTAGGATAGTCTTCCACAGCCCACAGCTTGAGTCTGAGCCAAGGAGCAGGAAAGGAGGTGAGCTTTTCACAACATTATGGTATTTGCTACAGGAAAACAGTCAGTATTTTTCCAATGAAAGTTAGGTTGCTGTACATACACTGATTGTTAAGGTCAATGAAATTCTAATTTAGTTTTACAATGTGCATTCTTGAATAGGTCCTCACTACACCTATTACATTTGTTTTAACCGGAAAAAGTCTTGTGTACCAGGAACATTTACAGTTTAATATAAAAATATGATGAAATATTATCAAAAGATACACAATACCCTTAACTGAAGCCTGTAGAAATACAATCAGGTAAGAACTCTCTTTTCCTGATTACTTCACCATATGCAGGGATTACCTTTGTGTTGGGTCTTGATCCCCAGCATTGTAAGCCACCCTCAGGAACCTAAGCACTGTGTCTTTGCCAATCCCATGCACTCCTCCAGGCAGGTAGTCACAACCCAACACTATAGCTAACAGCATCATGCCACCTCGGGTCATTTGCAAGCGCTCCTCAATTATGTCCATTCTGAGGAGACAACAAGAACCATTAGTATGCAAGCCAGTCACTTTCAAAACATAAACTGAAGCATAGCGCACCTTAACCCTTAAACCGCGGGTGTCCACTATTGTGGACACCCGGTGCGTGGGCTCCAAGTGCGGGTGTCCACAATAGTGGACAGGGCATTTTTTGAATTAACGTGCCATCAAATTTGATTAGTTTGTCCTCAAGTCCAGTAAACATGTTGTTTTCTTTCAAATACCAACCCACGCTCCCTAGGCCTACCACTTGCTGCATTCTAGCGAGGATGCTGGTCCATTGCTAAGTTTAGCAAGTAATGCTAACCATTGATTTTTACAATAAAACGGAAATTGAGCTTTTTACGGGTGTGTTTCACATAAACGGTATAAAAGTGATGCTTTTTATTGCTAACTAATAGGAAAAAAATCCAGTAGGAGTGGATATGTCTATTATAATGTGTTTTCACAGTTCCTACTTCAGAACTCCGTACTCGTTCTAATAATGCTTATATAACGTCAAAAGACAGCTAAGGGTATGGACTTTACAATGATACTTCTTTCAGTAACGTGAGTTTAATAGGAGATAAGCTACAGGAGGTTGAAGTGAGGTATGTTTTTGCGTGAATATGCCCGCGTGGGAGGCCAGGCATGCCAAAACATCCCCGCGGTTTAAGGGTTAATGAATGAACAAATTATGAACTGGACAGAAGTTAGTGTTTGTTGAATGTAGTACCTTAAAATGGCTTTCTGGTAATTCATAATGAGAGTTTGATGCATTATGATATCACTGGTCATTCATCAAGCATATCCTATTTACTCTTTAAGAAGGCTATCTCCACCATTGATGTGACATTGTAATGGCTCGTCATTAACTTCTGGGGGTTTTGTACATACTTGTTTCAGGTCAGTAGGAATTGAAATTGACATGCCCTTAGTCATGTTTGTTTTATTCCTTATATATATTATAAAATGCACCATCTCTGATTCACTTAAGTATCTTGAAAAACTGCTGAAGATATAACTTGAAAATGGCTGAACCGCCAGTACTTCACATAGCTGTCAGCTAAAAATTTTTTTTTTTTGCCTGAATGAACATAAAAATTTACATAAACAAACCACTTTAGCATTAAACAATTATAAAGCTGAGATAAGATAGATTGTTGTATTGAGTTACATTCCTAGAGAAGGCAGAAATTAAAAATTATACTTCTAGAGACTATAATAGATGCTATAATTTTTAAAGCAAGGATAAATTTGGATTGAAAATACTATGGATTCTCAGTACATGCAGTACAACCTGAATTTCTCAGCGGTCACTTTCTTCTGACTGGCAGTGAAGTTGCGAAAGACAGTGTTGCCACCATAGAGGAAAACATCACTGTCCTGAGTGATCACTCCTTGCACCACCTACAGACACAAAAACATTATGTTATATGTATACAAAAAAATAGCTGACTCATTAGGTATTCTTAAAAAAATATGTGCATTCAGAAGCTTCTCATATCAGAGGAAGGTAGTGGTACCTCTGTGAAACACATACCTGATGATAGTTAAGGGCAGCACAGGTAGCCTCAGCTTCCCCTGTAGCACGCACCCACGGCACGCCCAGTAGGTCAAACAGCTCCGTGCACTGAACCACCAAGGAAGAGGAGAAGCTGAAGCTATTACTTTGTAACTTAAAATTGTTAATAAGATGACAGAAACGTATTTTTTATATATTTACACGTATGAAAGCAGAACCAAATTTATAAGAAAAGGGCAAACTAAAATTCTTACCACAATCATTTAGGTATGTCCTGTCCATGTATGGAATCACTTAAAGCTCTATAATATTTTTCTTTTTTGACCTAAAGTAAAATAATTTCATGGGCATCAGGCAATAATATGACAAAACGGACACTTGACTTGGACAGTCAAGGATTCAATGCTCCAAAATGTGTCCTCAACTTGCCTTTTTCAAAAGTGCATTGAAAGAAGCTCTTTTTCCTGTGTTTTTAGTTGTGGTGGTGGAGGAGACACCACCACCACGACCAAAGTTCCTTTGGTTACGGCTACTGATAGTGTTCCACTTGAGGCTTGGTGCATCCCCTTCAAGCACCATCACTGGCAGCACTCCAGCCTGTAGGCATGCCACCGTCCGGAAGAACAGGTTCCTAAGGTGAGAATCATGCAGACAAGTGTTCAGGTCAAAAATGGAATATTAAGCCATATTTGTTTTCTGAATGCCGCTTGAAGTTCAAGTACACTCTGGTTTACTGCAAACCTTAAAAAAATTATGAATAAAAAAAGTTGTTACTAAAAAATTATACTTTCCCTGCTTATTTACCATGTATATGTCACTCAATTAGTGAAATTCAATTCGATGAATGTAATAAATAATTGAGTTGCAACAAAAGAGCACTTAAACCACACAAAAAGGCAATCTTTCTTATTTATATTGTTTTCTACTTGTAAATTTTTTAACAGGGTTTCTCTATTTTCCTATTTAGTTTCCACTATTTTTACTGTTTTTGTTTCCCATAATGAACTGAAAAACAGTACAATAATCAATATGCTGTACCAGGTAAGGCCATGCCACTTCACTGCATTCAGACATTGGAATGCTTTTGGTACCAAAACAAAACCCTTACACTTGTGGTGTCGGTGTTGCATGAACACTCTGCCTCTCTTGCTTTTTATTCCAAACACAAATAGTATCATTATTATTGGTCGTGATACAAGATATTTCAGTGGATGGAAAAACACTGCTGGGGAGAACAATGATCAGTGGAACTGGAGTATCATTGTGTTTGGTGCAGCTCTACCGTGGCTACATATCCCACTCAGTATTTTATACGTCTAAGAGAGAGTAAACTTACGTGTCTCTGTATTGTAAGTTGACAAGTTTTTTTTTTTTATGTATATATATATCAGCAGCCGTTGGCGCCAGTAGGTTTTTATGGAGGCACAGATGGACTTGCCTCTGCCTGTTATTTGGCGTAGGTTTTAGATTTTTTATAGTGACGCCTCGAAAGTTTACGTTCTCGCTTGAATATGTTGAGAAAGAAGAGAGGCTAATTGCTGCTTAAGCCCCAAATGCATATAACATTGTAAGTCCAGTCTGAGGACAGTATGGCAGCAATTTGGGTAGTCTTTGGCCACTCGGCTGTGATATCAAATAATGAAAAATAGCCAGCGAATATCGGGGTATCGAATCCGGGACCCTAGGTTGTCATGCCTGAACGCTGACCACTGTACCACTGTACTACTTGTTGCTAAGCCACTCACAAAACATCTTGGTAAGGTTGGGGAAAGTGCTGAGACCTTATTTTCATGTATAGTATTCTTTTTTTCTAAAAAATTCTCACTTTAAACTTGGGGTGGGTCCTTGACGTCAGAGTCCTTGACGCCAGCAAATACGGTAAGTTAAGTTGAGCTGGGGTTATTTTGTGGATTTCATAGGTGTCTTTAACATTAAGAACAGATGCAAAGTAATCATTTAATATTTTGGACATTTCTAATTCTGTATTTGTTATGTTACCATTTTCTAAGTGGAGTCAGCCAATATTTGTTGTGATAACTTTTCTATTATGTACGTGGTTGTAAAATTCTTTGGAATTTAGTTTTATTTACAATATATATCTTAAGATCTTTCTTACTTCGTCAAATCATCTTTTCTTTTTCCGGGTCTTAGTCTTTCATATTCTATTTTATCGTTTTTGTTTTGTGATCATAAATATTTATTGTGCGTGCATATTTTATGTAATAATGCTGCCTCAATTTGGCTGTTCCAACACTTGGGTTTGTTATTCTTATGTGAATGTCTTTTACAAACTGGAATGCATCACTTTATGACCTCATTTAAGATGTTATAGGAGGTGTGGTGAACCATTGGTGCGAGTTAATATGGCAATAGATTTTTAGTACAGGTAATTTACTCAAGTTTCTAGTGTTCCCTAATTGTGTGGAGTAGCAACTAAACTCTATGCTAATATTTATACATATAAGAAGAAAAAGTGCTCAAAACTCCCTTGGAGGGCTGAGTTGACTCCTATAGTGAGTGTCTGAAGTTTCTTGTGACATTACACACGTTATCAAGTCTTGAAGGACAACCAATTTTGTGTGTAAGTTATCTGACACTTGAATAAATTAATTGTACATCTATCAACATCTTAATATACACCAATGTATCACCGCACCTCCCTTCCACATGGATGTTGACACTGGCAGCCAGGAGGCATCACCAATGGGCCGCTGTGTAACAACCTTCCCTCAAGGCAGGTACAGCAGTAATTCTGGTCCCATGCCACCTCGCTGCCAGGCGTACAACTCCGTGAGGGAGAGAAGATGTGGAGATTTGGAAGATCTATTATATGAGGAAAGATTAAAAGAAATGCAACAGACAACACTTAAAGAAAGAAAAAAAAGAGAAGATTTAATTACAATTTATATATTGATGAACAACCTGGTGAAAACAGATAGAAAAGATCTAATTTTGAGAAGAAAAGAGAGGCTGGATATTTTAGGGGACACAAAAAAATATGCAAAAAGGAATTGGCTTGAACAACAACAACAAAAATAATAAATAAAAATACAGCTTTCTCAAGAAAATTATATAAACACTTGGAATAGACTGAAAGAAAAGGTGATATGGCAAAGAATCAGTGGTGGGCGCCGTTAATCAAAAAGTTAACTTCGTTAACCATTAATCCATTAACCAAAATATTTACTTCAATAACCGTTAATTAGTTAATTCTTTAAAAATGTAACGGAAGTTATCGATAAAATGTTAGCGTTGATTTTAGTTATAGAAAAAAAAAATTCAATTTTTGCTCTAAAACCACCTAAAAACACCTTTAAAAAGTGTTAAAACTATAAAATCAGTCTTTCAGGGGCTTTTTTAGGGCTTTAGAACCCGAAAACTAGTGCTTTAGTTAAAAAAAGAGCATTTTATAGTTTTAACTTTAAAAAAAAAAAAAATAAGTGATTTCATAGTTTTGGGCCTGTTTCAGGTTTTTAAAGGCTTTTACAGCCAGGAAAGGGTGAAAAGAAACTAAAATTAAATAAAACTTTTGGGTTAGCGGACTTGAGTTAACGGAAGTTAAATGTAACGGAAGTTAATTAGTCTGATAACGATTTCCAAAGTTAATTTTAAAAGTTAAATCGTTAACGAAAATGTTAACTTTGTTAATTAATGATTAATGGATTAACGGTTTGGTGCCCACCTTTGCAAAGAATGCACAACAATTAAAGGAGAGACAGAGCAAAGACAGGACCACATGAGTGTAGCTCAGGCCCTGTTTACTAAAACTAGGTAAAAATAACTAGTTAAATACACACATTACCATTCACAGTTAAGTTGCACCCTACATAACTGACCTGAAGTGTGGACGTGTCACTGAATGACCAAGTTGCAGAGCCTGAGTATCCACCAGCCAGCCAGCAAGGTCCACAGCTACTGCCTGCCCTGCAAAGCCTGCCAGACACACCATCTCCCCTGTGGGTGACACCATTTCCCACAGACCCTTCACTCCCATCCTGGCACACTTAGCTGGAAAAAACATACCATTACCCACCATATACTCCATATGAGCAAGACAATTTTGGTCAATTTGTGTTTGTGAGCTATCACTGATTTCTAGGATGAAACTATTTTTTTTCTGATAGGATTATATGAGTTTTTAATTAACCCGCTATCTGTTTTTCTCGCAAATCCCTCTTTTTTAGCCCCCTTCCACCCCCAAAAAATAACTGTCTTAGTTGACAATCAAAAGTCCAACGATTTTAACTGGTGAATTTGTCTTAGTGGGTTAAAACAAATTTACCAAAACAAGATTTTTGGTATTTCTTAACAGATTTTCATAAATTTCTGGTATGGCACATATCTAATAGAGAGGTGTTCCATGACAAATTTAATTCATTTAGCACTATAAAAGTACGTATTGCAATACTGAAACCTGGAATTAGATGGTACACGACAACAGCATGGGACCTCCAAGTGGTACACAATCAGAAAAAGGTTGGAAACCACTGGTCTATACCTATCTAGCTCAGGGGGATTATTTAATCTCTTTTTTTTACCCCAAACAGAATCGCCAGAGTTGAGATTTTTTTTTTTTTTTGGTGTGAGAAAAAATCTAGTGGTATGACAAAGCATGATGCCTCACTGGATGGAGGAGTGAGTGAGTGAATTGATGTGAATAAAGTAAGCAGCAGACACCAAAGGTCATATGGCACTATGTTAAGCTAAAATACAGACGACAGAGCAGAGATAATGGCAAGGCAAAGTGTGACTGAAAGAATGGCTTGTTACAGTGAAATTGGTTTAGATCAAATGGAAGATGTAGGCTTGTCAAGGAATAGCAAAACCATAGCCATAGTGGGATTTAGAGCCATCAATTGCCATGAGTAAAAAAGTGTTCAAGAAAAGGGGATCTTAAGATGTAAGTTGGTGTATCAGACTTGGAAGAACATAGGTAGAGAGTAAGCAGCAGAGGCTATTTCTATGGGTGCAGGAATTTTTTAGTAAGAAAATTAATGAGTTGTTATAACGGTAGGAATAGGAATACTGGGATCTTGGATAGAGGATGAATCATATAACAGAGATTCATGAGAGAATCCATAGGGTACAGGCTAATTAATCAAGAAGTGATTTTGTGGTAGATGTAGCTGAAGGGGTGGGAGGGAAAGAAGGGGAAAAGGGTGAGGGGTAAGGGAGAGGGAAAGATGAGGAAGGTGTAGAAAGGGGAGTGGGGGAAGGTCACAGGATGGGGGATCAACTTCTGTTGGAACGCAGATGGTGTTATCAGAAGTTGAATGTGATGAGGTAGAGGGTGGGAACAGAAGTGAGACATCTATGAAAGGTTTTGCTATAAAGGCTTCAATGTCAGAGATGATCTTGCTAGTGGAAGGGGTAGGAATAATTGGGGAGGGGAAGCACAGGAACAACACTTGGTGTTTTGTGTATGAATACAGCATGGAAGGGGAGCAAGGTTTGAAATTGAAGGAGTAGAGGTTGGGGTGTAAGGGTTTAGTATAGAAATATGATTAGTCAATAGCACTGAAGGAACTACAGGAAGGGTGAGAGAAAGAGAAGTGGAAGGGGAAGCAAACGATGGAGATGAAGAGAGAGTAATAGCAGTGGAAGAGGTAATTGTGCTAGATGAAAGAACAAGAGGAGTAGGAGAGGAAGAGATATTAGTGGATGAAAGAGGATGGGATATAGTAATTGGAAAGGTCCATGGAATGTTAGTGGAGATGCGCTGAGAGAGAGGAACCTGTCGGAAGCCACTGAGACAGGCTTTTTGTCTAGCTTCTTTGAGTGTTAAGCCATATTTAAAGAGGAGGAAAGCAACCTCTGATTCAAATTTGTAGACAGGACAGCCTCAGAAGAAGACATTATGTTCTTGGGTGCAGTTTGCACAAATGCATTTTGTTGAGGGACAGTTTGTATGGGTATAGCCAAGTGAGGCACAGAGAAGGAAACGTCCAGTTGATCTACAGTATTTTGCTGGATGTACGAATCTCCATAGTTTTGGCACCGACAGGGGGAGGAATGTAAGATTTAACCTTACAAAAGGCCCCAGCTATGCATACACTGTCTGGAAGATCTTCTCCTTTGAATGTAATATTTTCAATATTTGCTGGGTACTTGCAACAGTCATGAGGTTTAACGGTAAAGCAGGACACATGAACAATATCATGCTTGTCTGCAATCAGTTCAAAAAAGGTCACAAAAACAGTCAGGCCAACAGAGGCCCACTGGAAAGATTTCAATTGGTATGAGAACAGTACCAGTATGAGTGTTCAGTTGGGTATCAGGGGACACTGGGAAAGGTCGCTGATTAAGGTCTTTGAGGGTAAACATAGCTTCAGCTTGGGATTCAAGAATGACTAGACGAGATCTGTCAGGTCATGTGAGGAAGGTTACCCTTACCACCTATTTTTGGATGCATTTTTTAAATTGAAAGTGTTTTCTGAGTAGGGAGCATGAACAGGGATATGGAAGTATTTACTTCAAGGACCAAAGAGGCTGGATAAAGGAAGGTGATCAGTGGTAATGGATGGGCGTGAGCGAGGGTGAGAGGAGGTAAGAACAGTCAGAGTTATAGAAGAGGGAGAGGCCAGAGTAAAGAGTTAGTGAGTGGTTTTAAGTTTTGGGGTTATATATTGTTCTAAGGTGGTTATAATAGTTGGAGGGGTTGTTGTTGGTGTGAGGGAAGCAGGTACAAGAGGAGGAAGGCACGAGGGAGTTGACAGATGGGCAGTTAGGGGAGTTTTCAGAGCCGAGTTTAGAGGCATTTCCTTGTCAAATTCAGGGAAGCCTGGGTGATGAATTTTTTGAAGTGCATTTCCCAATGCACCCATTAATTTTGAGTTTCATAACTGGCCATGGTGAGTCGAATGTAAGTGGGGATATAACTGGTCCGCTCCCATTAACCTATGGGGAGCAAGGGCAATGAAAAAGGGAGGGTATACCGTGCCCATGACACCATTATGACTAACTCGTAGTTAGCCTTTCATCCTCTTAGCATGACTCACATTTTAGGAAAAGATGAGGATGGTGGGAAATTAGAAAGAAGAGACAGATGAAACAAGGGAAAATAAAGCTAGCAAAAAGAAAAAGGCCAAGCGAAAATTGGTTGGACCCGAATCTGAAGTCCGAGGCATCACAGAATTGAGCCACAATCTCTAGTACTGATGCCCCTCCACAACAGCACTTGGCTTGAAAACGGACAGGTGGAGGGTGAGGGAAGTAACCATAACTTTTTTTTCATTTATGTGAATTTTGCTGAAAATTTTTGCCACAAGGAAGCTGCAAGGTGCACAAACATGCAAAATATTTTGTTCATATTTTTGGTAAATTTTTCCAACTTTACAATAATGCACCTGGATCTTAATAACACACTTTTTGTATAGACTTTGATTTTGACATTCATTTTTATATTCTCAAATATCCTCATCACTCCCAACAAGTCTGGGGACCTGTGGTAATGCGGGGTTCTTGGGTGGGGAAGAAATACAGTGATTTATGCTAAAAACAAGGTGCCAGAATCACTAACATAACCCAACATAACAATTCCAATTTTTCTGTATGATTGCGCCTCCAAAACCGATCAGAATAATTTATGTTGTAGTACACAGGATACTTACTGTACTCAACATCTGTTAAGGTTTTAGTGAGCGGTTACTTCCTTACGTGGGGCTATGCCCTCCCGGGTCAGTTTAGTTTACGCTAGGGTTGTGTCGTTGGTGAGATCTGGTTCGGTTATATAGGATTTTTACATTTTTATTTCCACCTTAGATTTATATTTCGGATTGCCATATATGGCCTATAACCCCTTCCCCTTCCCCAAAACTCTGCTTTCCCAAGGGGTCCCCAAGCCTATTGGCTATAGGAATAAAAATTATAAGATAGGCAGTGTAGGTGTTGTTCTTCAGATTTATCACAATTGCCTATTCACGGTCGGGTATTTCTTTACAACTACTGCTCCATCTCTTTCTTTTTTCTCTCTTTCCCTACATACTCTACATAGTGTACTCAACACATCTGAGAAGGTTTCAGGCGGTGGTCACCATTATTTACCTCGCAAAACGTCTTTGAAGTTATGTTAGGTTATGTTAAGTTAGGTTGGTTATGTTGTGTTAAGTTATGGTTAGGTTAAGGTTGTTAGGTTAGGTTACGGTTATGTTATGGTTAGGTTAAGTTAGGTTAGGTTCGGTTCAGCTAGGTTCGGTTATATAAGATTTTTACATTTTATTACCCAAATCCAGAAAAAAATCTAAGGTTGGGAACCCTAACTTTTGGTTAATAAAATGCAAAAAATCTTTTATAACCGAAACTAACTGAACTGAACCTAACCTAACTTAACCTAACCATAACATAACCGTAACCTAACCTAACAATCTTAACCTAACCATAACTTAACATAATATAACCAACCTAACATAACATAACATAACTTCAAAGACGTTTTGTGAGGTAAATAATGGTGACCATCGCCTGAAACCTTCATAGATGTGTTGAGTACACAATGTATAGTATGTAGGGAAAGAGAAAAAAAAGAAAGAGGTGGAGCAGTAGTTGTAAAGAAATACCCACGGTCGATTAGTCAGCTTCCAAACCAGCACGTTTCCCACGTTTGTTAGCAAGCGAACAAATGCATCATTCTATTATATACGACTACATACTTCTACCAGAAAAGGGCTCTTTGCTGCTACTACTACTACTACTTCTACTACTACTACTACTACTTCTAGAAATCCTGTTCACACCTGTTTGTGATGGGAGTAGTTACATGTCATTCACCACGGTCTAGACTCTGGAGGATCACGCACTGAACTAGTGATCGCCAGCCATTATCCTCATGGAGAGCTTGCAGCTCATTATAGCCCAATCTATGAGTAAGGCTGTGACCTTTCACGCATCACACCCCATCCTCTAGCTCAAGGAGGACAGTAACAGCATCAGTAACAGTCATCAGCAGAACTTTTCACCTTGAGCGAGGCGCAAACTCGGGGCCTGCTGAATGACAGCTGTCAGCCTGACGCTGAGCTACCAAGCAGTGTGTATGTGTATGTATTTACCAAGGATCTTATACGATCCTTGGTATTTACCTACTTACTAACTAGTTGTAATATACAGGACCTGCTGAGCTACACTCGTGTTGTCCTATCTTCTTGGGAATTTGGTGGGGCCGTGCAGGCTGTGGTGCCACAGCCTCTAGTGCCCCAAAAGTGCTGGTTGCAGATGTGTGAGTGGATCAGATCCTGTTGAGTTGACCTGTCCTTAGGAGGAAGGTCCTGGTGTGCTTGAGTGCTTTAAAAGCCAGGCCAATGTCTTGACTCTTGAGAGCCACCTAAGAGGTCAGTTACGTGTGGTCCTGTCTCCGTACTTTTATATGTCTAGTTTTTCCTTCGGTTGATGTGTACATTCTTTGCCATTATCAACTCTTCTTTCAGTCCATTCCAAGTATCTATACTGTGTGTATTTACCTAATTGTAAAATAAATATGTACATTACTACAATAATACATATATGTAAGGAAAGTCGATATGAAAATATTCAACAAAGGAAGGAGAATAGCACAACACTGTTACAACAGTGTATAGAAAGATGACACATTGAAAACGTAATAGTTTGGAGGTTAAATTACCATTCTCTTCCACGTAGGATATTCGATTACATGAGCAGATCAGTAAGACATTTGAATATTTGTTTATATTATATAGATAATGTCCTCACTTTTGTGTTGCCTCCACTCTACGCAGATGAATGAGAAAACAATTGCCAGTTTCTTCCCATGAGTAGGTCAATATATATTTTTATTTTTAAAAAATTACCGAAGAGTAATAAGATGCAAAGCATAACCCAAGAAAACTTTTGAAATTCTTCACACACTATCAAACGCGCATTGAACGACATTATTAGGAGCAGGAAATACACAAATGGCGGAGCAACGCAGACCACGGGGCAAAGTATCTAAAGATTTCATGGCCGGCGTCCCCAAAACGATAGTAAGATGCCTACTATGTTTAGTGCTAATTGAATATTACCTTTGAAGCTGGATTCATGGTGAGAGCCACAGGTCTATAAATGATGTGACACTCCTCCCCGCTGACTAGTGATGCGTTTGGTCAACAGGACCAGCCGTGGCAGATGCGTGAGTTTATAGACCTACGAGTACACAAAGTTATGTTCTGCATGAGTGTGAAGACCAAGATCAACTTGAACTACGTCGCGGAGTGCAGCAATGATACCAAGTTATTGAATACAGGACAGGTCAGTTACCGTACTTGAGGGTGGCCCAGGTGAAAGGTGTACAGCAGGTGCCGTTTTTAAAATGTTTATTCTTGTAAGCAAAATTACTTAAATTTGAATGCAAGTTGAATCTCTTGTGACATTCATTAGGGGGGTCTGGGGGCATGCACCCACAGAAAAAAAATGGAAAAAGGATGCATTTCCTGCATTCTAGGCACTTTGAAAGCCTATTTCATCCAACTGAAATGAGCTTATATTTTCCCTTTTAAAATGGATAACAGACTGTTAAAATAACACCAGTGATCAGTTTAATTTTATCAAGCTATAGTCAGCTCATACAGTACTTAGTCATCATCTGATTGGCTTCAGGGATTCTGGGTCCATCTTTCTCTGCTAAGCTTCATCAGATTTTATGACCTAGGTAGATATTGGTTCACTAACAGAGTCGTGAACGATTGGAATAGGCTGGGTAGACATGTAGTAAGTGCTGAGTCAATAGGTAGCTTTAAAAGACGGTTGGATGAGAGTATGGATAGGGATGACAGGTGGGATGGCTAAATATTGGATTATTCCAAGGGTGGGGGGGGACAAGGAGCTACCTCGTGTAGGTCATTAACTGGCCTCTTGCAGTCTCCTCATTTCTTATGTTCTTATGTTCTTATGATACTAGGTCTAGGCGGACCTTGGTGCTGCTCTGCGGGGGTGTTACGAGTAACCCAGATAATCCCCCCAGCCTATGTGCCTGATTATGTTATGTTAAGTTATGGTTAGGTTAAGGTTGTTAGGTTAGGTTACGGTTATGTTATGGTTAAATTAGGTTGAATAAGTGTCTTTACATTGCCTTACTATGACAACTCAAAATGTTATGTATGTGCCATGTCTTTATATTTTATATTTAGTTTATGAAACTGTGCATATCATAGAATCAGTGGTTTACTAGATTTGTTGTATGTTCATTTCACTCTCATGACCATTTCTGAATATTATATGCCATGTTTTCAAATTATTTAGTTCTTGTTAATTTGTCAATTTGAAGAAGAAAAAAATTTCCGCTCCCTTTGAATCAAATGTTAAGTTACTTAGTAAAATGCCTTGTGCCTGTATTATTTGTTTCATTCGTTGTAATACAAGCAAAAATCTGTTTTCCTAAACAGTGTTAAAGTATAAATACAAGAAAAAATATATAATTTCATAAATACAAAAAAGAGGGGGGTGAAGGCTTGAGGGTTTGCTGGAAGAAAAAAGGGGACGTCATGTAAGATCATTTGGGAACCTCTGGAATAGATAGATGGTTGGTCACTGAGGTGTATTTTTAAGCCTGTTTCAAAATTGACGAAAATTGTTGTCGAACTCACTTTTTACACATACTGTATGTAAAGTATTATACTCCCTTCCAAGCATCTCATGACCTTCAATTTCTATTTTCTCATACAGCTTCAAATGAAACTGCAAAATCCATATGCCATTGTACATCTCAGCAAGAGAGGAGGAGTGGTTGGTATGACAGGGTGTGTTACAGAAGTGGCTGCTTCCTTCACAGCCATTAAAGTGTTGATGATCCTCAAGAAAGTGGGATACCATGTAAGGGCCCACAATTTCAGGATCATGAATGTCAATGTCATAGGACAAGTGCCCTTTAGAATAGACATTAAATCGTTGCAGGAGCACAACAAGGAGCATCTAAAATACTAGTGAGTAATTTCAAAACAAATGCGGTTCATTACTATTTATTGATAAATGTAGGGGATTCAACCATGAAATGCAAAACAGATGGGCAAACAATGGCACTTTGTTAATGTTAAACACATGGCGCTGTTGCAAAATTGAAAATAAGTGCTGTAGTTAGTAAGGATTTTACATTGAGTGCAATAAATGATACTTTACTTTCTTCTACAGCTACTTCAAACAGGATATTCAAGAGGCAAGACTGATAACTTTCATCCCTTCAGTTCACACGACAGTCATCATTATTAATACTGGAAAGCTGATTTTCCACGGTTAGTTATGTTACATATTGATTAAATATTTTGGGCAAGGAATAGATTTATACTTCATAAAAACTAAGGCTTTGAACAGCAGATGAATGGAGCTTTGAGTGGTTTTACTTTAATTTGAGATAATTTCTTTTGGGCATCCAGCTTTGGTATGCATTACTGCAATAACTTTTCAAAATAATAATAAAAAACTGCCTTGTAGCCAAAAAATATCCTTATCATATAATATTATTATATTAAATGATAAAGAATATAAACAACAAGCTCAAAGACAACGAAATGTGATGTAGTACTGAAAGGATATGAAAGAGAGTAAAAAGAAAATTCTTAATTCTATATTGCAAATGAAAGTAAATATAATCCTAAGAATGCTACAATTACATTAGAAAAAATAATTATTACCATCGACCATAGGTCCATTAGCAAACCAAAACGAAGGTCATACAGATGACAAAATGATAATGGCTAACATTCTAAATAGCTTTCTTTGACTAATTTTCACAGTAGAGGACAATTTTGCAAGCCAACCCATTCCCTCAAGGAAAATTATATTCTGCCTGTGATTAACATTACAATATAAAAAACATCAGGCCCCCCATAATTGCTCGGAGAATACTGAAAGCAGGTAAAAGTGAGCTCGTTAAACTGTTTAATCATTAATAACTGGCAAATTCTCATCGAAGTTAAAATTAGTAAACATAAAAACTCAAAACATTTTTAAGGAAAGCAATAAAAATGGATGAGTATAGTATAGTATGAGTATAGTATAGATACAAAATTCCTGAGCAAAAGCCTCACGTCCTGTTCCCTTGATGACATCAAGATGGAGTAGACCGTAGCAAGTCAGCTTGATATACAGTTTGATCGCGGTAACACACCTTTAGTGAGGTGGCGGGAAGGGTGATGTGTGGTGGGAGAACATCAGCCAGTCAAAGGCAGAGAGAGAGAGACTCCATGACGTCAAACCAATCACGTACATGTGCGTCACAACCCGGGTTTTCAAAATCAGATTCAGCGCGTGATAACAAGATTGCTTGTGCTATAGAAAGAATGTGCAAGCTTTTGATATGTGCGTGATAGCAGAAAAACGTGAAAGCTGAACACATGATAGGGATTGGATGAGTGTATATATCATATTATGTATACAGGAAGTCTTTGCTATACGATAGTTCGGTTTACGTTAAATTCGCAGATACGATACTAGCCAATTAGTACCCTTTTTTCGATTTACGATAATTGGTTCGCAGTTACGATAATAAAAAAAGGCGTCAAAATTGGCGTGGCGAGTTGGGCGTGGCCAAATCGACGTGGTGGCGCATGCAGCGCCACCACGCTGCTACGCTACATGCAGCCAACTCCGACAACTAGTCATTCCCGCGCCACCACTTCAAACACAGTGAAACCTTGTGCCAAACAGTCCACGATCTCGACGTTCTTCAAACATGCCAGCCCATCAACTTTCTTTCTTTCTTTCCTTTTCTTTTCTTTTCTTTTTTTTATATATATATATATATATATATATATATATATTATATACACACACAGGAAGTCCTCGCTATACGATAGTTCGGTTTACGTTAAATTCGCAGTTACGATATTTAAAAAAAAGTCGCCAAAATCGGCGTGGCGAGTTGGGCGTGGCCAAATTGGTGTGGTGGCGCATGCAGCGCTACCACGACTCTACGCTACATGCGGCCAACTCCAACAACTAGTCCTTCCCGCGCCACCAGTGAAACCTTGTGCCAAACAGTCCACGATCTCGACGTTCTTCAAACATGCCAGCCTATCAACATAAGCTGGACCATCCACTTCAACAGAGCAATCAATTTCAGGTTTTGAATCGCCCGCCTCACCCTCGACCTCCGCCTCACCGCCTATGTCGCCCGCATCAGCTGATCAGATGATTGCATAATTATATTCTTTTCTTTATTTTCTTTTCAATTTGTTTATTTTTACACTAAGGTATGTCTTTATGTATGTATCTGAACCTGAAGGAGTGACTTTGGCAATGTGCTGGAACGCATCCCTATCTAATACATGTAAAAATGGGTTCAGTATACGCTATTTCTGTTTACGATAGGGTTTCAAGGAACGCATAGCTATCGTAAAACGAGGACTTCCTGTATATATTATGTTATTTATATATATATATATATATATATATATATATACATATATATATATATATATATATATATACATATATATATATATATATATATATATATATACATATATATATATATACATATATATATATATATATATATATATATATACACATACATACATACATACATACATACATACATATATATATATATATATATATATATATATATATATATGCAAGTTGAAGGCATAATGTGTATTGTCACTACACTGTGTTTGTTACATGCACTATGTGTTTATAGATGCTGATGCAATTATAACAGTAAGGTAACTTCAAAGTATGACAGCTTTACATACTGGAATTTGTGACCACTGTCATATTCCTCCATTAAGCTTGATGT
The DNA here is from genome assembly GCA_029783475.1 of Metacarcinus magister. Classification (NCBI taxonomy): domain Eukaryota; kingdom Metazoa; phylum Arthropoda; class Malacostraca; order Decapoda; family Cancridae; genus Metacarcinus; species Metacarcinus magister. The sequence goes on from JAPQNM010000005.1 coordinate 5,376,095, forward strand.
TCCAAGGGTAAGAGGTGCAGTATGTTTGGTGTGATATGTCTACAGATTTGTGTGGCATGTTTAGGTAATTACTTCTTGACAGAAACACTTTACCCTACATAACTATGCATCTTGCCATAATATCATCAGGTGGCCATGGGTGATCTATAAAAATTTTGAGCCTGCTTTTGTAAACACTAATGATTATGATTGACGATTTTTAGGTGCCAATGTGGAAAAAGTGCTGCAGTGTTGCAAGTTTATCTACCCACACTTGCGCCCCTGGGCCATCTCCCCAAAGGCCATCCAATCAGCAGCAAATTCAAGTGAACCAGGTATTATTTACTTCCTCTTGTGTACAAAAACATGTCAACAGAGTTTAATTAAGTCTACCAAATGCTGCAATGATATTTCCAATATCTCTAATAGCTTTCGAGAAAGGATAGTTTCATTTTACTGCATAATTATTAGTCTTAGAGCAAATATTCATATTGACATGTAGATTTTAATTAGGTCTATCAGATGCTGCAATGATATTTCAAATATCTCTAATAGCTCTCAAGAAAATGAGGAAGAAAGTCATGTTGGAAAATGGATACGGCTTCATTTTACTGTGTAATTATTAGTCTTATAGGAAATATTCATAATGACAGTTGTAGAGTTTAATTAGGTCTATCAGATGCTGCAATGATATTTCCAATATCTCTAATAACTTTCGAGAAAATGAGGAAGAAAGTCATGTTTTGGAAAAAAGATATAATTTCATTTTACTGTGTAATTATTAGTCTTAGAGCAAATATTCATAATGACATTTGTAGAGTTTGATTAGGTTTATCAGATGCTGCAATGATATTTCCAATATCTTTAATAGCTTTCGAGAAAATGAGGAAGAAAGTCATGTTTTTGGAAAAAGGATACAGTTTCATTTTACTGCGTAATTATTAGTCTTAGAGCAAATATTCATAATGACAGTTGTAGAGTATAATTCGGTCTATCAGATGCTGCAATGATATTTCCAATATCTATAATACCTTTCGAGAAAATGAGGAAGAAAGTCAGGTTTCTGGAAAAAGGATACGGTTTCATTTTACTGCGTAACTATTAGTCTTAGAGCAAATATTCATAGTGACATTTGTAGATTTTGATTAGGTCTACCAGATGCTGCAATGATCTTTCGAATATCTAATAGCTTTTGAGAAAATGAGGAAGAAAGTCATGTTTTTGGAAAAAGAATACAGTTTCATTTTACTGCATAATTATTAGTCTTAGAGCAAATATTTACAATGATATTTGTAGAGTTTAATCAGGTCTATCAGATGCTGCAATGATATTTCCATTATCTCTAATAGCTTTCAAGAAAATGAGGACAAAAGTCATGTTTTAGAAAAACGATTGTTTCATTTTACTTCGTAAATATTAGTCTTAGAGCAAATATTCATAATGACATTTGTAGAGTTTAATTAGGTCTATCAGATGCTGCAATGATATTTCCAATATCTCTAATAGCTTTCAAGAAAATGAGGAAGAAAGTCATGTTTTTGGAAAAAGGATACAGTTTAATTTTACTGCTAATTATTAGTCTTAGAGCAAATATTAATAATGACAGTTGTAGAGTTTAATTAGGTCTATCACATGCTGGAATGATTTTTCCAATATCTCTAATAACTTTCAAGAAAATGAGGAAATAAGTCATGTCTTTGGAAAAAAGATAATGTTTAATTTTACTGCGTAAATATTAGTCTTAGAGCAAATATTAATAATGACAGTTATAGAGTTTAATTAGGTCTATCAGATGCTGCAATGATATTTCCAATATCTCTAATAGCTTTTGAGAAAATGAGGACAAAAGTCATGTTTTGGAAAAAAGATAGTTTCATTTTGCTGCGTAATTATTAGTCATAGAACAAATATTCATTATGAAATTTGTAAAGTTTAATTAGGTCTATCAGATGCTGTAATAATATTTCCAATAGCTTTCAAGAAAATGAGGAAGAAATTCTTGTTGTTGGAAAAAGGATACAGTTTCATTTTACTGTGTAATTATTAGTCTTAGAGCAAATATTCAAAATGACATTTGTAGAGTTTTATTAGGTCTATCAGATGCTGCAATGATATTTCCAATATCTAATAGCTTTCAAGAAAATGAGGAAGAAAGTCATGTTTTTAGAAAATGGATACCGTTTCATTTTACTGCATAATTATTAGTCTTAGAGCAAATACAGTAATCTTTCGATTATCCGTCTTCGAGATATTAAAAAAAATAAATAAATAACTTTAAAAAGGCACAAGATCGTGCGAGGGATAACGTCGCACGATCTTGTGCCCTTTTAAAGTTAAAATTTTTTTTTTATTTTAAATAAAAAAATGATGCACGATTCCGTCTTTATGCTGGTTACGCTGACGCCGAATACACATGATCGTGTACGGATTCCTGTGTTGTGTACGTTTTTGAAGCAGTCTGTGTGTACCTAGCCATGTGTGTTCAGTTTATGAGTGTGTACATTCGTGTGTGTTAAAGGAAAGATATTGTGTGCTTTATTACATATTTTACGTACATGAGAGAGAGAGAGAGAGAGAGAGAGAGAGAGAGAGAGAGAGAGAGAGAGAGAGAGAGAGAGAGAGAGAGAGAGAGAGAGAGAGAACGAGCTGACGTCATCACAACATGGCCACTCGACAAAAGCACATTGAGTTCCGTCACCGCACCCTTCGGAGGCCGACTATACATCAACTGAAAGAAAAACTCTACAAATATAGATACAGAGACATGACCACACGAGTGTAGCTTAGCCCCTGTATACTACAGTTGCTTTCACACCAAAGTGACACGTCGCACGTGGCATGGCACATGCCATGCCACTTGAAAACGAACCTACAGAAACAAATGTAACCATTCACACCGGAGTGTCGTAACACATTGTGTGTGCCACGTGTCACTTGGATGTGACTCCGAGATCGGCCTGGACTGTAATTTGTTTAGCTTGCGATGTGCCACCTCGTACAATGTTGTTAAATTCAATGGAACTTTCACACACAAATGATTAATAACCAAGCTAATATTAATACCATTGAATACAAATACCATTAAAAATGTAACAATAATTACCTTGCGGATGTATGGCGTACTTATAGTAGTTTTTTAAGTCTCAATAGATTTTTGCCAGCCATATTTGACAACAGTGCCTCGGTCATCCATGTGCACTTGATTGTGCAGTGAGCAGTGGAGGGCAGACGAGTCTAGAGTCTGCAATCTGTGGTGAAGAGTGCACAATTTCTTTGTGTTCTCAAGCACAACGATTCATGATGCCTCTTCCAGAGAGTGAGGCATTTAACATCACATTTGTGCAAGCTGTGGAAACCTACAACTGTTTGTATGACACAACTTCACCAGATTACAGCTCAAAGGATGAGCAGGACAAGGCATGGAACCACGTTACACAGAAGTTTTGCTCTTATAGTTGCCTTGCAAATACAAAATCACTGTGAACCCCAACATTCTACTTCAGATATGGATGTATCCAGCATCTCCTCTTATTACGTCTTCTCCGGGCGACTACATCACTGATCAGAGCAACTATATCAGCCTCATCCTACGATGATGCCATCTGGACATGCACCACATGTCACTTTGTGTGAAAGTACAGTGAAAGTCCGATAATCTGGAGGCTGATGGTTCGGAAATTTTGAGCTGAAATATTATGCAAATTAAGTTAATGTCCTAAATGATAAATATTAATTTGAACAAATACTGTATTAAATGACTAATGTACTGTGAAAGACTCCTTAAGAAAAAGTTTGACCCCTTGGATTACTACAGTACCGTACCTTTGGATACTGTACTGCACCTACACTGTACCTACAACTGACCTGCAACTGTACTACACTTCAAAAGTAAATAAAAACACAATCACAATACTGTATTTTAATTTTTTTAATTTAATATGATTTTTTTCAGGCTTTAAGGCATTTTTAGGAGTCACGTCCACCAGTCCGAAAAATTTGATAATCCGGAGTTCGGGATCTCCGCTGCTTTTCGGATTATTAGACTTTCACTGTACCGTGTCGCATGTCATTTGCCACTTGCCACGTGCAATATACTTTTTCAATATAAGAAATGTGTAATATTATATTAATTGCCATGTAATTGTCTCATCGTAACTCATTGTAGTCCTTTTCTCCTGATTATGTCCTCTTCACTCTCCTTGTTCTGTCTCTCCTCCCTCCCTTCTTCCCTTATCTACCTCTCTCTTTCTCATCTCCCATGGGTAATATACTACACTAACCAGTAGGGAGAATGGTGGGTGGAATGAGGAATGTGAGGTGAGTTAATCCGAGAACGGTTTACAAACAAAATCGGGGCTGGTGGGCGAGCGAAATGAAGTGCTCAGCAAGTGAGTGAAGGTGACTTAGATAGGGTTTTTTTATATTTGTCCGAGAGTTAACCAGAAGAATGGACATAGGTCAACAGTATCCCCAGTCTACAAGGGGAAAGGTATTAGAAATAAATGTGAGAATTGTAGAGGTATAAGTAGTATACAATCACTCCCTTGTACTACAACTCAGGGATGGGCTGCTTCCTCCTCATTATAGCATAATTTTAAATCATTATATCCGGGCAGTTAGGAGACTTGCTTTCACAAAATGTGAAAAAAGTGTGTGTGAGTGAAACTCAAGATCCTAGTTGGAGAGAAAGGCCACTTAGAAGATAGAGGGATAGTAAATTACATAAGTGAAAAAATTGCCAGCAGAGGGAGAGGGCCTGAATAAGCCAAGGGAGTATTTGAATAAGGAGAGGTGGAAGCTCTTCTGCCTTGATGATTTCCTTAATGGGGTTTTCTTGGAGGGAGCAAGGTATCAGAGAATATAGATAAATAGAAAATAAAGATTAGTTTATAGATCAAAGTGCAAATGTTTGTGTTTAACACAAATATAACTAATTTTTGCATTGCAGGTGTATAAGAGTGAAAGAGATCTTAATAGCAGTATTGGAAGACAGAAAAGTAACAGATGACCTCATTATGTAACCATCAAGTTGCCTGAAAAAAGCCATTGATTATTTACATGGATGAGTTTGTAATGTCAGAATATTTCATGCTTTATTTGCCTTATAAGATTGTGTTATGTAATGGAGATTTATGACTTGTTTTCTTAAAATGTTCAGGTTTGTTATTTATCATTGTATAAGTACTGTACTATATGTATATTTATAAGGCCACTGCCTATATAAGACTACTTCAAATTTTCGGGGGAAAAGGTTTATTTTTTAGCTATACTTGCTATATTAGATGACCCCCAAGTGGTGCACTTTAGTTTTCAAGGTTGTGATTAGTCAGCATGACGTTAAGTGTTTATTAACATTTTAGTCTCTACTATTCTGCAACTAATGGTTGTTTACATATGCATTTGTGAGTTGTTTTATGCTTGTTTATACAAATTGTTACGAACGACCACAAGGCCTTAAATTAACATGGAGGGAAGTAACTCTTAACATACTGTCGCCATCCAGGTAACTACTGGGACACACAGGAAAGATATAAACAGTACTGGTTCTTACTTTAATTACTGAAGGGGGGACCTTGATTGGATCCGTTTTTTCATTTATCTTGCATAGTAATAAGGCACAGCATATATAACACTTCTATTACTTTTTTAATATTTTTTTTACCATCCCTTTTTAAAACGTAATGTTTCAAGAGTTTCTGTATTTCCCCACTTTATATTCAGCACCTGTTGCTGCACTATTCGTCTTTGACTGCATGCACTCAAAATTTTATATTTTATCATGTTTGAAGAAAAATTTTGTTTATTACAACTTTAAAATTTTCAGCTGATTTTCACTTTGCAGTATTATTTTTTATTTATTTATTTATTTATTTATTTATTTTTTTTTCCAGAAACAAGATTGAAATAATAAAATCTAACGCATGGTTGTGTAGATTAAAGTCCTTTCTCACATTCCTGAAATTTTTAAAAATCTGTAAAGAAATGGCAGAGCAATGCAATTTCTTATTTGAAGATTTGTAGTTTTGGGATACGGGCTGTCATCATTGCACTTTTTTTTTTCATGTGGCCTGTGTTGGTCCACTATTTCTTTGAATTTGGATTTTGGAAGAAAAAAAAAGTCATATTTAGCCCCCGCCCTTCTTGTAGCGAGGTATTAAAGGTATCAGCTGCCACACTGCCTTACACTGGTAAATTCTGGAACTCTTTCTTTGTCTGTTTTTCCACCTGCCTATGACTTAAACTCTTTCAAAAGAGGAGTGTCAAGACACCTCTAATGTTAACTGAACTTCCACCCCTTGCTTCTTTTCTCCTACTGTCTTCTTTACAGGGCCTAGCAACAAGCAGAATTTTTTTTTACGTACCCTTTTAATGTAGGTATATAAAAAAAGAGATGAATGGAGTGAAACTTGAAAGCATACAATGTGTCAATTATCTTGGTGTTATTGTAATGAGCATAGCTCTATTGACCCTTCAGGAGCAAACAAGCGTTCTTTCATCTGGGTCAATTATGGTTTGAGGGATCGAGAGTTTTAGGGTTGAGGTTTCGGAAATATAGGACACATCATAGATGAGAGGAGTAGAGTTAGTTAGGATTCTCAGGAAAGGTCACTTTTACAGCTGCATTCAGTGGAACCACCTCTTTGAGGTGAGTGTTTTTGGGTTTTCCAGTGAATAGATTAGCTTGTGTGTGTATATGTATATATATTGAGGTTATATGGGTATGGTTAGATAAAGTGAAGTGGAAATACTTACGCGAGTGTTGTGTTACAAGGTTTCAGGAAGGAGAGGAAAGCTACCTTTTCCTAGCCACCCAGTTCTGTGCTTTTTGCTTGTGTTAGTGTTAGGATGTGTTCGTAATAGGATTTGTTAGTGTTAGAGATTCATACTACCTAAGGGGGTGGTTAGTTGCGTACGAGGCAGAGGAGGCTGACTTTAGCCCGTGCCTAAGGTGTTTTTTTTAAGGAGGAAGAGGAGTTCTTCACCCCGGAATTTGGCTGAGTTAATTGCATTGTATGTATGTATGTATGTATGTATGTATGTATGTATGTATGTATGTATGTATGTATGTATGTATGTATGTATTTTTATTTATTTATTTATTTATTTATTTATTTATTTATTTATTTATTTATTTATTTATTTATTTATTTATTTATTTATTTATTTATTTATTTATTTATTTATTTATTTATCTTTCTTTCTTTCTTTCTTTCTTTCTTTCTTTCTTGTTACTTTTTTACTTGTTAAATGACTTGCCTCAGTTTTGTTGCTCCCTAGCAAAATTCAGTGCCATACAGTTACCACTATGCTCGGCCTGTAGCTCGCTACCATACCATCCAATAACACCTAAAAAAAGCTACAGTGAAAGGGAGTACATTACATTATGATTGTGTTGAATCTAAAATTCCCCCCAGCACTGTAAAGATGCCACTGGTAAAGCTAATAGAATGCTGGGCTTTATAAACAAAAAATTTTTATTCAAGATTAGAAATATAATTTTCCTCTACATCAGTTTATTAACAACCCACTTGGATTTTGCAGTGCAATTTTGGTTGTCTTAGCTTGCAAAGGACTTAGCAAAATTAGAAACTGTCCAGTGTAGAGTTATGAAAATTATCCCGTCTTTGAGTTGTAAATCTTATGAAGAGAGGCTGGCACGATTAAATATGTTCTCTCGAGAAACATCGCCTCCGAGGAAACCTTAGTATTTTAGATTACTTAATGGGTTTATGGGTATTATTTTACTTTTTTCACAATAATGCTCCAGAGAAGTGAGGGTTATATTTTTCCATTAACTGATAAATTCTGATAATGTTTTACTCATTGCATTTCCATCGCAAATTCTTAATTTCGGAGATATTGAATGTTTTCTATGAGCACAAATCTGATGTTGGGGCTGGTACACATCATTTTCTTCCCTAACTACTACCCAAGGAACCGGATGAGAGAGCATTGCATGTGCGTGAATAGGGAATTGTGGGAGTATTACTCATTGAAACAAGTGAATATTTGACATTATCACCATAATACCTCATAAAATTGGGAATGCGGTTTTTGCATGCCTTACTGGCTTCTGAAATTTTGTCTTACTGATTTTTCATCGCCAATGAGTCTTGTTTGTGTAGCAGGAATCAATTCTGCCTGTCCGCCATTGTATTTCCAATTCATGTTCAAGCATGAGTTTGAAACCGTGACTTGAAGTGCACCTGCATGGTGAATGCATCACAGCTGGCGAATGACCATAACAACCGGGATACCCAAACGAGGGAGCAGTAGTTCAGCATCAGCAGAGTGGTACGAACCAGAATCGTCGTGAGCCACCACTACATGCTGGGAAGCCAGTCTAACTCTTGTCGCCATCCTAGTTACATTACTGCCTGTATGTACTCTGTAACTGGCATCTGTTCAGTAAAATGCATGAAGCCACCTATGGTGTTTCTGTAGACATAATAGCACGGTAAAAAAGGCACCTGGTGTGAGGTTTATACACTGCTGACGACTGTGAGTGCTCGTAATGGATTTACACCGCCCCACGCTTGATGACTTGGCTGCGGCTGCCTTGAACCCCGTGATAGATTACTTTACTGGCTTTACTTTAGATGGCTCCATTTCAGGATCTGGTGCAATCCTCCACACCATTTTATTGTGATGAGAACCTCTCCACTGCATTCACATCATCCAAGCATCACATCCTGTCCATGGATGAGGATGGCGTTCGGTCCTTTGACGTGGATCGCCTAACTTGTTTGGCCACTGACTTGAGTCGGAACAGCCTGGGCTTCTTCATGCTACAACAGAACTGCTCCTGCCCTCTACCATCCGCCCCTAATTGCTGCCGTGAGGGATGGAAACTGGTATTTGCAGGCTCCCGCTTCACCACTCCTGCAGAGTCTCGCTATGCCCCCATTGAAGGTGAGGCGCTGGCTGTCACCGATGCACTCGACCAGTGCCGCATGTTCGTCCTCGGCTGCCCCACACTCATCGTAGTCATTGATCACCGCCCACTCCTGGCCATCCTCAGTGACCGTACTCTGAACAGCATCCCTAACCCGGGACTATTTCACCTAAAGGAACAAACACTTCGTTACCACTGCACCATCCAACACACGAGTGGAAAATGGCACCAAAGCCCCAATGCTATGTCCAGATTCCCCCTCAGGTGCCCCACAACCCGGTTGGGATTGCCGCATCACCTGAGTCTCTGGATGTGGATCAAGCAGTCTCCACCACTGCCATTGCCACCCTGCTCGCTGCTCTGTCGCTGCTTCCTCCACCCCATCCCACATCCATACGCTGCCCACGACACGCCAGCTGCCTATGTCAGCGCGGGAGGGGAGATGACAATCGACCATAACAACCGGGATACCCAAACGAGGGAGCGTTAGTTCAGCATCGGCAGAGTGGTACGAACCAGAGTCGTTGTGAGCCACCACTACATGGTGGGAAGCCAGTCTAACCCTGGTCACCATCCTAATTACATTACTGCCTATACTCTGTAACTTGCACCTGTTCAGTAAAATGCACCAAGCTACCTCTGTAGACATAAACAGCCAATGAAAAAAATCCTTAAGATAATCTGCCAACCACATCACTTTGATGGGGAAGGGTACATCACTTTACGTGAGGTCGGAAAGGGTCACCGTCAGACTGAAATCACTCTGTTGCCATGTCTACTTGCTATCACTGTTCCTACTCCTACTATGAAGGAATGGCAGCATTTTCTTGACAATTACGAAGTTGCTATGGAATTCCTTAAATCTCACAATTTGTTGTTTTTTACGATGTCTGCGAGGTAATTAGGTGTGTTTGCGTTCCGCAATTTTTATGTTTTGGGCAAATGTTTTCTGGTGATGCAAATACAAAGACCAGTTTTTTGGAGTGTTGTATGTCTGCACACGTCTGTAGAGTCTTTGTTTCTTGCGATGTTGTCTGTCTTCCCTGGATAACCAGGGAAGTGAGTGCCTACTGGAAAGAGTCTTGTAGTATGTGTTTGTTCATTGTCGTGTGTGTGATGTGTTTCAGGTTGTCCCAGTTAGAAGAGAGTGGTCGTGCGTGAGGGTCAGCAGAAAAAAAGTCAAGACTGTAAGGAGTTAATTCTTGTTTGATTTTGTCTGTGTCAGCCCTTGAATATAGGAAAACTCGTCTGGGTTGGGGTTTTTGTTTTGTCGGTCTGAGGTCAACATCAATAATAAGTAAGCCACTGAGTCCTGGAACGACTTGAGTGTGTTATGTTACCTATGTTGTTTGTGAGGAAGAGATCAATTATATGTGATGTGGTATGCGCATGTACATGGCCAGCGGGGCGTGTCATTGTCTGTGTTCATGTTGGCTGGAGTACTGTTTGTGAGAGTGAAAATGTATTAATGATGTTAATGAATGTGTAGTGTAGTTGGCGTCTGTTTGTATGGGGGATAATGGGGGCATCTGCATCTGGAGGGTCAACTAAGGATATAGCAGTCCAGTCAATGTCGGGAAGATTGAAATCACCTGTAATCCAAATGTGTTTGTCTGTTTGTATGCATGAAAGAGAAAGTTGATGATTGTGTAGGTAGTCAGTACCGTACTAGTAGAAGGTGGTCCGTAAAAAGCAGCAAGAATAAGAGATTTACTGTTGAAAGTTTGTAGTTGTACCCAGGTGATTTCACGGTCTGTGTTGAAGTCTGGCCTATGCTTAACACAAAGACCCAGCTTGATGGTGATGATAACACCGCCACCTTTGACAAGGTCTTTTGGGTGGTCCTTACAGAAAACTGTCCTACTAAAGGGGGGCGGGAAAAGTTCCCTACTGTCTATGTCTGGAGTCAACCAAGTCTCAGTCCCTACTATTATGTCTGGGTTGTGAGTTGTTATGAGGTGGTGTAATTGGGCTATTTTGCTTTTGATGCTGCGAAAATTGATTGTTAATAATCTGAGAGAAGTGTGGTTATGGTGTGGAACTGGTAGTGTGGGCGACGGTGGTGATAGTGAGGGAGTAGGGGAAAGGGGATGGGACGATGGAGAGGAAAATGGTGAAAGGTGAGAAAGGGAGGTAATAGAAACTGAGGGAAATGAAGGAGTGTAACTGGGGGAGGGCGGTGAGGCAGACCTATGAGTGTTAGTACTGGTAGTGAAGGGTGAATGATTAGTTAAGTCAGGGGTACAGGGGAGTTGCACCTGTATTAATGGGGCTTGGTTATGGCTGTTGCGAGGTGTTGAGTGTTTGGAAACAGTAATCGCTTTCATTAATCACTCCTTAAAAAAAGATTATTTTATTGTCCATAAAGATTAATGTACAAGGTTCCTCTTTGAAGTAAACAGTTGATTTTAAAGTAAAATCTCATAATAACGTATTTATTTCAAACTGCGAGCGAAGTGACCAGTTTGGAAGTTACGAAACGACCCCATCCAAAATTTGTCTGTGTGTCTGTCTGTCTGTCTGTCTGTCCGTCCGTCTTCTATCTCCTAGACCACTGGAGGGATCCGAATGAAATTTTCAGTGGTCGTAGGCATCACCCCTTAGATGGTTATTATATATTAAAAATATATTATTATGTAAATTTTAAAGTTATTTGTCAAAAACTTTCATCTCGCTTAATACTGGTCGCACATATTCATACTTACCTTTCACAGAAGACACATTGACCTACCTCCTACCTCCAACCTCCCCTTCTACTTCCTATCTCCAACCTCCTTTCTACCTCCTACTTCCAACATCCCTTTCTACCTCCCTTTCTACCTCCTACTTCCAACCTCCCTTTCTACCTCCTACTTCCAACCTCCCTTTCTACCTCCTACCTCCCTTTCTACCTTCTACCTCTCTTTCTATCTCTTACCTCCCTTTCTACCTCCTACCTCCCTTTCTACCTCCTACCTCCCTTTCTACCTCCTACCTCCCTTTCTACCTTCTACCTCTCTTTCTATCTCTTACCTCCCTTTCTACCTCCTACCTCCCTTTCTACCTCCTACCTCCCTTTCTACCTTGTGAAGGACATGGAAGAACTTTCTCTCCTGAGCGAGCAGTTTGGGTATGCTGGGTGAGGTTTTTGAATTTCATGGTCACCTAGCATGTCTATTTACTTAATTTTTATTTTATAATGCGAATTCACATCATTACAGGTCTGTCAAGCAATGGGATTTTGTTCTTGTCTCTGGCAAATAACCAATAATAACGTAATCTCACTACCACGAAAAAACCGCGCATTACAAAACAATGTTGATTTGGTCTTATTTACAGAAATAACAAAGTACATACCCTTCTTCTTCTTATTGGGAATAGGATGGGGCCGTGCAGGCTGTGGTGCCACAGCCTCTAAAAGTACATATCCTGTTGGCTTGAGTTTTATCTTTTGAATCGCCTGATCGTGTGAGTGCCTTGGGAGGGAGACGACACTAACAATATTTTGGTTCTGCAAGGGATGCCGGCCTACCAATATTTATGATTTTATATGTTTTATTATTGAGTGCGGAATGGTTTCATGTTTTATATGCAGAATTTCAAAGAATAATGACTTAGATGCCTTCGTTCAATAAATTGTACTCATCATTGTTTGAACGTCTTCAGTTCACTATATGATATAGTCTACCCTGATATTTGTTGGCTTTCATTATTCATTTATACATCATGCAAATATTGCCAGGAAATTGTACTCTGTTGATTGTTTTACCTTAATATTTCTGTAAATAAACCGAAACAATCCAAATGATCGCATTTTATATTACTTTGATTTGCAAATAGTTGTATTGATATGATCAATTAAATGTAGTGGTGTCTATATATATTTTTTATTTGCCAGATAAGCACGAAAAAAATCACACTTGTGTATTATGTCCCATTATTCTGCACCTGTAGAATTGTCAATAAATTTTTTTTTTTTATACTGGAAATGGGAGTGTGAAGTGTTTTGAAAAATCATATTGACCAAATAACGCTTTCAAAATACAGGTATGGCAAAATGTTAACTTCAGGTAAAAAGTATATTTGATTTGCCATTGAGGACTGCTACTAAACATTACCGTGTCTAAAATTTGATTAAATACTAGTATAAGTATCCAGTTTTCGTTGTATCTGTATAGCAAAGATAGGTAAATTCGGTAGTCGTCTTGGCTTTCGTTATCCTTCATTGGTTCAAAGGGAATTGATGAGTCGGGGTTCTTACGTCTGTAAGATGCCTGCGCCGCCTTTACGACGAATGCAGGTAAAACCTAACTGATCCCTACACTGAACTATTTTTTTGTTAAGTGCCAACTACTTGATGGCACTAATGAGAACAGTCAGAACGCTGAATTTGGACTAGATAGTGATTACTGTATCAAGGCTTTTTACCACTTACGTCCGCCAACGTGACCGTCAATTCCGTCTATATGGGCATGTGGCACGTTACCCAGAAGTTGATCCTACATGTCAGGTTGTTTCTGAAAGAGATAACCTGGCGAGGAGGCCAAAGAGACAATGTTCGTGGATGGGCTAAGTCGATGCTACCTGTAGGGATTGTATGGGAAGGGGGCCTTGGGGGACTTGAGCGGGGTGATTCAACCGTGATTGCCGAAAGGCGGGCGAGGCGACACAACCCAAATGTGTGTGTGTGTGTGTGTTGTTTGTTTGTTTGTTTGTTTGTTTGTTTGTTTGTTTGTTTGTTTGTTTGTTTTTCTTTCTTTCTTTCTTTCTTTCTTTCTTCCATAGAAAACATTTGATAGCTTCTAAATCAAAAACATTGGCGGGCTCTGGATAGCCCGTGTGTCCCCTAGATGGGGACACGATAGACAACCACCCAACAACAGAAATCAACCAAATTTAACCTAAATTGACAAATAACAGGACCTTGTTCAACCCAAACTAAGCTTTATTTTTTGAAGAAAAGGTCTCATAGAAAACATTAAATATCTCAGAAATTAGGAATTTGTGACGGAAATGTAATTAAGAAAACCTCAGAATGCATCATGTAATGAAAAAATATAACATTAAATTCTCTAGAGCATTCAAGTAAAGATTTCAAATAATACTTTCCCCCCCATATCTCTCTCTCTCTCTCTCTCTCTCTCTCTCTCTCTCTCTCTCTCTCACACAGGAAACGATTCCCTAGTCTCTCTGTATCTTACTACCTACCATTTTCTCTTACTTTCCACCCATGTCAAGATACCGCCATAACTTGGATAACTCGTCTAAAAGATCAAATATAAACTATTTTATACCAAAACATGTCATGATGAAAAGGGCCGGAATTATAATTGTTATACACAACATAAGGTTTTTTTTCCACATGGTTTTAGTGATAATTTACTCAAGTTTACACGGCTGAGTTTTTCCGGTGCTAATTATTAACCATTGGGAATTACAGAAGAATCCTTTTTATAATTACCAAAGTTCCCTCAACATGTAATATTACTTAATATATATATTCATATTTATTCTTTCACTATGTAAGAGATGTAAATAAATAAATAAATAAATATTACTTCCATCACATTTGTATGCTTTTATTTTTAATTGCTTAATTTTTTCGTAAACAATCGTTTGGTAAGGACTCGTTTCCTTACCCACTCGATATCTCCTTACCTTTATGATGCACTGCAATTTTAACCTCAGAAACTTGTTCAGCTCACCTTAAACAGTTATGCCACTGAATTACAGAAAAAAATACGATTATTTTTTTCATAGGTTACGTTAAGATTATAGTTAGGTTTGGTTAAGTTTCGTTACGTTTAGTTAGTTTTGGTTGGGTTAGTTTTGGTCAGGCTTATTTAACTGCAGCTCTGGAAAGGTTATGCTAACAAAGCAATTTTTTACATCTCACCAGAATGGCGTGTGGCTACGAAAGAAAATGGCGTCTGCACCTCACACAACCCCCTACTTTTAGTCATATAAAACATTTGATTAACATAACATAAGCCTAACCAAAACTAACACAACCAAACCTAACAAAATGTAACGAAACCTAACTAAACGTAACCAAACCTAACAGCCTAGAAGAAAAAAAAATCGTATTTTTTATGTAATTCAGCGACATAACTGTTTGAGTTGATCTGAATAAGTTTCTGTTGTTGAATGTGCAGTGCATTTATAAAGGTAAAGAGATATCGAGTGATTAAAGAAACGAATCTTTACCAATCGTTTTTATTTGATACTAAGGTCACGTACAATATACATACTACATGTGGGTAAATATCTACAAAATATCCCAAATAAATCTACTGGTCCAGATGAATCATAGTCGCGGATATTTAAAGAATGTCGTGCACAGTTAGAAAGTCCTATAACACGTTTATTCAACTAATGATTAACCCAAGCTAGAGTAACTCGCTCATGGGAAAGGGCAAACATTACCCGTATTTAAAAAAGGAGATAAGAAACTAGCTATCAACTATCGTCCGATAAGTCAAACGTAAATTTTAATTAAACTATTCCAAAAGACCGTTAGAGACTAGAAAGTCACTAGATAGCCTACTAGTTGCGTTCCTTGAAACAAACAAATGAATTAAAAACAAACCTAAAACCAGCACTTATTTTGTAATGATAGATATTGTCTAACTA
>JAPQNM010000005.1:5399081-5416581 GCA_029783475.1 Metacarcinus magister
TCTCTCTCTCTCTCTCTCTCTCTCTCTCTCTCTCTCTCCTCTCTCTCTCTCTCTCTCTCTCTCTCTCTCTCTCTCTCTCTCTCTCTATCTCTCTCTCTCTCTCTCTCTCTCTCTCTCTCTCTCTCTCTCTCTCTCTCTCTCTCTCTCTCTCTCTCTCTCTCTCTCTCTCTCAGTTATGGAATATTATTCTGAGTAGAACATTTTCTATATAGTATACATATCCTCTTTTTCAACTTACTTTAGGAGTTAAGAGCGGCCTTAGGCCCAGTAGGCAGGGCTGCTGCTGCTAGAAATTTACCTAACTCCAAAAGTAAGTTGAAAAGTAGATGTATTAATTAGCTACTCAGAAAAATGTTTCATTCCACTTGACCTTCCTTCACTAACTCGCGCCCGGGGCAAGAAGGAACAGCAGCAATGCGTCATTTTGAAAATATAAACTAGAGAAATAAGGTAATAGGCGATACCTTAATAAAGGAAATATTCTCTTTATATGACGCAGAGTCACGTGTCAGGCTGGTGGCCGGCGCTCCGGCGACGCTCCCGATAACACTGGATAATCCCACTGAAGCTCCCTTTGGTGTAAGCGTTGACTATAAAAAGGTGAGGGTGCGACAGAGCAAGCATCAGTGCCCGGAGCGACGCCACGTGGGGAGGATGACACAACCACTCTTTTGCCTGCTGCTGGTGGCGCTGCTTGTGCTCGTGCCTGCCCTGGCCGCCCCTGAGGTAAGACATGCCTTCACCACCTCTGCAGCATGCGTAATGAAATCGTCATGTTTCCCTTTGCCAATCTGAATTACACAGCAAGTTAATTTCCCATATCTTAGTCCCAAACCTAAGCCTCATACCTTAAGCCTCACAATATCAACCTCAAGCCTCAGCCTCATACTCCAGCCTCCAATCTTCAACCCCCGTAGTCCATACGCCTTCAAGCTTTAGTCTCATATGTAACCCACACTCTTAATGGCTTGCAGAGTGGTAAACAGACTGATGAGAAATGTAAGCAGGGAGAGAACTGCAAGTTGCCGAACTGCATGTGTCCATCCATCGAGGCCCCAGGTAACACACACACACACACACTCTCTCTCTCTCTCTCTCTCTCTCTCTCTCTCTCTCTCTCTCTCTCTCTCTCTCTCTCTCTCTCTCTCTCTCTCTCTCTCTCTCTCTCTCTCTCTCTCTCTCTCTCTCTCTCTCTCTCTCTCTCTCAAATGCCCTTCGCAGTAATTGTTAGTCTCATATCATGTATGAGATGATGTAGTGACGGGACAGTCTGGGTCGACCAGTGTTACCTACAGATCTCATCTGCAGAATTATGCTAGACTCAACTTAAGATTACGCTAGATTGAGTAAAATTATGCTAAGGGAGTGATAAGATTTATGCTAACTTTATGCTAAATATAAAAATGTTTATTATACCATTCTTTAATTACATTCTTACATTGCAAAATAAAGTAAAATCAATAAATTTGTCTTTAATATAATTACAACTTAAACGGCAGCTATTGGGCCACTTTTTATGAAATTAAACATCTCTGAATCTACTAAGCTACATATTAACAGTAATGATGTATATCATAGTACTAATGAATTAAATCCAACATCTAGTTTCATATTTACATCAAGCTTGTACCCCTATCTATCACTTACTCATACTGTAAATTGCATTGTTCACTGGCCTTAACATACCAGGTGTAGGGCAAAATTTGTAACATTCACCTGATATCCTTATCAATTCTCCAACCATTAGCTAATTTGTCAGAGATACATTGGACAGCCTGATCCTTTTTTCACTTTTCTTGAGTTAACTAAGGGAAGATCCGCTCACAGTCAGCATTATAGACTGGTACACTAATTAAGGTTCTAACAAATTTAGAGAGGGTCGGGTATCTATCACTTGCATGAACTTTTGACCTAAAGGTCTCTGTATTAGTATCCCCTGCCAAAAACTCATCAACATCACCACTTATTAACAATGCACGCCATTTAGAGTCCAACTCTTGTTGTTCATTTTCTGCAATGATATTTGGAAATTTTGAGGAAACATCCAAAAGAGACGATAGTTTTTCACTTCCTCTATTTACAACCACAATTGGAATCAAGAAAAGGCTTTCAACAGAGTCGGGTTATTTAGCAGAAGCCGTGTTTGTAGCTTGCATTATACAACTAGGTAAACTCTCTCTCTCTCTCTCTCTCTCTCTCTCTCTCTCTCTCTCTCTCTCTCTCTCTCTCTCTCTCTCTCTCTCTCTCTCTCTCTCTCTCTCTCTCTCTCTCTCTCTCTCTCTTTTTCTATATACACAGTTAAATTCATGCAGTCTGTATATTGCCCGCGGCTTAAAGTGTCACTTTTTCTCGTGGCACTATTTCAAAAGCCGAGGTTGAAACTTTATAGTATCATATGGCGTGGAGAATGGTCCTCGCCACCTGTGAGCAGCCACCTTCACTTGTTGGGTGGACATATATCACACTGAGGGAGCTGCTGCAGTAAACACATTCCACACTCGAGAGACTTTGGCAGTGAAAGTCCTCTGGTGTTGGCTGGTGTGTGACCTTGGCACCCCGACCTGCTCGTGGCTGGAGAGCACCGTTCTCATGTCTCTTACAGCCTCTCGCGGGGGGAGCCTAAGTCCTGCAAGGTGCTGCACCTCCTGTACCTGTGGAGGAGGTGCAGCACCTTGCAGGACTTAGGCTCCCCCCGCGAGAGGGGGAGCCTAAGTCTCTCTCTCTCTCTCTCTCTCTCTCTCTCTCTCTCTCTCTCTCTCTCTCTCTCTCTCTCTCTCTCTCTCTCTCTCTCTCTCTCTCTCTCTCTCCAGCAGCTGTCATTTACTTCCTCTCCTCCTCCAGGTGTCCTAGATCTTGTTGATGTGCCACAGTTTGTAGTCCTGAGTTTTGACGATGCTGTCACTGTCACCAACAAGGACTTCTACCTTGGCTTCCAAAACTTGCTCAACCCCAACTACTGCCGCATCACCATGACCTTCTTCCTCTCTCACCTCTACACCGACTACACCATTGTCAACGAACTCCACCGCCTTGGACACGAGATTGCCCTCCACTCCGTCACGTAAGTATCTTCTGTTCTTTCTCCTCCTCTTCTTTCTCATTTTTCACCCTATCATCATCACCATATTTCTCCATTCTCACAAACCAAGACTCAAGAGCTGAAAAGTGTCACTCTGAAAGGAGAAAACGTCCTGTTAAATATGTGCCTCATAACCAGCCACTCATCATTCAGCCGGACACTACATGCACACAGCCAGCCACTCATCATTCAGCCGGACACTACAATGCACACAGCTCCACACAAACCTGTACAACCAGTCACTCACTATTCATCCCCACACAGCCACTCATCACTCAGCCTTGAATGTACAGTCGTCCACAGAAGTGGTGGCGCCTCTTACGGAGATTTTCGTTCAAAAATTAGATTATGGCAACCCTAACAAATTAAAGGAAATATCCTTATAACTTGTCAGGAATGTCACTATATTCGTGAATTGTTACTGTAAATTAACTAAAAAAAAATTACAATTGCTAATTAAATCTATTTGTTGAGAAACAACCATCTAATCATGATATTTCATTAAGACTTGTCGAAGCATTTTGACAGTCAAATGAAATTCTTTTGTAGAAGTAAAATTTATCTATGCATAAGACTATGTATTTAAGATGATCTTAAATATCAAGCAAAATACAACTCAAAAAAATATGTATGAATTGTTTAAACATTCTCCATTAAGAATTATGATAATATAAAATCTACATTTAAACTCTCGCTTGACCATGACGTCATCGGGCAGACGTTCCTTAAGATATTGGCAATAGGCTATTTAACGTAATAAGATATAATTATTATTCAGTCTTCACATAACGGTCAGTAATAGGCAATAATTAGTATATTTTAAAATACCTTGCAATATGTTATGATTAATATATCTTTGAATAATGATAATAATAATATTATAATTAATATATCTTTATATAATGATAATAATAATGTTATAATCAATATATCCTTATATAATGAAAATACTGGTAATAGGTTATAATCTATATATCTTTAAATAATAATAATATGCTGTAATTAATATATCGTCTCTAAATTGTGATATTATAATGCTCAACCGTTGGCGCATGATGAATATAATCTAAATAATATTTGAGTTATAGCAATAAATTCTTCATATTTCTTCCATTTTCTTTGACGAAAAACAGAAAAAAGTTTTTTTTTAAGGATGGCTTAAGTAAAAAGATACTGAATCTTAGAAAATTTTAAAATACAATAGTTTTATTTCGTTCTAGAATTTTTTAGATGAAAAGAAATACTTTTTGCCACCAATACAAATATGATGTATGCAATTTTAAGGCATATTGTTGTCAAATGATGTGTAAAATTAGGTGATATCAATTAATGCCGGAAACATGAAAGTCTCTGTTTTGGTCTTTTTTTTGCACAAACGAATGAAAATTATTAATAAGAGCGATCAAAATATCTATAAATTGGTAAGTAATCGTTTTATTGCGCCGAGGTACCACTCAGAGTGCGTTAATAGTGTAATTATAAGGAAATATCGGTTATGATATTGCCCTAAAACGAAAAAACATAGCGGCCGGCGAACGTCACTTATATTGGGTGCAGTTGCCAGATGTCGCCATAACGAAACAATCTGAATTATACGGCACCACTTTCTTGGACGACTGTACATAGCATGACATTATTGTCTGATCTAGCTATTCTAATTCATAATGTCATATGTCATCCTTTTTATTTGCATTGTTAAGTTGTATATATAAGTATACATATTATCAACTTTCCATAATCTACCTCCATTTTGTCTTGTTTTTTTTAATGAATTTCAATGTCGTATTTGTTCATATAGATCTAGAGAATGACTATTCTACTATTGCTTTGCTTGCCTTTCATCATTTCACATATTGACTCCAGAGTTTATTTATTACTTACTATGTCAGCAGAATTTTTTTTTTAAGATATAGATGAGAGACTGTAACTAAATGGATGCACAAGGTATGTGGATTAGCATAAGGAGGTATCAAAAGTGTAGACAAAGGTCATCATTAACCCAGTCTACAAATGGAAAGGTAGTAAAAGTGAATGTGACAACTAGAGAGGTATTTTGGGAATAGCTGGAAAGGTCTATTGAAAGATTGTGATTGAAAGGTTAAAGGAGATCATAGAAAGTAGGATTAGTGAAGAGCAGGGAGGGTATAGGAAAGGTAGGGGATGTGTGGATCAGATCTTTTCATTCAGATTGGTAGTTGAAAAAATGCCAACGAAAGGGAAGAAAGTGTATTCTGCATTCATGGATCTTAAGAAAGCATATGACAGAACTGGTTGGAAGGCAGTGTAGAATGTATTGACGGTGTATGATTTCGGTGGAAGGTTGCAGAATGGGGTGAAAGCTTTCTGTAAGGATGGTAAGACATGTATCAGGGTAAATGGCGAAACAAGTGAAAGCTTTGGAATATTAGGGTGTGTGATGACCCTGTGGCTGTTGGATGGTGCTGTAAGTGAGATGGTAGCAAAGATTGGTGATGTTTGAGTTGAAATGTGTTTCATCATCATCAACTTCTTTTAGTCCACTGCATGACAAAGACCTCCCTCAGCCTTCTCCACTCATCTGTATCAGCTGTCTGTCTGTTCCAGTTACTTTAGCAGAACTTCCTATCTCATCTCTCTATCTAGTTCTCCGTTTGCCCTGCCTTCTTTTACCATCCCTGGGTTACCATTGTTTGGATATTGGTAAATGGGTATTGAATACAATTCTGTTTGTCGATGATACAGTCCTGACTGGAAGATTAGAGGGGATTACAAAAGTTAGTAGATGTGTTTGATATTGTGTGGAAAAGAAGGAAGTTGAAGGTGAATATTAACAGAAGTAAGGTGATGGCGTTTGAGAGAAGTAAAAGTAAAGTGGTTGATTTTGATTGTCCATATGGGGTAAAAGTTGAATGTCAGAAAGAATGTAAAATGAGACTGACTGGAGATAAAATGGAAGAGATACATGAACTTTGAACTTAAGAATCATGGTTCGATCCTGTGAAAACATGGAAGCATGGAAGGTGAGATGAAATAAATAGTACAAGGGAGGGAAGCATTTGGATCACCAGAGTGTATAATGAAAGAGAAGACATTAAGCATGGAAGTGAAAAAGCGACTGTGTGATGGAATGAGGGTACCAACAATCACTTATGCAAGTGATACATGGGTGTGGAATGAAATTCAAGAGATCAAGGATACAAGCAGTAGATATGGGTTGCCTGAAAAGAGCCTGTGAGGGAAAGAGAATGGATGGTAAAAGTAATGAAAGTGTGTAACAAATATGGTGTCTAGTAAAGGTGAAAACATGGATCATGGAGTGATTGAGAGAGTCAAGTGCAGCACCATAAGAGGGTTTGGCCACAGAAAGTATGCCAGAGAATGAAATGATAGAGAGAGTGTATATGTGTAAATTAGAAGCGGTGGATGCAAGAGGAAGACCCTCACTGAAATGAGAGGACAGAGTGCTAGAATACGTAAAAGACAGGAGATTCAGAGGATTAGAGCATGCAAGGAAGGAATGTAAGGACAGGAATAAATGGAAACTAATCTGCCAGGCCTATCTCTTGAAAGGAGTTACAAGGAATAGACATCAGATAAATAGATGTCAGCAATTTTGTGATATGTCTATCAAGTTACATTCTGCATCATCACTCAGGTTTTTAATATTTTATGTTGTTTTCAGTGGTGCACTGACCCTCAGACTCTCAGTGTTTCGTGTTTTTCCACTGGTGCATTGTTCTCTAGATTTTTAGTGTGTTGTTTTATTTCTGCTTGTAAATACACAAAACATTGACCCTTGCAGACACAAGAGTGATGTCTCAGACTACTGGCGGCCAGCAAATGAGAGTGTTTGGATGGACGAGATGGAGGATCTGAGGAAGATGATTGTTAAGAATGCAAACATTCCTGAAAAGGATCTGAAGGTGGGTATTCAGCATCATCATCATCATCATCATCATCATCATCATAAATGAGTCCACTTCAGGACAAAGGCCTCACCCAACCGTCTCCAGTCATTTCTATCAATTGCCTGTTTATTCCAGGTTACTCCAGCAAACTTCCTATCCCATCTCTCCATCTAGTTCTCTGTCTGCCCTGCCTTCTCTTACCATCCCTGGGCTGCCATTCTGTCACTCTAACAGTCCTTTGCAGTACTCTGCATCTCACCATCCTGTAGTCACGACTTCAATTTATTTAATACTGCCACATTCAATACCGTATTCAGTCTGTTAGTAAAAATGAAATCGATTTCATTCATAGTTTCACCATTCAAACTTTTCTATGTCCACTTCGTGCTTGCCTTACAATCGAAGGAGGTGTTCATTATCTTTGAATTATTCCTCTCTGCAAACCTTATGAGCATGTCACATCTATAATTTTGTGTATTTATTCCAAAGTAATCTAGTGTTGTCATTCTTACACTCCTCTTCCCGCTCTTTATATTAAAGTCACTGACTATGAAAGAAAACTGGGTTTTGTGCAATTCCATAAATTCAATTTTAGATCCTCATAAAATGTTTCTACATATTCATCATAGGCTGATGTTTTGGTACATAAACCTATATGATTTTCATTCTATATCTGTTTTTAAGTTGACTACTAAACCTGCAACTTGCTCACTCTAACTATAGAAATGTTTGATATTTTGTGCTAGTTCTATGTTCACTAGGAAACATATTCCTAATTGGCTGACCCATTTCTTGTCTACAGTCCTTCAAGATGTATCCTGATATCCCATCTGGTTCTATTGCTTTTCTTTCATCCAATCCTTCATCCTTTCCTTTATTTCTTCTCTTTTTATCCTGATTTCCCACATCTCATTTTTTTCTTTTTTTTCTTGTAGATTTATAAAATCAGATTCAGTTGTAAATACTTTCTCAAAATTCTTAATTGTTACTTCATTCATTTTTTTCTGGTCTTAATGTATTTCCTTGTTTTCCTTCAATCTAGTTATATTTTCTATATGGTTTATATTTCGATTAATAAATCTATAAAACAGCTTTAATTCTTTCTTGCATTTGTCAACTATATATTTTTCATATTTTTTCTTCTTTTCTTACCCTTACATATGCATTCTTTTTTTTTAGTTTATATTCTTTCCTTTCCTGAATTTTTTTTTTTTTCTTTCGCCGCAATGCTTAATCTCTCCTCATTTTAGTTAGCTCTTTTACACTTTCTATTAAACCACTTTTTTTTTTCTCTCTCTCTCTCTCTCTCTCTCTCTCTCTCTCTCTCTCTCTCTCTCTCTCTCTCTCTCTCTCTCTCTCTCTCTCTCTCTCTCTCTCTCTCTCTCTCTCTCTCTCTCTCTCTCTCTCTCTCTCTCTCTCTCTCTCTCTCTCTCTCTCTCTCTCTCTCTCTCTCTCTTTTTTTTTACTCTGTAACATGGAACGTATTCCTTGACTCCTTGTTCGTAATTCATCAGGAAGAAATCATATTTCCCTTGCCCGTTCTTTGATTCCTTCATTTTTGTTCAGTCAGTTCCATTGAAAAACTTCATCGCAGTATAGTTTGCGTTTGCATAATTCTTTCTTTTCTTTTTATGATTCCTCCTGTTTGTCTTCCATATCTCCCTTAATCTCAATTTCGAGTGCTGCATGGTCACTCCTTCCAAATGGGCCTACATAATCAATATCTTTTTCCAGTTTGATTCCTTTGGTAAATAATAGGTCCAATCTTGATGGTTTATCTTCTCCTCTGTATCTTGTATAATCAGTTACCCATTGTTATCATTGTATTTTTCATTGTTAGTCTATAATTTATTTTCCCACATATATTCACCTCCGCTTTCAAACGTCTCCCACTTTATTTCACTACAATTGAAATCTCCCACCAGTGTTACTGCTTTTAATAATCTTTTCTAAGCTCCCTACGGGGTCTTCTATTAGTTCATGTTATTCTTGATTGGGGTTTTTTTTTGGAGGGGGGCTCAGGGGTACTTATGTAACTACTATTTTTTGGCTTTCTCCATATTTTGTCTCAATCTGTTCACTTATCAATTCTGTTTCTCCTTTTCCATACTCTACATTTATAGCTTTTATCTTAGATTTTATCATTATCATCACACCACCTCCTTTTTTGCCTTTTTTTTATCCTTCCTCCTTATATTATAGTTATCATTCTCAATGTTCGTCTGAATGCCCTCACTTAGTTTTATTTCTACTAGGTATACGATTTCAGTTTTTTTCTCTTTAAGATAATCTGTTAACTCTAGTGTGTGTGTGTGTGTGTGTGTGTGTGTGTGTGTCTTGTTGTTACCCCAGGGCTGGCGAGCACCTTTCCTGGAAATGGGTGGTGACGATATGTACAGTGCTCTACACCAAATTGGCCTGCAGTACGACAGCTCCTGGACCACAATCAAATACACCAACTGGTTCGAGAATCAGTTTCGAGGCTTGTGGCCCTACACCCTAGACTTCGTCAGTCCTCAGGTGAGTGGCAACACATGGAGGATAGTGCTTTGTAGATAAGTGATAAAAGCAGTGGTTAGAGATGGTTCCATTAAGAGCATGAATGAGGGCTGTTAAAGAATGAACAAGAACCTTACTTGAAACAAAAAATCATTCGTAATGTAGAAATTCAGCAAAAATAGAATAGCTAAAAGGATTAGATAGATAAATATGTAGGTCAAAGATGCCTTATAGTAGCAGTACAGCATTACATTCAGTCTTTG
The DNA here is from genome assembly GCA_029783475.1 of Metacarcinus magister. Lineage (NCBI taxonomy): Eukaryota > Metazoa > Arthropoda > Malacostraca > Decapoda > Cancridae > Metacarcinus > Metacarcinus magister. Next base: position 5,408,810 of record JAPQNM010000005.1, read on the forward strand.
TGAATGTGTAATTGATATATTTTCAGTTGTTGATTTTTTACCTTGTAATCAGGTTATTTTGATCACTTACATTGTTTGTCTTACAAAATGTATGGTTGTAATGATTGTACCTCCCTTACCAGGACTGTCTCCTGGGCCGATGTCCCACAAAGGAATACCCTGGTATGTGGGTGATGCCTATGCTAGACTTGATTGACAACAAAAACTCGGCTTGTGCTATGCTGGACACCTGTCAAAGGTTAGCTTGAAAGGACAGTTATATACAGGGAAAACAGAACATATGTAACTATATTTGACTATTTGTTGGTATAAGAGTATCAAGGACTGTTTACCACACATAGTAAACATGTGTGATATTTCAATGCCATGTAAGTTTTTTAAGATTATGATTATGTATAATCGAAACATCTTCCATGAAAAAATTTTTGACATTACTTTTATAACATTTTTTTTGTAGTGCGGGTGATGAACTTCTGTCCGATCCAGACGCTGTGGAGAACTTCTTGAGGAGGAACTTCATGATTAACTACTACAACAACAAGGCACCCTTTGGCCTTTATGTGCATCACTCTTGGTTTTACGAAGGCACCCTCAACAACACTGATGCCAGGCAGCAAGGATACACCAAGTAAGAACATAAAAACATAAGAAATGAGGAGACTGCAAAAGGCCAGTTAATGACCTACACGAGGCAGCTCCTTGTCCCCCACCCATGGAATAATCCAATATTTAGCCATCCCACCTGTCATCCCTATCCATACTCTGATCCAACCGTCTTTTAAAGCTACTTATTGACTCACCACTTACTACATGTCTACCCAGCCTATTCCAATCGTTCACCACTCTGTTAGTGAACCAATATCTACCTGTGTCTGTCCTGAATCTAAGTTTTTCTAGCTTGTACTCATTTCCACGTGTCCTATCCTGACTGCTAAATTCTAAAACCTGATCAATGTTTCCCTTATTAATTCCTTTTACCCATTTGAAAACCTCAATCATATCCCCTCTTGCCCTCCTTCTCTCTAGGGAGTGGAGATTAAGACGTTTTAACCTATCTTTGTAGGGTAAATTTCTCAGCCCCTGAATCATCTTGGTCATTCTTCTCTGGACTGCCTCCAAGGAGTCTATATCCTTCCTATAATAAGGGAACCAAAATTGAGCTGCATTATCTAGGTGGGGTCTAACTAGCGCTAAATACAACCTCAGAATGACCTCAGAACTCCTATTTGTCACACACCTAATAAATCCCAGTATCTTGTTGGCCCTATTTCTAGCTATAATACACTGTTCCCTGGGGCGCAAGTCACTGCTTACTTGAACTCTCAAGTCCCTCACACTATATGACCTTCCTAAGGTATTGTCATTTAATGTGTAGTCTACAGGCTTATTACCTTTACCTACACTCATAATGCTACATTTGTTAACATCAAACTGCATCTGCTATTTCTCTGACCACTCGTACAGCCTATTTGTGTCATCCTGCAGCATCCTAGCATCATCTAAATTCTTTACCGGTCTTCCTATCTTTGTGTCATCGGCAAATTTACTAATATCACTGTTTATTCCTGTCTCTAAGTCATTTATATACTTTATGAATAACAACGGTCCTAGTACTGATTCCTGTGGTACCCCACTAGTGACATTACCCCATTCTGATTTCTTCCCATTAATCTGTACCCTCTGTTCCCTACTAGTAAGCCATCCCCTAATCCACTCTAGTACCTTCTCACCTATGCTGTGCGCCTTGACTTTACTTAACTGTCTCCTATGGGGTACTCTGTCAAAGGCTTTACTGAAGTCCAAATAAACTATATCATACTCGTCCCCTTATCTATGGTTTCAAATACTTTCCTATAGAAAGATAATAGATTTGTCAGGCAGGACTTCCCCTTGCTAAAACCATGTTGACTATGTCAAATTAGCTTGTGATCATCTAAATGTTTTCTAATTGCCCTTGCTATGATAGCTTCTAACATCTTACCTACCACTGATGTTAAACTAATTGGGCAGTAGTTACTACTTTCTGCCTTATCTCCTTTCTTGAATATAGGAACTACATTTTCCTGCATCCATAGCCTAGGAACTACTTCTGTGTCTAGGGATTTTCTAAAAATCATCGCAATGGGTTCAATGAGTTCTTCTCTACATTCCTTAAGAATCCTCAGAAAAATGTCGTCCGGCCCTGGAGATTTAGTCTTTTTAAGTGTATCTATTTCCCTATTAACTACTTCCCCACATATGACTATTTCGCTTAATATATCATCCTCTTGTCCCCTAAAGATCTGTACTGGCTCCAGTTCCCTACCCGACCCTTCCTGAGAAAATACGGACAAGAAGTATTTATTTAATTCCTTACTAATTTCCTCACCATTTTCTATCAAGCTGCCATCCATTCCTTTAAGAGGTCCTATTCTTTCCTTTGTTTTAGCCTTGTACAGCTGATAGAATCCCTTTGGATCCTTCTGGGCATCTCTAGGTATCCTAACCTCATAATTCCTCTTTGCGGTCCTAATATCCTTTTTAACTTTCCTAGCTAAGTCATTATACTGCCCTACTACCTGTACTTCTCCCCTTTTAATTCTCCTATAGAGTCCCCTTTTTAATCTAATTTCCCTTCCAATGCTGCTATTCATCCATTTTGGATCATTTCTATTTGACCTATTCCTCGTCTTAGGTATAGGGAAAACAACTCACCCACAACAACACATTAGTTTGTATTCTTGTAGTCCCTCCCTACTTTTTTTTTTCGTGTGTGTATGTGTGTGTGTGTGTGTGTGTGTGTGTGTGTGTGTGTGTGTGTGTGTGTGTGTGTGTGTGTGTGTGTGTTTACCTAGTTGTATTTACCTAGTTGTACTATACAAGGCCTGAGCTACACTCGTGTGGTCCTGTCTCCGTATCTATATTTGTCCAGTTTTTCTTTCAGTTGATGTACATTTCAGGCCATTATCACCTCTTCCTTCAGTCCACTCCAAGTATCTGTACTTCTTTGGGGAAAACTTTATTTTTGTGTACCGTTTAAACAAATTCTTTTTTGCAATTTTTTTCTTGTGTTCCCTCAAATTTCTAGCCTCTCCTTTTCTTCTCAATATTAGGTCTTTTCTATCTGTCTCCTCCAGGTTATTCATCAATTTATATATTGGTAAATAATAGGTCCAATCTTGATGGTTCATCTTCTCCTATATATCTTGTATTTTCAGTTACCCATTGAATCATTGTATTATTCATCGTTAGTCTCAACTATCTATTTCTCCTTTTATTTTCATCGCTTTCAAATGTCTCCCACTTTTTTTCAGTACAATTAAAAATTTTCCACTGATGTTAGTTACTCTTTGACTGCTTTTAATAATCTTTTTTAAGTTCTCTAGGGTATCTTCTATTATTTTTTTGTATTCTTCCTTGGTACAATTTTTTTTATGAGGTGTACATATGCAACTACTGTTTTGGCTTTCTCCATATTTTATCTTAATCTGTGCACTTATTAATTCTGCTTTCCCTTTTCCATACTCTACATTTTTAACTTTTATCTTAGATTTTATCATTAGCATAACATCACCACCTTCTTTGCCTTTTCTATCCTTCCTCCATATATTATAATTATCATTCTCAATGTTAATCTCGATGTCTTCACATAGTTTTGTTTCTGTTAGGCATACAATTTCTGGTTTCTTCTCTTTTAGATAATCTACTAACTCTATTTTTCTTGCTATTATTCTATCTATGTTAGTATACATTACTTTTATTTCATCACTCCCTTTTGTAACTGCTCCATTCTTTCCTTTTTCTTTTCTTTCTAAAATCTGTTGTTTATGTACCATTTCATTATCTTGTCCCTTACTCTCCAAAAAAATAATTCTCAAGTGATTTTTTAATAATATAAGAACATAAGAATATAATAAAGCTACAAAAGGCCCGGAGGCTTACACGTGGTAGTTCCTGTTAGTTCAATACTCCCTTATTACCTACATCCACCTTACATCCCCATCCATAAATCCGTCTAGTCTTCTTTTAAAACTCCCTATCGTCTGTACACTAACTACTTGCTGACTGAGTCTGTTCCAATCATCCACTAACCTATTTGTAAACCAATTTCTACCTATCTCTTTTCTTTTCTTTTCGTTTTATCTATTTCAAGTCGTCAAATGTTGGATGATTGATGGCTTGTTGTCTGTGTCCATGTGGGTAGAAGTATTGCACCACACAGCTTTCCATGCATAAATAAAGAGCTTTAGTTTGCCCACCAGTGAAGGTCACGCGAAAAGTGCAGTTTTTCACCGACCCCTGGAACAGAGAAGGGTTAAGATGCTTTGATGATGCATTGACCATTTGGATCACCAGTCATGCATACCAAGTAGAACAGGCTAGGCATTATGTAACAAGCTAGCCACTGTAGGGCAGGGCAGGCAAAGGTTATTTACAAAGTTATTCTCTATATATTGAAGAGAAAAAATATGATGTTTTGGTCTTAGGAATGAATGTAAATGGCAATCCTTTTTATGGTCATCTCCATCTTCACCTCCACCATCGCTGAAAGTATAGATACACCACCACCACTACCACCACTGACTTAACAGCCTCCCTATCATCACCTATCTTCACTCCCACCACCACCACCACACTACATTACACTACACTACAACACTACTGTTAACAGTCTCCCTATCATCCCGTACCTTCACCACCACCACTATACTCACACCATGCACCACTGGCAGTTTCCTGACGTGGCTTACGACACTGGATGACGTGTACGTGGTGTCTCTGGAGAGCGTCCTTGCCTGGATGAAGGACCCCAAGCCTGTCAGCCAGCTTGACTCCATCCCTGAGATAACGTGTCCCGTGTTTGACCCGGAAACTAATTGTCCATCGCACAACGTGTACCGCTTCACCAAAGAACACAACATCCCGTCTGAACTGTATGAGGTGATGATGACCACCTGTATCAAGCCCCAACCACCATTCTTCCCATGGCTGCACAATCCCTATGGGCTGGAGAACATCCCCATCCCATAATTTTAATGTATACACCAATCTTAAGGAAGAATGACAGCAAGACCCAGCCCATAATACTAACTACTTGCCACCATGACCAACTCATCCACCTAGTCAGACATCTGCACCCAGACGGCTCAGATGGAGGTGTGTGTGCTACATGGATGTAAGGCCTACAACACATCCTCATCCCTTCTTCTCATGGCCACACAACTCTTACAACTAAAGGGATATTCTAAACTTTATGCTGGGCTCTACCTGTACTCACTGGGTAGGCTGTTGAGGGAGGCACAAGGTCAGTCAAGCAGACATGTGTTCACTTCTTGTGTTTAGTGTTAATAATCCTATCCAGTGTAGACCTGCATGGATTAGTATGGATCAATGTGCTTTTGGAAAATAAAAAGAATTGTACCAATGTAGTGTTTCTGTTTTTGTGGGAAACTATTTGTAGCAGATAGGCTATGGAAGCTACTGCATGCATTTGCTATAAGGCGTTCCATCTCAGAAAAGAAAATTCCAATCGGTAACCCTTTCCAAATTGTTCCAATTGGTGCATTCTGTTTACCTAACAAGTTACCAAGGTAACTGATTTACAATAGTACTAAAGACTACATATTTCATAGAAAACCAATTTGATATATTGTATCAACATCTTTTCTAAACATATAGATAGTACATGTAACAAGTACTATCTGTCTGGTGATAAAATAAACGAACGTGAGCAGCCACGACGGCAGACAACTTTGTTCCGCGTAGCAAAGTAGTGGATCACAAGAGTATGTAATATTAACACATACGTCTCATATTATCATATTATAGTGAATTATCGCATATTTTGTTAGATAAGCCAACAGCTTTCTCTGGAAAGGTTGCCGACCCCTGTGCTAAAGCCTCTGGTCACTTTGTCTTTTGCCATCTCGCCCAGCTTCCATTCACGCATGAACCCTAAGAATACAGGAAGTACTGTTACAGTCAAGGATTATATACAGATGTATATAATTCTTGGTTATAGCCCACGGGATACAATGGAGCAGTGGGAGTGGGAGGTTTGTAACATTAATAACAATAATACTAATAATAATAATAATGATGTGAGAAGTTGGTGGGTGTAATGCAATACTTTACTACGCGGACGGAAAAAAATGTATCATCGTTTGCTTATTTTATTAGCAGACATGTCATACTTGTTACATGTATTTATATATCAAGTAAATATATAAAAACAATGTATTATATTGGTTTTCGATTAATTGTGTTTACTTTAGCATTATTTGAGATCAGTTACCTGTTTGCAAAAAGAATGCACAAATTGGAACAACTTCTGAAACGGAACGTGCTAGAATTATCAATGACAGTGTCAGGTGGCTCTGTGGTACAGTGCTCGGTTCGTGATCTAAAGGTTGCGAGTTAGATCCTGGCTCACTGCAGCCTAACTTGCTGAGAGAGGTTAGTGCTCTCGTTAACCTTAGCAGAATTACATGGTCTATAGTTTCCTAGTTCAGGGGATTATTTAGTCACCTTTAATCATCAGTATCATCCTTCATACTTTCCTTTCATCTATGAGGTTCCTAGTGAGGAATGTCCTTGGCATGCTCGCTGAGCATGTAGTACTCCTCCAAGGGGCACTAGAACTTAAGGCACCTACAGCCGCACTCATTCGCTTTGGTGCGGCACTGGGAGATGTACGCACACACACTGTCACTTGATGCCTGTGCTAGAGAGAAGAATTCCGCCCACGTCCCGACAATACAGGGGGGACCGATCACCACGCTTTTCATAATGTCGATTGCGTCCGTGGTTGAGAGCTGCCTGAATTCGTGCTTGCCCAGGCACGCGTCGATGCGCTGATGCACCTTTGTGTTACAAAGGAAGCGTACATAGGATGCCGCCGTCGGCGGCGTCCACGCTAGTGGACCATGCCTCAAACACTGCCGGCGACATGCCTGCGGTTGCTCCCCCTTGTCCAGGCATTCTGCCTTTAAAAGTGTGAGCCTTTCACCCCGCACTGTTTGTCGTCACATTGAGATGTCAGACAGCGTGAACGACTCGTTAAGACCTGTTGCTCAAATTTTGATGCCTTCTCTTTCGCTCTTGATGAGAGCAACGACATGAAGGACACAGCCCAGCTGGCGATTTTTATTCGTGGAGTTACTGCTGCCCTTCAGGTTTATTAGGAGTTTCTCCAGCTTGTTCCATTGCACGGCACCACCATGTTAATGTTAATGTTAATCTTTTATAATTAAGATTGTAGAAAATTTAACAGTGTTCCATAACCCCACGATCAAATGGTATTAGTATAGGAATACAAAAAACGTTACAATAAGAGGCGACAAAATATTGAAGAAAAATAAGGAAGTAAATGAGGTCCCGAAACTAATGAGTACTAAATATGAATGTTCAGAAAGTATTTACTACAAAATCTGACTTTAAAAAAACCACAAGGACAAAACAGGAAAAAGAAGATGTTGAAAATCCGGATGAAGAGAAAAAATAAAGGAATTGGATGAAAGAAAAGCAATAGGACAAGATTGCATATCAGGATACAACTTAAGCACAAGTGACTACCTAAGCATATCAGTAAAAGATTCGAGTTAAAATTCCGTATCATGAACGACTGTGAAACTGTGCTCGGTACCATCTACCATCAGACTGCCCAACCAAGATAAGAACCCTCCAACAAAACAGTCTGTCAAGAAGGGGCACCCGACTGTTTAACTGTCTACCAGTCCACATTAGAAACATTAAAGGGGTGGAGACTCAATACTTCAAGAGGGAGCTGGACA
>JAPQNM010000005.1:5419081-5434081 GCA_029783475.1 Metacarcinus magister
TTCCTGTAATAGGAGGACCCGTCCTGATCGCACATCAGCGGCCAGGAATACTACTACAGTATTCCCTGCGTGTTGTATATGACAACTGATAGGAACGGACCGAATGGTTTGTTTCTTCTTACTATGAGACAAGGTGTTGAAAGGGAGGGGGGATAAAATTTTCACTAAAAGGTAATTAGACGACCTCATGCCTCTGCTATCCCCCTTTTGAGAGTGTGTAAGCCAGGTGTGTGTCTGTCTCACATTAATTATTGTTTTTTTCTTTCTAATATTTAATGCTGTTTTTTTTCTTTCTGATGAGGCAGCACGACGGGTCAGTGGTAAAGGGCGTCATCCTCACGTTGGAAGATGAACAAGGCAGGGCCTTTCAACCTGGGCCAGAGTGTCACTGCTATTAACGTTATTTCACCCCTTGGAATGGAATACCGGAGGATACTGTCACAGGTTAGCTGTAGAATAAATACACACACACACACAAACAAACACTCATACACACACAACCACACACACACACACACATTGGTGGAATAAGATAAACAACGAGGAAGAGAAAGCATCAGTCAACACATGAAGACACCTAGAATGTGGTAACAGGGAGAGGGAGTGTGATAAATGTTGAAAACACTGTTTATGACCGTCTTTGTTGTGCTTGTCCAGCTGGCTTTGTTTACATTGAAGGGTTAGGATGGCTGACAGAGGGGGGGCCCTTCCAGGGACTCCAGGGTCACCAATGTTTGAAGGATTTAAGAAGAAAGATGTGAACGAAGGAGAGGAATTAAACTATAAACTTGGTTTGATAAATATGAAGAGGATTGAGGAAGTGATTGAAAAGTTGTGTACTAAAGTGGAGGCACTTGAGATGGATCGAGGGGAATGGTTTAAAGAAGTAAACAAACTGAGGGAGGAACTGAAGGCAGTGAATGAAGAAAAAGACGAGTTGAAAGAGGAAAATGATCATTTGAAAAGGCAACTTAAAACTGACATGATGGAAGTAAGGAAGACTAATGAAGAGGTGCAGAAGACAGTTAGAGGAGTTGAAGAGAGACAGGAGGCATGGCTGAAACAAAGTGAAGGAACTGAGCAGTCCTTAAAGAAGATAATGGAACAGCAGCAAAAGGAAAAGCAAGATATTAAGGATAAGATAGTTAGTGTAATCAAAGAAAAGAAGAAGTTGGTAAGAGATACTGTGGACAAGGTTAAGTGCGTAGTGATCTTCAGGGTAAAGGAAGAAAAAATAGTTAATAAGTCTGAGAGAGAAGAAAAGGAAAGGGAAAAAATCAAGAAAATATTGACAACAGTTGTAGAAGAGGAGAGTCATGTAATGAATTCTGTAGAAGAGTTTCACAGGATTGGGAAATATGTGGAACAGAAAGATAGACCGCTAAAGATAAAATTTGCAACTCAGGTTCGAGCAGAGGAAATCTTAAATGGAACATGGAAATTGGCTGGAAATGATGAATGTAAGAATGTATGGATAAACAGGGATTTGGACGAAGAGGAGAGAGCAAGAGCGAAGGAATTGGTTGCAGAGGCTAAGCAAAAAAACGACGAGAGGACGGAAGAAGAAAAGGCACAGTTCTACTGGAGGGTCAGAGACCTAAGGTTGAAAAAGAAGTTTATCAGGAGGTAAGGAAAATTTGGTACACTAATGTAAATGGATTGATGTCGTCAAGGCTGGAAATCGGCGAGTTCTTGGAGAGAGTAAAACCTGATATGTTAGTGTTATGTGAAACAAAGTGGAAGGATGAGTGGGGATCACCAGAGATTGGGAATGGAAATTATGATGTATGGTTGAAAAATAAATGTGGTAAGGGAGGAGGTGGAGTCATGATATTGACTAAGAAAAGTGTAAGAGTGGACAAGGTGGAATTAAGCAAGAACAAGTCCGAGATTATTCAAGTTGTGGTGAGGAATAGATGGGGAAAGTCAACGACATATGTAGGAGTTTATGTGCCGCCTCTTACAAATGCATGGACGAGAAGTGAGCATGAGACTATGTTGGAGGATACAACAAAAGAGATGGAAAGGATAGTATCACAAGAAAAGGACGTGCTTATAGTGGGAGACTTTAATTGCAAAGAAATTAACTGGGAGGAAAAGACTTTTCAAGGAGGAGAAAATTCATGGAGCGAAAAATTGATGAACTGGGCCGTGGAAAATCTAATGACTCAATGGATTGACTGTGAAACCAGATTTAGTGGAAGAGACAAACCATCCAGACTGGACTTGTTGTTTACAAGTGATGAAGAGAGCATAGAAGGAATAAAATACGAGTGTCCTTTGGGAAAGAGTGACCATGTGTTAATTGAGATAAGTTTAAGTACGGAAATGTCGGTGATAGAGGAGGAGTACAAAGTGGAAAGATATAGATACAATAAAGCAAATTTTGAAGAAATGGGGAGATACTTCGAAAAGGTAAACTGGCAGAGTTTTGAGAACGCAGAGGACATACAGGACAAGTGGAATGAATTTATTAAGATATATAATGTTGCAGTGGAAATGTACGTTCCAAAGGGGAGAACATATTGTAAAAAGGGAAAGGAGTGGTACAATACTAGATGTGAAAGGGCTAGAAAGAGCAAGATAAGTGCATGGAATAGATGGAAGAAAAGGAGAACGGAAAGTGGATGGAAAGATTATATTGATGCCAGAAACGAGTGTGTGATGATAATGAGGGATGAAAAAAGGAACTATGAGAAGGATATAGTAGACAAATGTAAGAGTAACACAAAATTGTTTTATAAACATATAAATGGGAAAATGAAGAAAAGAGAAGGTATATCTGGGCTGAAGGTTGACGGAAAATTATATGATGAGGAGCAAGAAATGGCAGAGGTGATGAACGAGAGATTTCAAACAGTTTTTACTGAAGAAGGGGACTTTGAAATAGAAGATAATGACCTGGATGGAAAAAAGTTAATGGAAGTGGAAGTACGTCAGGAGGATGTTATGAAATTGATGGAGAATTTGGATGGAAATAAGGCACCTGGTCCTGATGGAGTTTCAAATTGGATATTGAAGGAATGTAGGAAGCAGTTGGTGGACAAGATTTATAACCTGCTAAAGTTATCACTGTTGCAAGGGAGGGTACCGAAGGACTGGAAAAGAGCCAATATTGTACCGATATATAAAGGAGGAAGCAGAGAGAATCCACTGAATTACAGACCGGTATCATTGACGAGTGTAGTGAGTAAGCTGTGTGAGAAGATTGTAAAGGATGCTTGGATGGAGTACCTGGAGGAAAAGAAAGTGTTGACAAATTGTCAGTTTGGATTCAGAAGAGGAAGGTCATGCTCCTCAAATTTGCTATCGTTTTATCCAAAAGTCATAGATATTGTGCAAGAGAGAGATGGTTGGGTGGATAGTGTCTACCTGGACTTGAAGAAAGCGTTTGACAAGGTGCCACACCGGAGGCTACTGTGGAAGATAAAAAACTGCGGAGGAGTTGAAGGACGGTTACTGGAATGGATGAGGGACTACCTTAGTGAGAGGGAAATGAGAACGGTGATTAGGAATAAAGGTTCTTCGTGGCTAAAGGTCACTAGTGGAGTACCTCAGGGGTCAGTGCTGGGACCTGTAATGTTTGGAATTTACGTAAACGACTTGGCTGATGGTATCGACAGTTACATTAATTTGTTTGCTGATAATGCAAAGTTAATGAGGAAAGTGGAGAATGTACAGGATTGTATGAAATTGCAAGAGGACCTTGATAAAACATGGCAAATGGAGTTCAATTTGAATAAGTGTAAGGTCATGGAATTTGGGAGAAGTAAAAAGAGAGTGCACTGTGATTACAAAATGGATGGAGTTGGTCTGGAGAAGTCTAAGGAGGAAGTAGATCTAGGTGTGACAATTACGGAGGGCTTGATTCCAGACAGGCACATAAATAAAATTACGGGAGAAGTAACAAATCTGTTGAGGAGAATCAAAATGGCATTTTCGTATTTGGATGCTGACATGATGAAAAAGCTGATCAGTTCCATGATAAGACCAAGACTGGAGTATGCAGCGATAGTGTGGTCTCCTCACACGAAGAAGAATATTAGAAAATTGGAGAGGGTCCAAAGAGCGGCCACCAAGATGGTGCCGGAACTGAGGGATTTAACATATGAGGAAAGATTGAGGATACTGGAGCTTCCAACGCTTGAAAGTAGAAGAGAAAGGGGAGATTTGATAAGTGTTTATAAAATGGTGAATGGAATGGATGAAGTGGATGGCGACTTGTTGAACTTGGAAACGAGAACTACAAGGGGACATGGAAAGAAGTTGAAGAAGGAGCAGTGTGTAAGGGATATTAAGAAGTATAGTTTCCCTCACAGAGTTGTGGACACCTGGAATGCTTTGAATGAGGAAATTGTTAATGCCATCAGTGTGCATAGTTTCAAAGCTAAGCTGGACAAAGCAAGATGTAGAGACGGGTCATGAGATTACTCCCCTCCCGTAAACCACAACTAGGTAAATACACACACACACACACAATATGGCGGCGGAACAGGGAGTAGGTAAGGGGACTCTGAGAAGTGATAAAAGTTTCCATGGTTTTGATGACGATGATATAAATTTGGGAGAGTTGAAATATAAGCTTCGGGATAGAAGGGTGATGGATCTTGAAAAATTAGTTGAAGGACTATTGGAGAAGGTTAAGTTGTATAGTGAGAATCACGATAAAGTATTGAAAAGGCTCACAGCAGTGGAAGTGAAGATGACTCAAATGCAAGATGACAACGGGAAATTGAAGGTGGAAAACGAGAGTCTGAAAGATCAGATCAGGAAAAGTGAAAAATTAATGCAGAAAGGAAAGGAGGAAATTAAGGAAAGTGTGAAGAGTGTGGAGGTTCAGAGAAACAAATGGATAAGTGAATGCAATACAGAGAGAGAATCTTTGATGAAAATTATCGACGAGCAAAAGAAAGAAGAACAAAATCTGAGACAGAAAGTGGTGAAAGTAATAAAGGAGGAAGAAAAACTAGTAAGAAACACAGTTGAAAAGTATAAACAAGTGGTTGTCTTTGGACTGAAAGAAGAGAAGGTTGTAAACAAAAGGGAAAGAGAAGAAAAAGAAAGGAACACGCTAACTAAAATACTAAAAAAAGTTACTAGGGAAGATAACCAAGTCATGCAGCAAGTGGAAGAGTTTCACAGGATTCGTAAATATGAGGATGATAAGGTTAGACCTATAAGGATCAAGTTTGCAACACAGGTACAAGTAGAGGAAGTTTTGAGCGGATCTTGGAGGTTGTCTGGTGACGAGGACTATAAAAATGTATGGATAAACAGGGACCTGGACGAAGCTGAGAGGTTGAAGCAAAAAGAACTGATAAACGAGGCTAAGCAAAAAAACGACCAGCGAACAGAGGAGGAGAAGAAACAGTTTTACTGGAAAGTGAGGGATATGAGAATAATAAAGAAAAGGTATACAAGGATTTAAATAAAGTATGTTATACAAATGTAAATGGGCTGCTGTCAACAAAAGAGGAAATAAATGAGTTACTGAATAGAAATAAACCGGATATTGTGATATTGACAGAGACGAAGTGGAGAAGTGAATGGGGTATTCCTGATGTTGGTGATGGAAAGTACGATGTGTGGATAAGGAATAGAAGGAATAAAGGAGGAGGAGGAGTAATGATTTTGACTAAAAAGTGTGTTAGAGTGGAAAAGGTTACTAGGAGTGAGGATAAGTCAGAGATTTTACAAGTGGCTGTGACAAGTGCTAATGGTAAAACTGTAAACTATGTAGGAGTGTATGTGCCCCCAAAGACAAATGCTTGGGAAAGAGAGGAGCATGAGGATATGTTGGTGGACGTGTTAAGGGGACTCGAAAAAATTGTGGAGGATAGCAATGACGTGGTTATCGCTGGGGATTTTAATTGTAAGGAGGTGAACTGGGAGGTGATGACTGCCAGTGGAGGAGAAAACTCTTGGAAAAATAGACTTCTAAATTGGGCGGTGGAAAACTTGTTGACACAATGGGTGGACTGTGATACCAGATTTAGTGGAGGTGATATACCATCTAGGCTTGATTTGGTGTTCACCAAGGATAGGGAGAGTATTGAGGACTTGCAATGTGAAAGCCCCCTGGGAAAAAGTGACCATGTGCTGATAAATTTTGAGATGAGAAATGAAAATGAGATCATAAATTAGGAGTATAAGGAGAAGAGATTTAAATATGGGAGAGCTGATTTTAAGAAATTAAAAGACTTCTTTGTTGAGGTGGAATGGAAGAACTTTGAGCAGGCTGAGAATGTTCAAGAGAAATGGAATGAATTTTTGAAGATTTACAATATTGCAGTGGAGAAATTTGTACCTAGAAGAAAACCAGGAGGTAGAAAAGGGAAAGAATGGTTCAATGCAAAATGTAAAAGTGCAAGAAATGACAAGAAAAATGCTTGGAATAGATGGAAGAAGAGGAAAACTGAAAACAGATGGGACGAGTACATTAAAGCTAGGAACGAATATGTCGAGATCATAAGAATGGAGAGAAGAAAATATGAAAGAGATGTAATAGACAGGTGTATAGATGAACCCAAGCTGTTTTACAAACACATCAATGGGAAGATGAAACAGAAGGAAGGGATAACAAAGCTGAAAGTGGAAGAAACAGTCTACGAAGAGGCTCAGGATATGGCGGAGGTGATGAATGAACGCTTTAGATCAGTGTTCACTGTGGAGAGAGAGTTCGAGCCTGTAGAGGAAGTCTTCAAAGGGACCTCGATGAAAAATGTCTCTGTTACGAATGAGGAAATATTTAAGATGATGAAGGAGCTGGATGTCAATAAAGCAATGGGACCAGATGGAGTATCAAACTGGATTTTGAAGGAATGCTGTGAGCAATTGGCTGGGAAAATTCATAGTGTGGTGGTAACATCATTGACGCAGGGAAGAGTGCCTAAGGACTGGAAAAGGGCAAATATCACACCGATATTTAAAGGGGGAAATAAGGAAAACCCGCTAAACTATAGACCAGTGTCCTTGACCAGCGTTGTGGGGAAGATGTGTGAGAGAGTGATTAAGGAGAGATGGATGGAGCACTTGGAGAGGCATAAAGTATTAACAAATTGCCAGTTTGGATTTAGAAAGGGGAGATCATGCTCCACAAATTTGTTATCTTTTTACTCAAAAGTGATTGATGTTATTCAAGAAAGGGATGGATGGGTGGACGGTGTATACCTGGATTTGAAGAAGGCTTTTGATAAAGTACCGCATCGAAGATTAATATGGAAAATTGAAAAGTACGGAGGAATTGGAGGAAAACTACTGGAGTGGATGGAGGATTATCTTCATGATAGAGAAATGAGAACAGTAATACGTGACCAGTGTTCGTCTTGGCTCAAGGTAACCAGTGGTGTCCCACAGGGATCTGTGTTGGAACCATTAATGTTTGTGATTTACGTTAATGACTTGAGTGATGAAGTTGACAGTTACATAAACCTGTTTGCGGATGATGCAAAATTAATGAGGAAAGTTGAAAATGTAAATGACTATGATGCTACAAAATGACTTAAACAAGATCAATAGTTGGAGTAAATCATGGCAAATGGAATTTAACTTGAGTAAATGCAAGGTGATGGAGTTTGGTAAGAGCCAAAAGAGAGTGCGATATGATTATGAGATGAATGGTGTCAGGTTGGAGAAATCAAAAGAAGAAGTGGATTTGGGAGTGACTGTTACAGAGGACTTGACTCCAGACAAACATATTGACAAAATTGCTGGTGGGATGATGAATTTATTAAAAAGGATGAGAGTGGCCTTTTCGTATCTGGATGAAAGGATGATAAAGAAGATTTTGACTTCTGTGGTACGACCGAGGTTGGAATATGCGGCAGTCGTGTGGTCTCCCCATAAAAAGAAAAATATTGCAAGGTTAGAAAGAGTTCAGAGAGCAGTTACGAAGATGGTTCCCGAGATGAGTACTTTGACCTATGAAGAGAGACTGAAAAGATTAGAAATCACTACACTCGAGGAGAGAAGGGAAAGAGGTGATTTGATAAATGTCTATAGAATGGCGAATGGTATGGAGGACATGGATAGGGAAGACTTTTTACCCTTGGATACACGGAATACAAGAGGACATGGTTTAAAGTTGAAAAAGGAAAACTGTAGAAGGGACATCAAGAAGTATAGTTTTCCTCATAGAGTTGTAGATAAATGGAATGAACTGGGCGAGGAAGTTGTGAAGGCTGGGACTGTGCATACTTTTAAGAAGAAACTAGATAAAGGATACAGAGACGGGATACCATGAGATTACTCCTCTCCCGTAAACCACAACTAGGTAAATAGGTAAAAAATACACACACACACACACACACACACACACACACACACACACACACACACACACACACACACACACACACACACACACACACACACACAAAGGAGTTAAACAATGACACGTATAGTAGTTTCCCAAGCCAGTAATCTTGCAGCTGTTGTGAATTGGAGAAATCGGTGGTGCGAACAAGGAACAACCAAGAGATAATAAATGCTTTGGCTTAAAGTACGGAGATAAGGAGACAGGACACGAGTTGAGGTCAATGCTTACATACTAAATCCTCTCATAAAGGGTGCGAGCTTCACTTACACATCACTTCTAAATCGAATGGAATCAAAAGCTTTTAACTTTATGATCTCTTCTTACTCAACTGTTAATCTTCATTTTCTATCAGTGTGTTGCAATGTTGAATCTCTGGCTTTTTGCTAACGCTCTTTGATTTTTTTTATACACTTATAAACTGCATGCCTTTCCTCCCGCTCTCTTGTACAAAAATGTCTGCACACTTTTATAATTGTGTATTATATCCGTCTTACTAATACAGAAATTTCGCTGCCTTTATTATTTCATCCTCTTCACTTAATAGTGAAGACAGGATTTTGAAAACTAAACTGACTTATTGTTTCTACTGTTTTAAGGGAGTTCTATGTTACGAGGTAGATTTGGTTCATCTTATCTATCATTACTATTATTATTATTATTATTACTATAGTTATTTTCATTATTACTATCAATATGATTATTTAGATTTTGACCAGGCTTTTGTTGTTGCAAATACGCACCTACATCAACCCACCAGTCCCTCACCCCACTTATCCCTACCTCTCTTACCCTCCACACCCCATTCCTTATACACACACAGCAGACCCGTTCTTCTACTCTCCTACCTACCAACCCAATCCACCCCACCCCACCCCACCCCACCCACTGCTGCCCTGTACGGAGGTAATATGGTGTTGACGCTGTGGTGGTATGCGTTGCTAAGAGACGCTGGTGCAACGTCCCCTCCACTACCCCCTTAACGTGGCGCATATACGTACACACATACATTCATACAATATACAACACATATGCACACTACAACAAACACACATCAACATACAAAGATGCATAGATATGATGCAAGTGAGGAATATCCAATATTTCAAAAAGGGAGTTGGATGAAGGCAGATATAGATTACAGACACAATACAAAACGGGCGTAGCTGAAATATTCTAATAATTACTGAATAAATACATACATACAGTGTTTGTGTGTACTTACCAAGTTGTATATACAAAGTTGCAGTATACAGGGGCTGTTTTTCTTTCTTATTGGTTGTACATTCTTTGCCATTATCACCACTTCCTTCAGTTCGTTTCAATACCTATACTTCTCTGATGAAAGTTGCACTTTTTTGTATTGTTCAAGCAAATTCCTTTTTGCTTTTGTGTTGTGTGTGTGTGTGTGTGTGTGTGTGTGTGTGTGTGTGTGTGTGTGTGTGTGTGTGTGTCGCCTCAATTATCTAGCCTCTCCTTTTTTTTTTTTTTTCATCATTAGATCTTTTTTATTTGTTTCCTCCAGGTTGTTCACCAATTTATATATTGCAATCAAGTTTCTTTTTCTTCTTTCTTTAAGTGTTGTTAGGTGGATGTCTTTCAATCTTTCCTCATATGTTTGGTTTTCCATATCCGACACCATCTTAGTTGAAATTATCTGTATTCTTTCTAGTTTCAACACATGTTTTTTTTGTGCGGGGACCATATTACTTCTGCATATTCCAGTTTCAGTCTAATCATTGTAGCTATATTTTTTTCTCATTATATCTTTATCTAGACAGTGAAAAGCCATCCATACATTTCTTAGCATTCTGAATATATCAACAAATATTCTATCTATATGTTTTTCTGGTGATAAGTTGTCTTGTATTACCACTCCCGAATCTTTCTTTTCTTTTCTATTCATATAATATTTTGTCCAAACTTATACACTTTCCACTTTACAATTTTCCACTCTTTCCCATTACCAATACATGGCATTTTTTGCATTAAATTCCATTTCCCATGTCTTGCTCCATTCATATCTTGTTTATATCATTCTGTAACTCCTAGCAATCCTTGGGGATTTTTATCTTCCTTAAAATTTAACTTCATCTTCAAATAGGCTTATGTAACCTCTTACTCCTTCTGTCATGTAATTTACGTATAAAGTACTAGAAAAATTATCAGCGACAAAACTGATCCCTGTGGTACTCCACTTTCTACTTCCCTCCATTCTGATTTTTCATCCTTTTCTTCTGTTCTCATTTCCCTTCCTTTCAGGTAGTATTCCGTCTAGTTCCTTAATCTTCCTTTCAATCCTCCAATGTGGTCCAACTTCCATAGTTAATCTCCTGTGTAGAACCTTATCAAATGCCTTTTATAAGTCTAAATATATACAATCTGCCCATCCGTCTTTTTCTTGTGTTAAATCTATTATTCTTGAATAAATTTAAGCTTAAGTTTGTGACATATGATCTTCCTGTTCATTTGTTTATTGACAACCTTTAAGTGGTTCTTCTTTGTTTCCTTTTTTTCTTTTTTTTTTCTTTCTTTTTTTTACATTAAAAGGGCGCTGGCAAGGCAAAACAAAAATACGTAATAAAAAAATCCTGCTTGTCACCAGACCCTGCAAAGGAGACAGTAGGAGAAAAGAAGCAAGGGGTGGAGGTCCAATTAACATTAGAGGTGTCTTGACACTCCTCTTTTGAAAGAGTTTAAGTCATAGGCAGGTGGAAAAACAGACAAAGGAAGAGAGTTCTAGAGTTTACCAGTGTAAGGGATGAAAGAGTGAAAATACTGGTTAACTCTAGCATTAGGAAGATGGACAGAATAAGGATGAGAAAAAGTAGAAAGGCTTGTGCAGCGAAGCCGCGGGAGGGGGGGAGGCATGCAGTTAGCAAGTTCAGAAGAGCAGTCATCATGAAAATAGCGGTATAAAATAGATAAAAATGCAACATTGCCTCGGTGACATAAAGAATCAAGACAGTCAGTTTGATAAGGTTGTGTGAGTTGAACCCCCCAGACATGAGAACCATATTCCATACATGGGCAGATAAGGCCCCTGTACAGAGCAAGCAGCTGGGAGAGAGAGAAAAATGGACGCAGACGCCATAGGACACCTAACTTCTTGGAAGCTGATTTAGCAAGAGTAGAGATATGAAATTGCCAGTTTAGATTTTTAGTAAAGGATAGACCGAGTGTGTTTAATGTGGAGGAGAGGGGAAGTTGATTGTCATTTAAGAAGAGGGGATAGTTATCTGGAAGGTTAGGTCGAGTAGATAGTTGTAGAAATTGAGTTTTTGAGGCATTGAACAGAACCAGATTTGCTCTGCCCCAATCAGAAGCTTGTGAAAGATCAGAAGTTAGGCGTTCTATAGCATCTCACCATGAATCACTTAATTCTTGTTGGGTTGGGCGTCTGTTGTACGACGTTGAAAAATGCATGGTGGTGTCATCAGCATAGGAGTGGACAGGGCATTGAGTTAGATTTAGGAGATCATTGATGAATAATAGAAAGAGAGTGGGAACATCTGTGGTCCTCTCCACAGATGGGGACTTTTCCTGTTTTAAGAAAACACTCAATTATATTATATATTGGCTCAGCCATTTCTTGTCAACACTCCTTTAAGCCTAATGGAATTGTGAACTAATGCTAAGTCTACGATTAAAAATGTACTTATTCTATTAAACAGACAATCGCTGTGTTATATGCGTTGCTAAGGGTAGGATGGACTCGCTCTTTCTAGGGTAGTGTGAATGATGTTTGTTCATACGTCTGGCAGCTAAAAAGCCATCGTACTGAAAATTAACGAAATAACCAAAACAACACAATTATTTCGTTAATTTCTTCTAATTTCAAGCATTTGGATGTATTGATTGGTTTATTAACTGACATACTAATTTCATGCAAACACGCATATATACAAACATATAAACGCTAAGATGAAACCCTGCAAAATTTAACGTTGAGTTGGACATTTGATGGTGAAGGAGAAGGAAGGAGTGATAAGCATCGAACACTGATAAGCAGTGAGCAGTAAGCAAGATATAAGGTGTGCCAAGCACAATCCACGTGTCCTCCTGCGTGTACCTGGCTATATATTGCTCCTAAAGTTTAACAGCTGTTCACAAGCCGCTGAGCCATCACTACTCCAACAGTTCAGTACGGAGGAGCCATGGGAAAATTTGCTGGTTGCCGAGCGTTAGTGACAGGCGCTGGAGCTGGCATCGGCCGCGCCACTGCTCTGAAATTGTTTGAATTGGGAGCTGAAGTGTTTGCGCTGAGTAAAACACTCGCTAACTTGGAATCTCTCAAACATGAGTGTCCCAACATCAACATCATCCATGTTGACTTAGAAAACTGGACCGAGGCACGGGAAGCAGTAAAGAAGATTACACCCATACACTTACTGGTCAACAACGCCGCCTGTGCCCAGCTTGCCCCTTTCCTGGAAGTTTCACCGGAGACCTTTGACAAACTATTCAACATCAATGTCAAGGCTGTCTTGAACATTTCTCAAGTGGTGGCTGGAGACCTTGTGACGAGAAAGCTACGAGGATCTATTGTGACTTTATCATCCATAGCAGGACACCGTGCTTTGAAAGACTGCACTGTGTACAACTCCACTAAAAGTGCCGTTGAAATGTTGACCAAAATGATGGCCTTAGAATTGGGACCGAAAGGCATACGGGCTAACGCAGTAGCACCAACGGTGGTCATGACTGCAATGGGTCGTATAGGCTGGAGTGACCCTGTCAAGGCCAGTGAAATGATATCTAGAATTCCTCAAGGGAGATTTGCTGAGGTGGAAGAAGTAGTGAACGCCATTGTGTTCTTGTTATCAGATGAGAGTGATATGGTGAATGGTCATTCCATACCAGTTGAAGGAGGCTATTTGGCTGCATAAATCCACTTTTTTGTAATTTAGTACCCAGTACATGTAAAAAAATGATATGCGAGACGTTTGATTTTATCCTATTCACTTAGTTCACTGCCTTTGTACTGTTAATATGAATGTTTGTGTCAAATAATCATGTTACACACTAAAAACAAAAAAAAGCCCAACAACCGGGACATAACTATCTATCGGTTATATCATAGGTATGTACAGTACGTACAAGTGCATTCATTTTGCCTTGTGAAAAGAATTGGATAAAGATACATTCGCACATTGAATTGATGAGTGTGATATGCACCAGAACTGGTGCCCTACACATTATTGATCAGAATCAGAATGTCTTGAGGGAAAAAAAAAATTTCCAGCAACACTAACGAAATGGAAAATAAATAAATACTATTAATTACTTTGGAATATATACATGTGTGTGTGTGTGTGTATATATATATATATATATATATATATATATATATATATATATATATATATATATATATGTACATATATATATATATATATATATATATATATATATATATATATATATATATATATATATATATATATATAAAGATTCGTAAGACGACCCATTCGATATCTTCTTACCTTTGTAATGCACTGCAAATTCAACCTCATATACTTGTTCAGATCACCTCAAACATTTATGCAAACATGTTTTGGCCAACGTAATAGAAGAGACAATGGATTATAGATGCATTTGGCAGACCTGCGTCACGCATGCCTCCTGTTCTCTTATTAGCAGAGCATCACGCAGTAGATTAACCTGCCTTTCCTCGCATCCTTCACCCGTGATCGTTTAGTGTTTCCAATCAGCTGTGTAACAAATATACAATCCTCATGCTTCGTCCGTGGCGTTATATCGTTTTAGTCCAACTGCGCACGAATATTTCTCATGCCGCGCCTATACTTACGTGTGTCTTGTATGTGTGTTTATCTGCATTGAATAATTTGGTAAGTTAGTGAAAAAGATAATTGTGTCACGAACCGTTGCATTTTCACGCGTTTATCCCTTTTTATATTTTGTTTGTTTGTTTGTTTATTTACTTATCTATTTATTTTATTATTATTATTATTATTATTATTATTATTATTATTATTATTATTATTATCATTATCATTATTATTATTATATATAATTATTATTATTATTATTTTTATTAATATTATTATTATTGTTATTATTATTATTATTGTTATTATCATTATTATTATTATTATTATTATTATTATTATTATTATTATTATTATTATTATTATTATTATTACTGGTTTAACAGAGATGTATGTTAAGACTTACGGCCATACGTTAAGACAAATATAGGGTCTTTTGGCCATATGTTACAAATAGAATATAGAATATTCTATTCTTCCAGTGTATTGGTGTGAGGGAGGGTAGGTGTTCTCAGCTTCCCGTGGTTATCATGGTCCCTTGTGTCTTTACCCCACAGTTACGCTTGGTCTGAGGGTTCTGTCCACTCCCTGGCTACCTTGCCTTGTCTTAGCCTATGACATGGAGCCTGGCGTGTGTGGCGGAGTGGTTTCCTGGAATCTGTCAGGTGAGCGGACCTTAAATATTTGTAGGATGGAGTAGGAAAGAGTACTGTATGTGGGGTGCGGAATGTGCTGTGTCTCCACCATGTTCCCTTCTTTGACTTCCTTTTGGCAACTTTGTATCTTGTGGGTGATGACACCTGGATGAGTCCATTTAGCGATACTCTCGTATGAGTGGAAAGAGACAGGGTTGGTTTGAGGCAAGGACTGGTATGACGACTGGCAATGGTGCTC
>JAPQNM010000005.1:5436581-5461581 GCA_029783475.1 Metacarcinus magister
TGTGTGTATGTGTGTGTGTGTGTGTGTGTGTGTGTGTGTTTAACTCATGCACGTAATATATATTGACTTTTCATTACAAGGTGTTACAGGAAAAATGAGCAGAGAGAGAGAGAGAGAGAGAGAGAGAGAGAGAGAGAGAGAGAGAGAGAGAGAGAGAGAGAGAGAGAGAGAGAGAGAGAGAGAGAGCGTGTGTGTGTGTGTATGGTGTGTGAAAGAAGTGAAGCAAAGGGGTGGCTGGTAGGGAGACAAGTGGATGAGGGTTTTGTAGTAAGACTGTGAGGGGAAGTAGAGGAGGGGCAATGACAGGTGTAGCATGGTGGAGGAATGTAGAAGAGGGGGGGTAGTAAGAGGAGGAAGTGGTGGAGGGAAGAGAAATTTTAGGAAGGAGGGATATAAGTTTTAAGTGGAAAGGAGGGATAGAGAAGGAGGGGAAAGTAGGGGAGGAGAGGGTAGATGTATAGAAGTAAGGTACTAAACTAGGAAGAGTATGTTGTAGGAAGGAGGTGAGGAAGAATAAGAGGAGGAGAATAGAATATGAAGGGGAAGGGGAATGAAGAAGTAAAGAGAAGGGACATTAAGGAGGAGGAGAAGGGGTAAAGGGGAGAGTGGACAGTATGATTAAGGAGGAGGACGAGGAGGAAGGGGAAGGGGAGAGGACAGACTATGCTAGGGAAGGGGGTACGAGGCAGTAAGGTAGTGATGGTGGTGGTAGTAGTTGGTGCAGTACTGTGGTGGTGCCGACACGCTTGTCTTACCTTCCTGGTGCGCCTGTCCACCTTATCCACACATCTGTCCCTCTCATGAAACCGTACCACCATTCCGAGAGAAAGGAAGAAGAGTGAGTGAATTAGTGAGTGAAAGAAAAATTGAAAATACAGGAAAGAAAGAGAGGGAAAAAGGAAAGGCTTTGTTATCGGTAAAGAGTCGTGCGTCGTTTGTTTTGATGGTGAACCTTGGCATTTTTTGAGTGTAGCAATAATTAATGCATGTCGATACCCGGCGCAGCGTGTCTGTGTGTTTGTCTCCGGCTGTGTCTGTCCGTGCGTAGTGCTTGTAAGGAATGTTTGTGCATCTGCGGAATTTACAGTGAAGGATATATCGGGACATATAGGAAAGCATACGATGACCTACGTGGATTATAGTAGCAGTAAGAAAAAAGGCAACGGTACGTAATTCAGACTAACAAGAGAAAATGTCAGCGCGGCGTGACATGCTTGTGAATAACCACCACAAGGATTGGCTTGGTTGACTGCTGCGCCGTGGAGGAAAACAAAGGAAAGCTTGAAATAGCTTAGTCCTGGCAGTGAAGTGAAGGAAAGGAGGCATGAAGGGATTGTCTCCGAGGAACAGAATGACGAGTGTTCTTAAGACAAAGGTGACGGAAAGGCTGGAGAGAGAGAGAAAGAGAGAGAGAGAGAGAGAGAGAGAGAGAGAGAGAGAGAGAGAGAGAGAGAGAGAGAGAGATCTACTATATGACTCCTAGTAGAAAGAAAAGAGGAGTATCGGTGACCTCAAACTACATTTAGAGTCTTAGTTGAAATATTCCTCCCTCTGCTTCACTAGAGAAAGGATTGACGAGGAAGTTTAGCTAACACCAGGAGGTTGATATTAGACTGTCAATTAAAACTCTCTCTCTCTCTCTCTCTCTCTCTCTCTCTCTCTCTCTCTCTCTCTCTCTCTCTCTCTCTCTCTCTCTCTCTCTCTCTCTCTCTCTCTCTCTCTCTCTTTTTTATTTTTTTTTTATTTAAACAAAGTTAGAATAACATATGTATAGGTGGTTATAAAATATATACAAATATACATGAGGCTAGCTAAAGAGGCCCTCCTTCGGAAGAGCTTCTATCTGAAAGCTAGCCTGTTTCTATATGGAAATGCATATGACGCACATATAATACATATAATAAGATATAAATATAGTAGCTATGAGGGACACTTTGCATGTACAACCAGTCAAACCCCCTCATCCACCACACTGTGGCCGTGTCATTGTTGCATCGCACCGTTATCTCTCTCTCTCTCTCTCTCTCTCTCTCTCTCTCTCTCTCTCTCTCTCTCTCTCTCTCTCTCTCTCTCTCTCTCTCTCTCTCTCTCTCTCTCATGTGACCTGAAAAATTATCCGTCTCTATAAGCTCTGAGCTCTTTCGGGGAGGGCAATGGCTGACGATCACGAGTCCAGCGCATGATCCTCCAGAACATGATGAATAACACACACACACACACACACACACACACACACACACACACACACACACACACACACACACACACACGGCTGTTTGGCACCTTTCTAGGGCATAACGGATCACCACACTTCCTTGTTTCATAACGTATTGCACTACAGTGGTACAGCACATGGTAGATACACAAGAAAGTAAGGGACGGGGGTGTGTTGCCCGTGAGCGGATTGCTTTTTTTGTTGTTGTTTTTTGGAGTGTTGCTGTAGTGTTGGTGGTGGTGTTTTTTAAGATTGAGTATTTATAGGACCATGGTGTTTTCTAGTGTTCTTAGCTTCTCGTAAGGCATTTTGTAGTGTTATTTATACACAGATACGAGTGTCAACCAATTCGTAATATTTCGGTAGATCCCATCCATTCTCAACTGATTCTCTACAACAACCGGCAAGTCATGTGCATCAGTGTCGTTGTGGGTTATCTTATCACATGCTGGTGGGTATTATATTTGGTCATTCAACATCGCTCATCTCATAATGTCATTGACGGGAGGATCTTAGTAAACACTATAATTATGTAGTAGTGACAGGATGCTTCCTCCCCCACGATCCCCTCCTCCCGCGTTAAGCTTGCGTTGCGAGTGGAGTCATCGTAAATCTGTCTAGTTGTTGCCGGTGTTGTTACTATTTAAACCTCTTTAATGCCATATACAAGACCTTGCATCATCATCGTCACAAGCCGCGGTGTGACTAGTGGGAGCAGCATCACCACTACGTACACAACGGCAGTGTGTCGCCACGCCAGATTGGGCTTCACTTCACTCTCTACTCAAAATAGCATCTGAATTTTTTATTATTTGTGTTCAAAGTTTGATGACTTTGCTATGATTATGACGCTGAATGTTTTGTTGTTATTTCTGTTGTTGATCTCCCTCTTTTTTTCTTCTTCTTCAGCCCTATAAAACAGTGCTGAGACGAACACCCTCCAACATCAAACAACACAAGTCCTATCTTGCTCATAAAGCTGCCAAAGAAGCATTTTAAATATAGTTTATTTATTCATTGTTTATTTGACTTAGGCGTGGTTCCCACTATAGTCAAACCAGCCTATCTTGACCTCTCGGGTGTGGCTAGTCCTGTCCGCGGTGATGTCAGATCTTCCAAAAAATACTTATTTTCATTGTAAATAGTTTCTAATGTTTGGCTGTGCAGAACATGAGAGTACGAGCAAGGGAACCTTCCATGGCAGGCGAGTGACCTGAAGTGACCGGGTGGTGCCGGTGGGCGCATCCTGTCTCAAGGACACTGGAGCAGCATCGTCGCATAAGCTACTAGACAAGTGTAATGGATAGTATACAGAGTTGCTGTTTTACCCTCAAATCGAGAGCCATTTATAAAACCATGCAGCTGTATTATATAAATAAACAACTTAAGAATAGTTAACATAACAGCTAACATTATGAGAGAGGTCATCATTGGCCTGTTATCAGTGAACGTGGCATCAATGCAGGAATCCCACAACCACACCCGAGAGCTCAAGATAGGCTGGTTTTACTATAGTCCGTTTTTACGGATTATGTCTCCGTTTAATTTCCAACAATGATATCACAAAAACGCGTCCGCTCCGAACGATTGAGTTGGTTGCCGTCTTCCCTCATTCATTATTTGTAAACATGACTGCGTGGAGGAGATATCCACTATGAAGAATTTTTCTTGCTTACTGGTTTATGCTTGCAGCTAGGTTTGAAAATGGGTGAGTGAGGAAGAGGAGAAGGGTATGGTCACACCAACAACTTATTGAGAGGCCCCTTCGTGGCGAGCATAAGTTGTTCATGGAGATGGAGAAGATGACTGACCAATGACCGCCTGGCCAATTTCCATAAGGCTGTCTGGCCACAAAAACCTTTCTGCAGTGTGCTAAGCCCCCCAGAAATTCCATCACACTGTTAACATTAACATCCCATTCCACCTATCTACTCCTATTTCCTGTGTTATAATACCTTCCAAATTCCTTCTCCCACTCTCATGCTTAAAAAACCCCTCACACATAAGGCACACATTACTTCCCAACATCCTGACTTCGTCTTGGCCTTAATTAAACAACAGTTTTCTCCCTAAACTACCAGCGTAGAATTCTTCCCATGATGTTTACAAGTTTTGCGATGTTGCCGCGGTATCTCGGCTGGATGAAAACACTACTCATTTTCCATTAATGGTGAAAAAATACAATTTGCATTTTATAACATTATTACAATCCAAAGATGTAATATATCATGATTTTTTCACGTACTTGAATATCATATCTAAAATAATGAAATATCAATACGTGCAATGCTACCATCGTCTCTCCGTAAAAAGTTGAACTCAAGTCATCTCTCCCGTTCGACGGCGTCCACTCGAGCGGAGGTGGAAACAGTGCCCGGGTCCCATTACAGCCACTCGTACGGGGATGATTGTGATGTTATTGTTGGACGTTAAACGGAGACGGAATCCGTAAAAACACGATTTACTTGTTGTTAAGAGGCCATTTTGTAGTTTCCTATGAGGGCAAAAGAAAGGTATTTTCCGTTGATGTTTATTTCCTATTCAGTAACCGATGGTTATAAGTAGGTTTATTGTCCCACGGATAGAAAGAGAGGCCAGACTCCTAGTCCTTCAGGGTCAAGTGGAGCAGGCAGGAAGTGACCACCTAAAAAAAAAAAATTGCTACATTTTGAAAAATAGCTACATTCAGCGACATTTCTACTCTTAGGAGTTGCTTTTACTCGCAGAGCAAAAGTTCCTCCTAGAAGTACTTCTAGAAGATCTCCTTGAAGGAATGTCAGGATAGAAGCAATCTTAGAAGTGATTCTAGAAGTACTCCTAAGAATTTTTATTAATACGGGGCCAGGAGTGAGAGGCAGTGGTAACACTGGCTGCGACTGTGAAGTCGGTATAAGCAAGAAGTGGCCAGGAGGGAGCAGGGTGCAGTGTCTACTTTTGCCTGATTATGTTCTTGACTTTGAGTGGCTTGAGGACGTCCATCCCGAGCTTACTGTCGAGTCCAGCCAGTCGTCACAGGACACAATACGATCCCTGAAGTACATGATCCTTCCTTTGTAGCCGGAGCCCACCTGTCTCTCCAATCAATGCTATTTCCGCTCCGTTGGTTCCCTGGATGGGTGACATGCAACAAAGCCCTCCCGGTTGCCGCTGATGTTGCTGTTAGAAGCAAAACAAAATTAGATATGAGCGTAGTTAGAATATAGAGAACAGACAGCTGCGAGTGGCTCCCTTGTTAGTTAAGACCATCACCGTCTGTCCCTCCACGTTGATGTTTACATTGATGTTGCTTGCATCCGCCCTAAGGAGGTTCATCCAGTGACCTACAGATGACAACGTTGAGGTCTAAACGTCGTATGGTGGTTTTCTTGTCCCGCGACACTAATGATTATTTTCTTAACTTTAGTAAGTACTTTACAAGACTATTGTATTCTAGCACGCTCATAGTCTTTAACCGCGGCCTGCTTATTTTTATACCACGAATAATACTTTTATACCTCGATTAATATATTAATAGTAATGAGGCGTATACTGTGTGTGTGTGTGTGTGTGTGTGTGTGTGTGTCTCACTATCCAGGGAAGAAGGAATAGCTCACTTGTTGGTTTAATCAATAGGTGGCCGCTGATTGGCTGCCACTGCATCCTGGACCTGCTACTCTATCAATGAGATTATTCCGTGACATGTAGCCGTGAAGGGAGCCACAGGGGCGTGGATACCTACTGTACGTACTTACATGCATAGCTAATAAGGGGCGTGAATACTTGCACACGATTAATGGCTTTGTGTGTGTGTGTGTGTGTGTGTGTGTGTGTGTGTGTGTGTGTCAGTCAGTGCGGGGTTTTCAGTTTGCGGGTCGTCTATCGGGCACACGGGTACACACGCCTCTGAGCAGCCAGGTAGTTCTACGGGTGTGCTGGTTCGCCGCGTGAGAAAATGTATTCCTCGATAAGCGTTGCCACAGTTACTGTAAGGTTAGGCTTGACTAGGTCGTGCAAGTGTTGGTGGGTCAACGTGAGTGTCGTTATGGCGTTGTCGATAACCGTTCTTGACGACCAACACAAAGATTATGAAGTTGATGCTGACCGTTGTTTTGCCCTCTTCTCTCCCTGCATGACGTGTAACCCTGCCGTCTGGGTGTGTGGCTGCGTGAAGGCCTACCAGTCAAGATAGCCTTAAGAGTACATGACAGTTCTGCCCACAATAGCGTTACTTTATTGTCGGTGATATTTCTGATCCCTTTCCCTCCTCCTCCCTTCCACATGACAGACTCGGGAAAACTTGAGAAGATGAAAAAAAAAAATGTTGGAGTGCATGTTAATCTCCTATTCTGCCCTCTCCTCCTTCTGTCCTTCCTTTCTACCTTGTTCACTTGCTTGCTAGTATCTTTCCTTCCTTCCTTCGTGTCTTCCCTGCTTGTTTGCCTCCCTCTTTCATTCACTCGTTTTTTCTTTCCTCGCTTGACCGCTTTCTCCTTCCACATTGCTTAGCTCGAGGACATGTTTCCTCCACTTCTGCCTCTCCTCTACCCTCCATCCCCACCATGCACGCTGTCCTCCCTCCCTGTCTCCTTCCATCCAGGTTGCATGCACAGGAAGGTCATCATGGCATGACTCTTACTATTTCTCTTTGTTCTGGTCCGTGTTCAGACCTTCCGTCCTTCCTTTCCCCCTCCCCCATAGGCTTCTTACACGTGCCCTTCTGCCAGGTAGCTACCAAGTAGTGTCGTGTGTGTCCTACTTTCTTGCTGTTTAGACCTGTACTGTCCTGCACGCGACGATGGTGGACTGAGGTGTGTGTGTTTGTGTGGTGAGGGAAGGGGTGTTGTTCCAGATAGATGTACACAAACACCCTCGCGCACGCACACGCACACACACACACACACACACACACACACACACACACACACACACACACACACACACACACACACACACACACACACACACACACACACATACATACATACATACATACATACATACATACATACACACACACACACACACACACACACACACACACACACACACACACACACACACACACACACACACACACACACACACATACATACACATACACATACACACACACACACACAGTTCCAGGCAGGGATCATGAATATCACACGCCTCTGAGCACTCTGGCGGCGAAGCACATGTAGCAACAAGTGTACAGGTCGATCGAGGCCTTGATACTTCTCTCTTTCTTTCTCTTTCTTGTTCTCTCTTTCTTTCTCTTTCTTTCTCTTTCTTTCTCTTCTCTCTCTCTTCTCTCTCTCTTCTCTCTCTCTTCTCTCTCTCTTCTCTCTCTCTCTCTCTCTCTCTCTCTCTCTCTCTCTCTCTCTCTCTCTCTCTCTCTCTCTCTCTCTCTCTCTCTCTCTCTCTCTCTCTCTCTCTCTCTCTCTCTTTTCCTCTCTCTCTCTCTCTCTCTCTCTCATTCTCATGTATGGGTTATTCAACCACAGGATTGTTGAAAGGTCGAAAATCACCTCATGAGGAGTAAACACCTCGAAGGGAAGTGGGGAGTGAGGCGCCGAAGAGTCATTACTGAGCACCGCCACAACACTTCAACTTCTGTCTGAAGCTACTGGCAGGCAAGCCGTGGAGACGATTCCGAGGACTCTGTACAAGCCTAACGCAAGACCTAGACAACTGGTGCATATACAGATAATAACAAAAAAAGTGACTCGTTCGGACGTTTGTGGCAATTTGAAACAAATGACAACATAAACAACACAGAGATCGCAGGTTTTTCATTCTTGCCGTGTGAGTGCCAGGAGGTCATGCAGCAGATCAGCTCGTCAAACGTCTATCTCCCTGCTCAGCCAACGTGCCTCCAGTGCCTGTAGTCACGTCACCGTCACTGAGAGGTGTCGCGAAGGTGGTGGCAGTTTGGCGACGCTGGGCATGGGCGGGGCATGAGGCGATGAGAGGCGTGCCATATGCTGGGGGCAGCGGACATCACCTCCAACATGAAAATGAAGGCGAGATGGCGCGAGGCGGTGAGGAAGCTGCAACTCACCGATTGGGGTGAGTGTGGTGGTGGTGATAGTAGTAGTTGTAGTAGGACAGTAGTAGTGGTTATGATAGTTATACTAGTAACCG
This sequence comes from Metacarcinus magister, assembly GCA_029783475.1. NCBI lineage: Eukaryota > Metazoa > Arthropoda > Malacostraca > Decapoda > Cancridae > Metacarcinus > Metacarcinus magister. The sequence continues at coordinate 5,444,902 of JAPQNM010000005.1, forward strand.
TAGTTGTATAAATAGTGATTGTGGTTGTAGTAGTAGTAAAAAGAAGAGAAGAGGAGGAAGAGTTTTAGTGGTAGTAGTATTAGTATCATTAGTAGTAGGAAGAAGAATTATGGTGATGGAATTACTAGTAGTAGTAGGAGTGGTGGTAGAAGAAGGGATTGTATCATCTTTAATAGTAGTAGTAGCAGCAGCAGCAGCAACAGCAGTAACAGTATTATTATTATTATTATTATTATTATTAGTAGTAGTAGTAGTAGTAGTAGTAGTAGTAGTAGTAGTAGTAGTAGTAGTGGTAGTAGTAGTAGTAGTAGTAGTAGTAGTAGTAGTAGTTGTTGTTGTTGTTGTTGTTGTTGTTGTTGTTGTTGTAGTAGTAGTAGTAGTAGTAGTAGTAGTAGTAGTAGTAGTAGTAGTAGTAGTAGTAGAAGTAGTATAGTAGTAGTAGTAGAAATTAGTAGTAGTTGTGTTCATTGACATGTCTTTTTTAGATTGAATATGTGCTTCGTGGCCTTAATGGGAGGTTCTCCCGCATGTTGTCTAGTCATCTGATTGGCTCAGGTACAGTATGTGGATGCCTTGACTCGGTTCCTCACCTTTAAAGGGAATGTTATACATATATAATTTGCCTAACCACTCCTACACCTTACTCTCCATCCCTTTCCATGCTCATCACTCCCTCCCATTCTCTCCCTCACTGCCTCCCTCTATCCTTTGCTCTTCCCCAATCTATCGCAGGTATACACAAACGATTCAGTTGTAAATACACAGGTGGAATTGATGCGTACAGCAGGTGTGCTTCATGGATCATTGTGTTGAGTGTACATAACAATGGTGACATACTACACAACATAACACGTGTGACATACACAACACTGGTGACGGGCAGGGTCAGGCTCGTGATGGCTGTTTTGCCTCTCCTTGGTGTGTGACATCTTCCTGCTTGGGTGAATGATCGCCCAGCAGAAACCAGCACTGCACCAATAGTGACTGGAAGATATAAAGGAATGTTAACTTGCAGTGGTATGAAAAAAGAGGCATGTAAACCAATCCTACCAACCAGGTGTGGGTGATGGCACCTCCAGCTCTTCAAATGTGACAATCAGAACTGCTAGATCGTTGGTTTATATTGAGAACACAACCGAAATAAAACACACTAGTAGATCACAGCCTCTCAAACCTATGAATTACAGCACAGAAGAGCAGATGGGTGCTTCATATAAAGGTGTGTAGATGAAAATTAACGGACTCACTTTGAGAGAAACAAATAAAGCCTATAGGGTGTTCAATAGAGTGATAGTGCATGACGTAATGAGCCGGGAGGGATGAGCGTGAATATACCATTGTATTAATATCACAAAGCTTCGTGATAACGTACGATGAGCAAAACTTGGTTGTACCCATTGCTGGAGACTGTGCGCAGACCAGACTCACGAAATGAAGAGAGACCAAGTAACTGGAAGACGATGAATCAAGTGCAAGTCCAGGAAGCTGGCACGGAGGTCTTTCTTGATTATATGGTTGAGCAGCAGCAGTAAGCTCATCTACTGAACTATTGACTCCCTTAGACACCCTGTCCGAGGACATGTACAAAGATGAGCCAACAGCCTGGTGCGGCACATTGTTCATGTCCTAAGTTCACTTCAAGCACCTGCCAGGCAGCTACTTCGTCCTGATTCCCAAGACCTGTCAAGGGCTGGGCTGCACATCGAGAGACACGCTTGGAATATGTTGCCGTGTAACACAACAGTACTTCAGGATAGCCAGTGTGTCTGTTGAAATGTCTATCTCATTATCACATTAACAAAGCAGATATATTGTGTATAACATGTAGTGCACGGTAAGGATGAGCGCACACACACACACACACACACACACACACACACACACACACACACACACACACACACACACACACATACACACACACACACACACGATCCGTCTCTATGAATTATGAGCTCCCTCGGAGAGGGTAATGGCTGATGATCACGATTGCAGCGCGTGATCATCCAGACCATGGTGAATAACACTCATCTCCTTCCCGTACTTTTCCTGGCAGACACTCCGATGCTGCGTCCCAAGAAGTTTGAGATCGAGTTCGACGCTCCGGGTGCCGTGTACTTCTCGACGCAGACAATCACAGGCAAAGTGGTGCTACAGGTGACTGAACCCATCAATCTTAAGGGTAAGCCAAGGTGATGCCGTGTTTCCTCCCCCACCTACTCATCATCACGAGTATCATCATCATCATCATCATCATCATCATCATCATCATCATCATCATCATCATCATCATCATCATCATCCCTCTCCTCCTTGCTATCGGATCGAAAACAATTAATTACTTGCAGTAAAGTGAAAAGCTTCAGATTGGATAAGTGTTAATAGCGGAGTTCTTCAAGTGTCAGTTTTTGTATCTATTCTATTTACTCTCTCTCTCTCTCTCTCTTTCTCTCTCTCTCTCTCTCTCTCTCTCTCTCTCTATATATATATATATATATATATATATATATATATATATATATATATATATATATATATATATATATATATATATATATATATATATATATATAAACGGCATCACTTGCAAAGTATCAAGATTTGCCGACGACACAAAAATAGCAAATACAGTTACTTCAGAAGCTCAACGTCAATTCATACAAAAGGATTTAAGCACTTAATGAATTGGTCAGAAAAATGGCAAATGAATTTTAGCTTAGAAAAATGTCTCATACTCCATATCAAGAATTACAACCCTCTTACAAGTTACTCGATGAAGGATGTTCAAATTAGAAAAGGTGATACTTGCACTATATGATTAAATCTGTGTACAAATTTGGTCGCCTTATTTCAAGGAGGATATCGAAAAATTAGAGAAAATATAACGCAGAGTAACCAAAATTATACAAAGATTATGTAACAAACCATGTGAGGAAAGACTTAAAGGACTAAACATATTTTCCTTAACAAAATGCAGGTTAAGAGGAGATTTATTTGCAGATTTCAAAGTTTTCAAAGGATTCACGATCATAAATCCAGACGTCTATTTTACTTTTACATCACTTGAAACAACGGTTTCAAAAGTATTGGGAAACGTAATGAAACTAACGAAGCCAAGTACTTTTTTTCTTTAATCGTGTTGTCAATATTTGGAATGGACTACCCTCGAACGTTGTCAACTCAGAAACCGTCAAAACGTTAAGAAAAACACCTTGATAATTACTTCATATGAAATGCTCGTTTCAGACTTAATAACGGTTAAGATTCTTCTCGGCCTTTGTTCCTCAAATTCGCGTCTATAAAGTTAGTGACGTAGATTACAACATTCTTCTCACTATCCTCTTAAATACCAGGTAGTTTTTCAATACAACATAGTATCGCTTCTTTTCCGGCAAGCCTCGGCTGGAGAGTAGGGGGGTGGGGAGGAGCCTTCTACTATTGTATCCTTTCTCTAATAATAATTAGAGTATCTTTAGGTATGTTAGTGTTTCTGTTCCTTTGTAATTCTCCTCCTCATCATCATCATCACGAATTATCTTCGTTTTCCTCCTCCTCCACTTCCAATAAAATATTTCATGTATATATTTTTTTTTCTTCATATTCCAATGTATTGCATTAATTTACCTTATTCACGGCTCCTCTCTTCGTCATAATCCCTTTAATTTTCTTCCTACCTACCTTTCTTTCTTTCTTTCTTCATTCCTTCCTTCCTTCCTTCCTTCCTTCCTTCCTTCCTTCCTTCCTTCCTTCCTTCCTTCCTTCCTTCCTTCCTACCTTCCTTCCTTACTTCTTTCCCTTCATTCCTCCTTCCCTATTCTTCATTCCATTCATCATCCATTCTTTACACCACCCGGCCAATTTACAAGGCCCGTATGAATATTAACACTATTCACTCAGTCGCCTATCTACGTGATGAAGGGCACACTGAACTCTTTGCACAGCCCCACTTGGCTCACTAGCTACACTTGTCGAACACGTGGGAGAAATAAAATACCTCTAACCTTAATTGGAGTGTAAGACGTAGCAGGAAGACGTGGCTTCGCCAAACCAGCAAGAGAGGAATCTGTGCCAGCCGGAGTCACCTCTCTGAACAGTGCTCGACAAAATTCCGAATCATGCGACATATGTCACCTTTTTCAAGGGAACTATCATTGGCTGTAGCTACCAGTGACCTACCTTCAGTTACCCGCCCTTCACCTGTCCCTCTACCCATTTCTCCATATTCCTACAACTCTTCCTTAATCCTCAAATCCTCCACCTCTCCCCCTCGCCATTCCTTCCCACAGGTGCCCTATCCCCCCCCCCACCTCTCTACCATTTTTTTTCTCTCTCTCTCTCTCTCTCTCTCTCTCTCTCTCTCTCTCTCTCTCTCTCTCTCTCTCTCTCTCTCTCTCTCTCTCTCTCTCTCTCTCTCTCTCTCTCTCTCTCTCTCTCTCTCTCTCTCTCTCTCTCTCTCTCTCTCTCTCTCTCTCTCTCTCTCTCTCTCTCTCTGTATATTATCATTAACCTTACTATTAATATTATTTTTTTTTTATTATTGTTATTATTATTGTTATCATTTCTTATTATTGTTATTATTACTGTTATTATCATTATTATTATTATTATTATTATTATTATTATTATTATTATTATTATTATTATTATTATTATTATCATTATCATTATCATTGGTGTGGCTGGTGAGCGGCATGAGATTAGGGGTGGTGGTGGTGGTGCCGCAGGTTTTGGTGGTCTGATGTTGTCATGTAGGAAGGGAGAAAGCATATGGTATCGTAGTTCAGGCGTCCAACTTCAGGAGGTGAATATTTGAATGATGTTGTGATAAAGTACTTTCCACCCACTTCCCCAGCGTTGTGACAATGAACGCGCCGCCACTAACTATAGTTTGTCTGAAGTGTAACCAGTAGGCTCTGTGATGCTACGTATATATATTGTGGTGCATGATGGATGGCATCATGAAAATTATAGACGAAGACTAAAGATCGTATTCTAGAGCTACAGAAAGACAATTACGTATTGGGTGAAAAAATCTTGTAAAACATCAAGATTAGTGGACAGCGTTAATAATTACTCGTAAGTCTCAACGGATTGAAGGAATCTCGTGAACAGACTGCTGGAATCAAGATCCTACAACGAAATACATCTTATCAAAGGTTTTGTGCAGAGTCTCGTAATTAAGGACTTTAAGGCCTAATATGCAGAAGAGTGCAGATGGCGGGTTAATTATAAGTCAAAAAATTTCCTTGGAGGTTTACAGGTGTATGGGCTTGCTTCGCTCTATAGGATTTCTCCTGGATGTGTTCCTTGTCTGGAAAGTGGTGGGGTGGGTGGAGGCTAGTGGAAGGGAAATATTGGGGGTGGGCTAGTGAGGGCGGGGAATAATGGACATAACAGGTGTGGTGCAGGAGAGCGGGGAGTGTGTGGGAGTATTATTGATAAGTTGGTCCAGTTGTGAGGTGCCGACGTGGTCACGGACCACCGCCAGACGTAGCCACAACGCTGACGCGAAAAACATCAACCAAATAGCGAACTATATATTTTTTTTTCAAATAGGGATGATGGCAGCGTTATGACCCAGCATAGCCTCAAACTCTTAGGCGGACGTGGACACCATCACCTAATGATTGTTGAGCTGTGTGACTAATGCGTAGCTATATTGTTCCCGTACACCCATACATGAACTCTCTAAATGCATTAATATGGACATTTTTCTCCTAATGTGATTGTTTATCATTAATTGTTCGTGGTACGTACCTTTTATAGTTCTTTCTTAGTCCCTGCTACATATACGACATGCATGCCATGCCAGCACGCACTCTGCCCGGCTAGGTAGGTGGACGAGAACACTAGTACATAATGCATAATAAGAACAAACACCAGAAGACCTGTTGCTCTATAACCAGGGTATCTACTGTACAAATATTATTACTAGTACATTACGTATTGGAGAATAAGATAAATCACAACTAGGCTCTTTCCCTACACATCTCGCTCCGCAACTTGCTGACAGGAAACACTAAGAAGAGATCACAAAATTTATTTAACCATCTATATATGTAGCTTATATCCCCATTAAAAGGGGTAACGAAATCTAGGCATTTAGGGTTCAGGGACACTTTACTCTCTCTCCGTCTCTTTTGGTAGTCTTTTACGAGCCACAAGGGGTATCTATTCTTTTATTACTGTTTCTTTAGCGAGCAATCTCATCATACCTTGTTGATTTATGAAATTATAGTATATGCCTGTATGTTTTGTGAAATTAAAATAAGTTTTTACCTATTCTTCTAATGAAGACGACCTCTTAAACGCCTAAGATGAAGTATTACGCAAGCTTGGGTTATGTTTAACGTAGTTAGGTTAGGTTAGGTTTATGTTACTTCTCAGATTCAACATTCAAGACCATCGAACACAGTTCTCTCTCTCTCTCTCTCTCTCTCTCTCTCTCTCTCTCTCTCTCTCTCTCTCTCTCTCTCTCATCTCTCTCTCTCTCTCTCTCTCTCTCTCTCTCTCTCTCTCTCTCTCTCTCCTCTCTCTCTCTCTCTCTCTCTCTCTCTCTCTCCTCTCTCTCTCTCTCTCTCTCTCTCTCTCTCTCTCTCTCTCTCTCTCTCTCTCTCTCTCTCTCTCTCTCTCTCTCTCTCTCTCTCTCTCTCTCTCCTCTCTCTCTCTCTCTCTCTCTCTCTCTCTCTCCTCTCTCTCTCTCTCTCTCTCTCTCTCTCTCTCTCTCTCTCTCTCTCTCTCTCTCTCTCTCTCTCTCTCTCTCTCTCTCTCTCTCTCTCTCTCTCTCTCTCTCTCTCTCTCTCTCTCTCTCTCTCTCTCTCTCTCTCTCTCTCTCTCTCTCTCTCTCTCTCTCTCTCCTCTCTCTCTCTCTCTCTCTCTCTCTCTCTCTCTCTCTCCTCTCTCTCTCTCTCTCTCTCTCTCTCTCTCTCCTCTCTCTCTCTCTCTCTCTCTCTCATCTCTCTCTCTCTCTCTCTCTCTCTCTCTCTCTCTCTCTCTCTCTCTCTCTCTCTCTCTCTCTCTCTCTCTCTCTCTCCTCTCTCTCTCTCTCTCTCTCTCTCTCTCTCTCTCTCTCTCTCTCTCTCTCTCTCTCTCTCCTCTCTCTCTCTCTCTCTCTCTCTCTCTCTCTCTCTCTCTCTCTCTCTCTCTCTCTCTTCTCTCTCTCTCTCTCTCTCTCTCTCTCTCTCTCTCTCTCTCTCTCTCTCTCTCTCTCTCTCTCTCTCTCTCTCTCTCTCTGACTGGAGTCCGTATTGTTTTGTTATCATAAGAGCTTCTTCCTCGCCGCAGCCTCACCTGAGCCTTGTGTTGTGCAGGCGTCAAGATGCGGTTTCGTGGGGAGTGTTGCATCCACTTCTCCGACTATCCAACTCAGCTGCAAAAGCTGCGTAAGGGCGGGATGGCGGCAGGCAGGAAAATAATGAAGAGCACATCCTCCTCCATCAATAGCAACACCACCGCCAGCAACACGTGGCTTTCCCACCAGAACGGGTGAGAGAGAGAGAGAGAGAGAGAGAGAGAGAGAGGAGAGAGAGAGAGAGAATGTTTGCATATTTTTATCCTACGTAGTAGTAGTAGTAGTAGCAGTAATAGCAGTAGTAGTGATAGTAGTAGGAATAATAGTAATATTATTATTATTAGTAGTAGTAGTATAGTGGTAGTAGTAGTAGTAGTAGTAGTAGTAGTAATAGTAGTAATTGTTATTATTGTAGTTGTGGCTGTTGTTGCACAAGTAGTAGTAGACCAATGACGTCATTAGAGAATGGAATAAGCTCCCACTTGCCGTTGTGTAGTGTATGACAATAAATTTAGATTCAAACTATACTACCATCTCCTCCAACAAGGTTTCCGATAGAGGCTATGTGACCCGGCGTATTATAGTAGTATGGGTGTACAGTACAAAAGCCATCTTACCAGCTTGTCATTGGTAATGTCACCTAGCTATGTATGTGGTAAGATTGGCTGTGATATACAACCTGAGATCACAGACTCACACCATTAGACATACAATTGAAAACTTTAAAACAACTACATTTCACGCATTTTTTTTAATAAGTTTATAATTCTGCTTTATAGTATTATGGTAAAGTATTTGTATTTATTCACATTCACCATGCAAGTATGATTTATAATTACCAAAAACTATCTTCATTTATATCAAAATATAATTCAAAATACCTACTTTATTTGGAAGCAAAGATATGATGGTGTATGAAGATTTTCCAAAGATCAAAATAGACATCATGTTAATTTACCCTACCTTTGGTATGTCCATCAGACACACGTGTGGCATTGATAATCCCGGCTACATCCCTGAGCATCCAGGGAGTGATGATGAGCAGGACAGAGGAGTAGGAGGAGGAGGTGGGGGTGGCAGTGGCAGTGGCAGTGGTAGAAGTAACCACAGTGAGAGCTGGAATCATGACCAGGGACAAGGACCTCCCTTGTCTCGACCCAGATCAACAGAAGGAGCATGGCTGGAGGGCTCTTTTACAGGTCCTCGACAACACTACAGGGCACAGGAGACATACTTTGATTGCGAGTTCTATATCTATGGCCACAAATACCAGAGTGAGTAGATGATGTCAGACTGCAGACATGAGGGGCAAGAGGCAGAGTGACTATTCTCTTAAGGTCTTCAAGCTGTATATACAGTCAAAAGGATATTCATTAGGATTCTTTCGTCAGACATAGTCTTGAGTAGCAGATAAGTAATGTTATTATTTTTTTTTTATTCCTTAAATGAGGACAGGATAAAAGAAGAAATTAAGTTTTTGAAGTAGCGTGCTTTCTGTTTACTGGTCTGTACCTCTGGCTGCTTGGATGAATAGATAATTCCTTTCAACTCTACCCCCAAGCCAAAAAACGGTTATTAGTCCTATGCCAGAAAGAAAATAATCGTAGAGTACAGTAATGCAACAATTGTGGTACTCCGGAATATATATGCAAGTTTCCAGTTAGTATTTACAGAGTATCACTGTATCATCTCTACAATTCATTTGACAAAATACATACACTAGTGATGTCACTATATCCTTCATGATCCCCTCACTCCCCACAGAGGACGAGAAAGAGCTCCTTCCTGCAGGATTGCACGAATTTCCCTATGCCTTCAACCTGCCTCCCAACCTTCCACCGAGCTTCCACAGTGATAAAGGGTTCATCGTGTATACTGCCATCGCCATTCTGGACCGCCCTGCTGCAGCCAATCTGGTACAGAAAGCAGGGTTCAGCCTACACTCCATCCTTGACCTCAACATGTTCTCACAAGCCTCGGTGAGTGGTGGCCCACTTTTACTGCGTACCTTGCCCATTGAGAATGTTTTAGAGAACACAAACCCTTTACACAAATTGTCTATTCTTGCACATGTGATAAAGCATCAAAAAGGTAGAAGCAAATTAGATAAGAGTAGATTATTATGCAACTCCCTTTTCCCTGCTTATATACGTAAAGCGGTAGCCACAAAAAAAGAAGCGATGAAACTAAAAAGAAAACAACATGAATACGATTTATAAAACATTTCTTTTGCTTTTTTCTTACTTTGTGGATAATACAAAGCTCCTAGGAGAAGGTGCTCAGATGTGTGTTTCTGTCTCTAAGCCCTTTTTGATCATTTTCAAGGACATCAAGAAATACAAAAATATATATTTTCAAATATCATGCTTCTAAAACAGAACTAGAATAATTAATAAAACTTTGCATCTTCCTTGTTTCTTGAGGTATGTAAACACTTTGTGACATTAGGTCCCCAGGTATCTCCTGTCATTTCTTTCAGCTGACATAAACAACACAAGGGAAATACTGAGACACAACCATGTACTACAACCTTGTGTCTCAAGGCCACATGATAGATTTGTAATGCACTTTTGATTTGGTCTTTTTGTGGTGAAAGAGTACTATCCCAGGACTCTAAAAACTTTCTTGCCAGTCTCCTCTTACCACAGCCCCAAATTTTTTTTAGAAAGAATGCTTACTTCTGGTTGATTGACTTAATAGCTACCAGCTCTGCATGCTCAAATAATGTCTTAGTGCCCCACCAACTCATGATTAACTCCATAGACCTCTTCTCTGTAACACACCTCAAGCAAATCACTAGTCCTAATGTCAACCCACCAGCACACCCTCCCACCCCCACTCGAGTCTCTCCTTCACAGAAAATTTACTATATCCAAACTACAATAATCCTCCAACCCCAGCAGAAGAAACTTTTTCTTACACCCCATCAGAATGCCCCAGAGATCCTCTACCATCCTCTCAAATACAGCATTTGACCATTGCCTTCCTTTTTGCCCGTAGTCCTCATGTAGCCGCAGCAAGGCCAAAAACTTGTGCTGCTTTTGCTGCCAGACAGGTCCCATCACCCTGGCGGCAAGGATACCCCGCAGAGGTTACGTCCCCGGTGAGAAGATCTTCGTAACAGCTGAGGTAGACAACATATCTTCCAGGAACACGCGCAAGACCAGACTCCTCCTCCTTCAGGTAATTTGGCAGTTCTTATTGACATGTTTGTTCAAGTTTTAGTTGAATTAGTTTTAACTGATGATGGACCATGAAAAGTCTATTATTGTATCATTGTTGGTGAACAGGAAACACTTGGCACAGTCACCATCAAGTCTCTGCCTTTCAGGTCATCACGTACATCATGCCCAATGGTGTGAAAGAGGTGGTGGAAGAGAGGGTGGTGAAGGAGGTAGTACGGGGCATCATTCCCCCAGGAGAGTCGGACATGTGGGAGGGTGTTGCCCTAACTGTGCCGCCACTGGTGCCAGCCAACATCCACCTCACATGTCGCCTCCTGCACGTCCAGTACCGCATTGATGTGAGTCACACAACTTATTTCTAGCCCACCTTGCTGGTGACTCACTAATGTACACATAAAGATAATGAAGGCCAGCAGATCCTGAGTGAGGCTAATGCAGCGTTTGCTGTAATAAATATTTGTATATTATAATTAAGTCCCTCTTTTTCTTCTTTCTTTTAGTGTTGTTAGATGCATTACTTATACTAGGTCTTCCAAATTTGGCCCCATCTTAGTTGCTATTCTCTGTATTCTTTCCAATTTCAACACATGCTTTTTTTTGTGTGCGGGGACCATTTTACTTCTGCATATTCCAGTTTTGGTCTAATCATTGTAGTTACATAATTTTCTCATCATATCTTTATCTAGGAAGTGAAAAGCCATTCATATATTTCTTAGCATCCTGAATGTGTCACCAAATATGTTGTTCTGTATTACCACTCCCAAATCTTTTTTTTTTCTTTCTATTGATATAGTATTTTGTCCTAATTTATACGTCCATGATCCGATACCATAGTACTCACACAAAGTTCTTTTCTCTAATGTCTTCAGTAACTCCACCTTTTCAAGTATAGATAGAAATTTATGCTTACACTTCTTACCTCTAGCACCATCATCTGCACCTCCTGCTCTCTTGGGTGGCATCCTGAATGGGTAAATATGCAGTTATATATAAGAAACTTGAAGATCGCACCACTAAAACACTCTGTTGCTATCAACTCATGCGAAAAGTTGTGCACAACGTGTGGCGCCGCCCTTACATTATAGCCGCTCAATTAATTAATAGCTCCATCAGGAGGTTGAAGAGAGAGGGGCTGAGGATACCTCCTTGTGGTGTGCCGTTCTCCAGTTTCCTGTAAGTGGAACGGTGACTCTGGCGCGTTGGTGCTGCAGGTAGTCCTCGATCCAGGTCAGGAGCCTGCCCCGGACGCCCTTCTGCACTAGTGAGGCCAGGATGGCGTGAGCGCTGGCCAGCTCGAACACTTTCTCCAGGTCGAGGAAGACTGTGACGGAAGGGCGGTTATTGACCAGACTCAGTAAGGCCATGATGCTGTCTGAGGTGCCCAAGCCCCTGGTGAAGCCGAAGATGTGCGGGTGGAGAGAACTCAGGCGCCACTGAAGGCGGGTGAGCACCATCCTCTCTGCTGTCTTGGCCGTGCAGCTCATCAGGGAGATGGGGCCTGGTCTGTTGGGCTCATTGGGCTTGGGAATGGGCTGGATGTCTGCCGCCTTACACGCTGACGGCAAACGGCCCGCCAGCCAGGAAGTGTTGATCAGGGCCAGGATCGCCTCTTCCCCAGCATTCCCAGCGTGGGTCAGCATAGAGTAGGTGACGCCGTCAGCACCAACAGCTGTGTCTCGTCCTTTCCTAGCTCGCACCAGCTCCTGTCGTTTGAAGGGGTGGTCGGTGACGTCAGGTCAGGTTTGCGCGGTGGTGGTGGCTGCCTCACAAGCCGATTTGAGCTGGTTCTGCAGCCTCTGGACCCGAGTGGGGAGCTGGTCGCTGGTGCATCGTTTGGCAAACATATCCAGCATTCTCTCCGTCTCCTGTAGCGTCTGTGGGTGAGTAGGAGGATTGTGAGGTCTTTTGCCAGAGGCTGTCCTCAGCTTGGCCCACAGGTCAGCGAGTCTGGTGTGCTGGTTGAAGGTAGCACACCACTCAAGCCACTTTGCTTCCTTCACCCGCCAAGTGACTTGCCGCGCATGCCTCACCACCTCATGCAGCATGTCAAGGTTGGTGGAGATCGGTTGCCTGCGGTGCAACTTACGATGAATGTTAACCAGGTGGTACTGCTCCCTCACCTCCTGGTTATAGAACCACCAGTTCTGTCTGTAGTGGCGGTCAGGGACCTTCCTCGGGATGGCTGCCTCTGCTGCTCTCTCAATGGCTGCCGTTAAGTCCCTCTCTTGCTGGTCCAGGTCTTGCGGCAGTTCATAGGTGGTCCACCACTCATCCAGGATGGTTGGAAACAAGGCCCAGTCAGCCTTGTGAACGTTCCACCGAGGCGAGGGAAGTGGCGGCAGCAGCCGGCTGATCCTCAGGGTGGTGAGGACAGCGTAGTGGTCGCTGGTCAGCGTTGGGTGGAGCTGCCAGGAAGCAGCAGGCGACAACACACTGGAGACAAGCGTGAGGTCAAACCTGCCTCCTCTCACGTGGGTGGGCTCCCCGTTGTTGAGGAGGGTGATGTGAGGCACCTCCTCCATCACAATGGCCAGGTGTCGTCCAGTTTGGGTGGTGGGCAGGCAGACTGCAGCACTGGGTGGTGGGCGTTTAAGTCCTCTGCTACCAGGACGTTGCTGTGGGTGGTAAGTGACAGCAGCTCGTCAGCCTCTAACTGTGTTCGTTGACTGCGGTATAGGTTGTAAACAGTCAGTGGGAGGCCTGGGAGCTCCAGCTGCACGGCCATCACCTCCACACCCTTGTGCATGTGGTCGGTGATCCTGCGGTGCGAAAGGCAGCTGCGCACCACAATCATACTGCCTCACCAGTCGGAAGAGAGTGTAGCGTGTAGCCCGCCATCCTCCACTCAAAGTGTTCCGGTGCCAGTGTCTCCTGTAGGAGCACGAGGTCAAGGCACGAGACGGTGGCCTAGTGGCTAGCGGTCGGACATACCAGCTCAGGGTCCCGCGTTCGAGCCTCGGCACGGGCTGGCCACTTTTCTTCGATACTTCTGCCGAGTGGCCTAAGATCACCCACATGCTGCCATAACACCATCTTCGCCGGGACTGCCTCTCAGCCCCTGCACGTTCCACTGCAGCACCTTGAGGGTATCGGAGAGAGACGGCGGCGGATCATGATTAGTGTTACTCTGATACACTGTCACTCGAGCAGTGTTGGTCAGAGTCTGTGCTGACTGTGGAGCGTGTGGTAGGAGTGATGGGAGGGCAGTTGTCAGTTGTCATCAACAGCTCGCCCCGGAGGAAGTTGTCTAGGCTCTGCTTGTCCCTCAGGAGGCTGGTCAGCCTCTCCAGCAGGCAGTCCATCACTCTGTCAAAGCACCTCCATACCCTTCTCCTCACAGAGTCGAGGATAGGGTCCTGTAGTGGCGGGAATGTAGCTGTGGGAGGTGTGCACGAGGCCGCAAGTAGCGTGAACTTGGAGGCGGCGGTTGATGTAGGCCTGGCCACTGGTGTGGTGGGCAGAACCTCAAGGGGCTTGACAGTGGTCGCGAGGGGCGTGGTAGTGGCCGTGGGTGGCGTGGCGATGGCTGTGGGTGGCATGGTAGCAGGGATGGTGGCCTTTGGTGGTGTGGGGGCATGCGGCGCGGCGGCGGTGGTGGTGGTAGCGGGTTCCGTGGCATTGCTGGTGATGGTGATGGCCACGGGACAGTCCAATTGAAAATTACCCTTTGTTTTTTATTGCTTAACCAATTAGCGATCCAAACGTACAGATTACTTGTGAGCCCAAGTTGCTTGACCTTGAACATTAACTCCTCATGGGGAACTTTATCAATCGTCTTTTGCAGATAAAAATGCAAACTCTTTAGAGATCTATTGATATCATGGACAGAAAAAAAATCATTGTATAATGTTAGAAAATTAGATAGATATGAATTTTTTTTTTTTTTAAAGCCATGTTGCGAGTCCCTAATCAATCAATTATTTTCTGGGTAATTAATTAACTTGTCTCTATTAAGCTTTCGAGCAATTTATCAACAACGGATGTCAAGCTAATGGGCCTGTACCTTCCTGTGTATATCTGTCAATTTTCTTTAAGGTCGGGGTGACGTTTGCTGTCTTTCAATCAACAGGGACAAAGCCTTGTCTTAGGGATGTATTGAATAAGGATAGTGAGGCGTCAATTATCTTGTTTTCATATTTCTTTAAGGAGTGTAAGGTAGATGTCCTCTGGTTCTGGACTTTTATTTGTTTTCATATTATTAAGTACATTCAGGAAGTTTTTCGTAGGTATTTCAAAGTTATTAAGATATAGTTGATATTCCATGAGACCAACTATGAGGAGTGAAGGTAAGGCTATTTGAAGAAATATCATAATATTGATGCAAGGAGTGTATGTGTTGAAGGAACTACTTTGAAAGATTTTGTTATACCACAGCTACTGCAAAAGATGTCCATTGTTGTGGACTGGAGGAGGCCTAAAATGAACTGCATTAGTTCATAAAGAGATAGAAAGAATGCATCACGGATTAGTGAACAGACCAAACTTGAAGACATCTTGACTACAATTAGAATAAAAAGTGGACATGGGCAGGACACATCATACGCCGAAGAGATAATAGATGGACTGTTAGAGGAATAGAATGGCAACCAAAGATGGTAAACAAATATGTAGCTCGGAGATGAAGCAAGAAGTTTTGCTGGGCTAACTTGGAATAGACCGGCAGCCGATAGAGATGATGAGTGGAAAAGATTGGGTTAGTCCTTTGTACTCATAGAGGCTGCTTTTGATGTTGATGATGATGATGACGATGAATAATGCTGCTTGGCAAGATGCCATTAGATGACCAATAATGAGTCATGTAATTATGGAACATGCCTCTTAAATGATAATGATGATGACAACTTTTTAAAATATAGATACAGGAGACAGGACCACACGAGTGTAGCTCATGCCCTGTGTACTACAACTAGGTAAACAACACACACACACACACACACACACACACACACACACACACACACACACACACACACACACACACACACACACACACACACACACACACACACACATACACACACATGGAAATGTTACTGACTTCTGCGTGACTTTTGGACAGATGATCCTGGAGCCGCCACTGCCCTCCACAGACCTAAGGATCAGCATGCCCCTCACCATTGGCTCGGTGCCCCTGCGCAATCGTTTCACCACCTTCCTGCCACCTGGTGAGACACGACGCTCATCAGGCCTCCCAGGCATTAAATATGCCAACTTCCGTGAGTAACAACCCTTCCTGCAGTAGTTGCTTACATAGTCATTCTTATTAGCTGTTATGTAGTTTTAAACACAAAACTGTATTCTTCATCCAGATGCATGGCAATTTTCATAATTGCACTTAGAAAATTTCATTTAGATGCATTGTTGGTAGTATTTACTGCACTACTTGGGTATATAGTCAAACTTTCTCTTAACAGTATCGTTGTACAAACTAACCCAATTTTCTCCTTCCTGTCTGGTGTCTGTAGCTTTCTACTGGTTTGGTGAGTGTTTCTTTGGTTCAAAGGCACTCGAGACGCAGTTTGAAAAAATCACAGGAATGACGGAGGACTACGGCCCCCAGTACAGCCCTGTCACGCCTTTTACCCCTAAATACATATGTTACAACACTGGCAACAATGTTGATGAAAATGTTCGATGACCCAAGGAAGATATGTTAGAGATGGCACTGAAGAGAGATGCTTGGAAATGTTAAGGAAGGTCTCAAGGGATAGAAAAAGAATGAAGTGTTCATGAGTATGTGTGAGACTAATTCTTAAATCTCAAAAATCAAGAAATTAGTGGTTATCGTCTTCACTTGTGCAAGAGTAACCCTTTCAGTCTCAAGAGACTGGACAGATCTTGTGTTCACTTGTGCAGGAGCAACATTCAGTTGAAAGGCAAAGTTACAATAAACATCTATAAAGGAATTTTTTAGAAGAAAGATCAGTTGATTTCAAGTAGTTACAGATGGCTTTGAAAATGTTTATGAAATTATTCTTACTTTGTGATTGGTGGTAACTGAAGAAAGTGCCGATAATAGCTATTCTGTATGCCGAAAATTTAAGTTTTACGAGTGTGACTGAATCCTTAGGGATGCAAACATTTGGGGATTTTTTTCCGAACAACTATGTAAACGCATCCATCACTTTGCATTGTAATGATCTATCTTGAAAAAATATACCCAAGTCATGGAAATTGGTCATTGCGCAACTGCTTCATCATTCA
>JAPQNM010000005.1:5466581-5486581 GCA_029783475.1 Metacarcinus magister
GAGAGGGGTAGCACTCTCGTCAACCCTAGCAGAGCTGAATGCTCTATAGCTACCTAGCTTGGCGGGATTACTTATTTTCCTTATAATCAGTAAGTTTAAAAGGCTGTGAACTTTTTTCGTGGTCCATGGTGGGCGGGAATAGCTGCTAGGTGTATGAAAATTTTTACCCAGCAAATGCAGAACTGGATTTTTGTTTGTGGTGCCCATACCTAACACAAACACACACACACACACACACACACACACACACACACACACACACACACACACACACACACACACACACACACACACACACACACACACACACACACACACACACGCACGCACGCACGCACACACACACACACACACACACACACACACACACACACACACACACACACACACACACGCACGCACGCACGCACGCACGCACGCACGCACGCACGCACACACACACACACACACACACACACACACACACACACACACACACACACATACTGCTCAACAGTTTTCAGGTTTTCTCTTCTTCTTCTTCGTAATGACAAAAATTGTGTTTTTAGGTGTGATGAATCTACATGTGTAACGAGGACTAATAACATTAATAAAGCTTGATTCAAGCATTACTCAGGATAATCAGAAAGAAAGGTTCCATGTAGTTTGTGGTTCTGACGGTTCAAGTTCCCAGCTGTCAGTTTGAGTAATTTCTTGGCTTTTGTTATGAGAGGGTCCTGACTCTCTACTCCATGGTGATTGTGGTAGATGAGAAACCGGCATATGGCTGCACTGTGCAATGAGTGTCTCATGACTCCATGTAGTCTCCAAAGAGACGGCGCAGTTTTCTGGGCAAAACCCTGAAACATTACAGAATTGTAAAATTGTAAGTGGGGACTCAGGAGAGGTACTTGAACAGAATGTTACTTACTATGGAGGAGACAGGTTGGCCAAGGAGTGAGAGGATTTAGTAAGAGAGTACTACACAGTATCGCTCTACAAGAAAGGAATGTACAAAGAACAGCATGTCTGTTTAGCTTCCAGGAATTATGTCCCCTTCATCTCTTAGGAATGATAAGTCATGAGCAAGAATATGGACAACAGAGTAGTAGAGTAGCAGACATCATTTCACCTTCACCAAAACCTGCTCTAATAATAAGTGTCATGTCTTTACCTACAGTTGTACATTCAAGGCAGTCAGTCACAGAATCTGTCAAGACGAAATCATTGGTACACTTTATGTCCTTAGAAGTCCTTAAAGAAAACTCACAACACTCAAACAGGTGGTACTATGAAATTTAGTCAACTCAAACAAAGGTTCTTGAAAAGAAATACCAATACATTACAGCAATATTTCATAACAGCTCCTATTATGATTTATATATTTTTCATGACAAGAAGTCTGTCCAAGTACTAAAAGATCAAAATTGTTGGTTGAAAAATTTTTTTTATTTCAAAGAGACTTTCAGTTTATTCCTTAAGTATCTTAATAGGTACTGTTCTTTTGAAAGATTCCAGTTTGTAGGACCAGAGTAAGGCAGACTCTCAAAAATTAACCCTCAGTTGAATATAATGGATGTAACATTACTGAATGCCAGACTTACTTGGAGAACACCATGAAAGGTTTGAGTTTCTCAGGGAGAAAGATTTCCTCTTGGTTTCTCCTCACTCCTCTAATAATCCTTTCTGCAGCTTCACTGGTATCCAGAACCTCAAAGAGCCAAGGGAATCTGTAAAACAACAAGGAGGTATGAAAGGGGGTGCATAAGATCAAACGTTTTACACCACACTTTAGATGGTAATATGAGTGGCGTGTAATCATTATAGTGGGTACACAAGCTAAGTAAAGTGTGATGTTACAGAATTGTGGGAAGATTAAGATGAAATATGGAGGAGCCCAGTGATCACGAATGTTAACTAATTTCATCTTGTGCATCGATCAGTTTAATAACTGTTTAGCATTATACAGGCACATTTTTTTGGTGCAAGCACAAGTTGTTGTTGTTTTTTATTATTGAATGAATTGCACAGGACCTTAGGTCAGAGAATAATTATATCCATTGCAAAGTATTTGTAAAACATGGTAATAAATAGAAAAAATGGGAAAACCATGCATAATAGAGAGGTATTTTTTCCATCACTCAAAGAATATCGTGTGTGTTTTGCTTTTTCCAGAAAACTTTCGTAGTAAACACACACACACACACACACATATATATATATATATATATATATATATATATATATATATATATATATATATATATATACATATATATATATATATATATATATATATATATATATATATATATATATATATATATATATATATATATATAACAACCACAATTTACGTGATTTAGAACGTTACCTCAGATTCGGGTTCACGTCAGATATGTTTGAGATGAGAAAGGGATGAACAGCAGTCACCCGCACCCCAGACCGTCGCTCCATCCTCATCTCCTCTGCCAATGCCTCCGTCATTCCTGTAGAAGGAAAGAAAACAGTCTACTTCTCATTTAGAAAAAAATAAATACATTACATTTTTTGTACACATTTTCTAGCATCAGTAAATCTAGAAAATAGTATCAGACTTTTAAAGCAATCCTTGAAGTTTACAGTTAACCATAGATGCTGCAAGCAGAGGTAGTAGTGTTGGTGGTATTATAGTATTAGTATCAGTAGTGGTGGTAGAGGAGTAGGAGTAGTAGTACCTTTGACTCCAAATTTTGAGGCACAGTAGGGGACCACGTTCTGGCGTCCGATGTAGCCCAGCACGGACGAGATACACACCAGGTGGCCGCTGTTATGCTTCACCATGTGGCCAAGGAACTCTCGCGCCACCTGCCGCAACAAGAAAAGTCAGTCCAAAAGAGAAGAAATTAAAGTTTATGATAAGGATGGATTTAGAATAGACTGGAATGTATCACTTGAAAAAATGGTAGAATATTGGAGCACCATTTATAGAAAACCCCAAAATTAAATTAATAAAGAATGGAATGAGCACAGTAAAGAAGTATATAAAACTGAAATAAGTACAAAAAGAAACACATGTACTAGTATGTACTAGTACTAGAATATTTACTAGTATATTGCATGGCAAGAGGAATAGAATAATGAATATACCAGAGAACTTGAGAGAGCATTATGATGCATTAAAAGGAGGAATAGATACAGGTGGAAAAGGAAATTTAAGATTTTAATACAATGAGGAAGAGCGAACACATTTTCCAAGACACATATAAGAACAGATGGTTTGGAGGGAACAATAATAATGCAACCGGGTGAAGCAATGGACTGGATTGTATGGAATGAAGAGGAAGTAGAAAATGCTTTAGGTAAAATAAAGAGTATAAAACAACCTGGAAAAGGCGAATAAGAGAAATACTAAAATGGTTTAAAGAAAGCTCAATATGCTTAAAAACCTTAACACAATGTCTAAACAATGTCATAAGTAATAATGAAGTACCCAAATGAATGGAAAACATCAAAGACAGTAATGATTCCAAAAAACAAGTAAACCAAAACATTGAAGACAGAGACAAATTCCTTTAACAAACACAGGTTATAAACTGAACGAGTCTGATTAAAGAAGACATTTTAAAAGACATTAACTCACTCGGAGAAATTAATGCATAAAAAATAGTAAAATAAGAAGACAGGAATTGTTAATTACAGCCATTGATTTTCAAAAAGCTTTTGACTCGGTAAACAGAAAAAAATTATAAAGGTACTAAAGGACAGTGAATGTAAGTATGCAACCCTAAGATGTTTGATGTAACAACAACACTATGTACAAATGATAATACAGAGATACACGTAAATCAAAGAAAAGTGGGTGAAATTATAGTAAGTAGTGGTATAAAACAAAGATGTACAGGATCACTATTGTTCTTTGTGCTGTATGTATGTGTGTGTGTGTGTGTGTGTGTGTGTGTGTGTGTGTGTGTTTGTGTGTGTGTGTGTGTATGTGTGTGTGTCTGTGTTTGTGTGTGTGTGTGTTTACCTAGTTGTAGTATACACCCGTGTGGGTCTGTCTCCGTATCTATATTTGGCCAAATTTTCCTTCAGTTGATGTACATTTATTATCACCTCTTCCTTCAGTCCATTCCAAGTATCTATACTTCTTTGGAGAAAACTGTACTTATTTTTTTTCTTGTGTGTGTGTGTGTGTGTGTGTGTGTGTGTGTGTGTGTGTGTGTGTGTGTGTGTGTGTGTGTGTGTGTGTGTGTGTGTGTGTATTTACCTAGTTGTATTTACCTAGTTGTGGTTTACGGGAGGGGAGTAATCTCATGGTATCCCGTCTCTGTATCCTTTATCTAGTTTCTTCTTAAAAGTATGCACAGTCCCAGCCTTCACAACTTCCTCGCCCAGTTCGTTCCATTTATCTACAACTCTATGAGGAAAACTATATTTCTTGATGTCCCTTCTACAGTTTTCCTTTTTCAACTTTAAACCATGTCCTCTTGTATTCCGTGTATCCAAGGGTAAAAAGTCTTCCCTATCCATGTCCTCCATACCATTCGCCATTCTATAGACATTTATCAAATCACCTCTTTCCCTTCTCTCCTCGAGTGTAGTGATTTCTAATCTTTTCATTCTCTCTTCATAGTGTGTGTGTGTGTGTGTGTGTGTGTGTGTGTGTGTGTGTGTGTGTGTGTGTGTGTGTGTGTGTGTGTGTGTGTGTGTGATGGTACGACTTTCCTATGACCGTAGTTTTGTGTGGCATCAAAATAGTGCCATTTTGTCACGGTAACGAGGGAGTGTTAATTGGCTCACCCACAGGCTGCCCAGCAGGTTGACATTGATCATCCTCTTGATATCAGCGGTGGAGTGACTCAGGAAGGGCTTGTGTTCGTACGTGCCTGCGTTGCTGAACACGTACCGAGGATGACCAATTTCTCGTCGGATCTGTGCAAAAGGTAATCTTTCCATTATGGTATGTATTCATGAAATTATGGACACACTCGTCTCTCTCTCTCTCTCTCTCTCTCTCTCTCTCTCTCTCTCTCTCCTCTCTCTCTCTCTCTCTCTCTCTCTCTCTCTCTCTCTCTCTCTCTCTCTCTCTCTCTCTCTCTCTCTCTCTCTCTCTCTCTCTCTCGCTATATATATATATATATATATATATATATATATATATATATATATATATATATATATATATATATACATATATATATATATATATATATATATATATATATATATATATATATATATATATATATACAAAGTCATGGTGTTCCCTTCTATCTGTTTTTCCTGCCGGCATGTTGCCGGAGGGAGAGGAGGGTGGGAGAGATCCTTGTTTTGTTCCATCCTGTTTTAAAACTCTTAGTGCCCTTGTAGTAGTATGTAGTGCAGCAGATACCCTAGTTATAGACCAGTAGGTCTTCTGGTGTCTGTTCTTCTCATATATTCTCATGTATTCTCTCTTTGAAGCATCGCTTACTAAGTGTTAGCGTGACCCGTGACTCATAATTTTATGGGACGGAATAAAGGTACTGTAGAGACTGTAAGGTTTCTAGGACGGAATTACTGTCGTCCATGATTTCACGTTATAATAGAACAGCAGGAAAGTTATATTGTAATAAGTTAATTAACAAAGTTTTAGTTTGATATTCATTCCAAGAGTAGAACATTGCTTGTGTTCGTGACTGACTACTCCGTGCAAGTCCTGCCGCCGGAATGAACGCACAACACCTATACGTAGTACAAACATTATCCTCGACTGGGACTGCAACGTGAAGATGCATTAAGGAGCTTCCGTGGGTTGCATGAGCCTCTCAACAAGAAACGAGACGTCACTTAAATAAAATCTAGCCTGCGTTACTAACAGGTGGAGGCCGACTATTCAAGCCTCCATGCAACAAGCCTACCGACCCCATAGGATCGAGACATAAGAAGAAGAAAAAAAAAGAAAAAAAACGTATTTTCCTTTCTGCAGTTTTATGCAATTATAAGAAAACATCAAAATAATCATCTACAAACTTTTTAAACTGTACTCATGGCTTTCACTTTTCATTTTTTATTTTTATCTATTTATTTATTAGATATTCAATATATTTATTTATTTTATTCATTTATTAATTTATTTAAAAAAAAATTTTCTTGACCTAATGTTCCTGCTTTGCCCTTGCTCTATTTTTGTATATTTAGAAAAAATTTAAGTTCATACAGTTCACACACCTTGGCGCCCACGGCGGCCACGGCCTCCTCGTCAGAAACGTCGCAGGAGTACGCGTGGGCCTCCCCGCCCTCGTTCCTCACCAGCTCCGCCGTGGCATAGTTCTGTTTCTGGAGAAAAATATATAGACAGAGATGAATAAGTACATGACTAGATAATGATAATAATAATGGTAGTAATGTTATTAATAATAATAATAATAGCAGATTGTGCAGTTCCAAGTCATCTGTACCAGGCTCTTCCTAACCAAAATATCGAATCAGGCGACATATGTCACCTCCTTTTTCATGGGATCTGTCATTGGCTGACCTCTAGTGACCCATCCTTCACCTTAATCCTCAAATCCTCCTTCTCTTCCCATCGCCATTTTTTCCACCAGGTGCCTTATCCCCGCCCCCCTTTCTCCTCTCTCTCTCTCTCTCTCTCTCTCTCTCTCTCTCTCTCTCTCTCTCTCTCTCTCTCTCTCTCTCTCTCCTCTCTCTCTCTCTCTCTCTCTCTCTCTCTCTCTCTCTCTCTCTCTCTCTCTCTCTCTCTCTCTCTCTCTCTCTCTCTCTCTCTCTCTCTCTCTCTCTTTCCTCTCTGGTAAAGCTTATCAATAAATCAAGGTTATCATTTATGCAATATGTTCTATTTATGCATCATGTTCCATCAGCTTACTCCGCCACAAAAGAAAATATCGTTACGAAAAAAACTGTGGGTAATGAGATTGCACACAACACATGGAGAGAGAGAGAGAGAGAGAGAGAGAGAGAGAGAGAGAGAGAGAGAGAGAGAGAGAGAGAGAGAGAGAGAGAGAGAGAGAGAGAAAGAAAAAAAAAGGCGAAAGATTTATGCGTTTTGAAGGGAAACCAGAGTTTGAGATGGGAGGTCTTGCTTGATATTGATGAATTACTTTTAATTTTCAGCTTCAACTCTTTCCCTTCCTTCCTCCTTTTATCCTTCCTTCCTTCCTTCCTTCCTTCCTTCCTTCCTTCCTTGCTTGCTTGCTTGCTTGCTTGCTTGCTTGCTTCCTTTCTTCCTTTCTTCCTTTCTTCCTTTCTTCCTTCCTTCCTTCCTTCCTTTGTTCGTTCCTTCCTTTCCTCCTTCCCTGCCTCCCTTCCTCTCACTCACCATTCCTTTCCCGTCCTCCCTTCTCTACCTCTCATTCACAATTCCTCTCCACTTCCTCCTTTTCTCACATCGTTATTTGCAAAACCTCCTTTCCCCTTTATTGTGAATTGCTTCCTTCCTTCTTCTTCTTCTTCCTTCATTTCCTTCCTTCCTTCCTTCCTTGCTTGCTTGCTTGCTTGCTTCTTGCTTGCTTCTCTGCTTGCTCTCTGCTTGCTTGCTTGCTCTGCTTGCTCTGCTTGCTCTGCTCTGCTTGCTCTTCTCTGCTTCTCTGCTCTGCTTGCTCTGCTTCCTCTCCTCTCCTTCCTCTCTCTTCCTCTCCTCTCCTCTCTCTCTCTCTGTCTCGTCTCCTCTCTCTCTCTCTCTCCCTGCCTCCCTCTCTCTCACTCACTCATCCTTTCCCTCCTCTCTCTCTCTACCTCTCATTCACATCTCCTCTCCACTTCCTCCTCTTCTCTCTCTCGTATCTGCAAAACCTCTCTCTCCCTCTCTCTTGTATCTGTTTCTCTCTCTCTATCTCTCTTTCTCATCATCTCTCTCTCCTCTCTCCTCTCTCTCTCTCTTCATCTCTCTCTCTCTCTCTCTCTCTCTCTCTCTCTCTCTCTCTCTCTCTCTCTCTCTCTCTCTCTCTCTCTCTCTCTCTCTCTCTCTCTCTCTCTCTCTCTCTCTCTCTCTCCTCTCTCCTCTCCTTCTCCTCCTCCTTCTCCTCCTCCTCCTCCTCCTCCTCCTCCTCCTCCTCCTCCTCCTCTTCCTCTTCCTCCTCAGCCCGAACCTCATGAAGGACATGGAATCTATAAAGTGTCATGCCACACAACCAATTTCCCGGAGTGTAACGATGTAACTAACTATCCGTCAAACAACATTGATGTACTATTAAGGCAGAAAACTACCAACGGACAGCCTCGTTCGGTCCAGTACACATGCTTCCCAGCCGCCAAACTGGCAACACGTGTTTCATGCTCCGCTCTCATCTAGCTTAGCAATTGACACACTCACCCGCAGTGCTGTTCTTCTGTTGGTGTTGAACGAACATTTCCCGTTTGCCCTTAAAGACCCTTGACACACCCGACAGTGAATCCTGAAGGAGTGGAGTCGTAGGCCACTTCATGAGGGGGACCCTTAGAGTTGCTTATACGGGGTGTCATGGCGGGCCATAGGGACGTTGATAGTTAAGTCCCGCAATGGGTAGCGGCGGGGCTAGTACGACGCCTTTAGAGGGTGTAGCCCTCCTGCCGCTGTAGGATAGTGCCGGGTTTATTTTTATTTCCTCCTTAGCTAGTTGTGTTTCTGCGCGTGCAGTCTGGTGTAGGTAGGAAACTAGGGTGTGACCATGAGGGGTGGGAATGCTTCACGCCTTCCCCGTCCGACGGACACGTCTGCCTCTACCCAATCTCCGTCCTCCCGTGTGTCTTGTCTGCCTGTTACGGTAAAGTGACCTCGCCGCACCTCGTTCTAGAGCACCGACTCCGCTCCCTTGGTAGGGGGAGCCGTTCCCTCCAAGACGGCGAAGGTTAATGACCATCAAACTACTGGCAAGGCTAAGGTGGCTGTTACGCAGTCCGGAACTTCCCGTTCAGGCACTTTCCGCCTTCCTGCTGCTTTGCTCTCCCCTGCTAAGCTTGACCGTGCCCCTCGTGTGGGAGACAGATCAAGCGCCGCCTTGCTACCACTGTAGATACCTCTGCCACCTCTGTACCCCCTGATATATCTATACCCCCTGCTACCTCTGTGCCCCCTGCTATTTCTGTACCCCCTGCTACCTCTGTTCCCCTGCTACTCCACCTCCTCGACGACCAGTCAATACAACTACCGATACCACAGCTGGAGCCTCGTTACAAGCCCCCTAACGAGCGTCCCACCCCTGGTGAGGGCTTCTCCTCCCGTTCCCCCTTATCTGCTCCCTCCACCTGACTCCTGGTGTTGCCACACGGGCGGGCTGTCACATGGAAGAAGGTTTAACAGATGTTCATGAGTTAAGAAAGAAAAAACTTTTTTCTACTCACCTCATTGATGTCGAGGAGGAGGAGTTTTGCCCCCAAACGTGACAGCTGCACTGCCAGTTCACGTCCCAGGTTCTGGCCAGCCCCGGTCACCTGCGTGGCGTGTGTACGGCCAGCGAGAAACAGTAGGGTTAGCAAACTTGCAATAAAAACACTGAACTGTGATATAATCCTAAACCTTGTATGAAAGCATGCAGATTGAAAACCACTGATAACGTGCAATGTAATGCATGCAGTTACACATCCAGTCGTACTTAATACATTACATACTATGTTATTGTCTACCTTATTCAGGCTCACACATTATCACAGCTATCACTATAAACCACTCACGTTACATGTACAGGTTAGGGATACTCTTTTAAAGCGTTAAAGTCTGAAGAATGTAGAGAAACAGAATAAAAGGCAGTGTTTAGAATATACAAGTGAAAAGGTTGAAACGAGGAAATGTCTGAATAAGTTAACTGTATTTAAAAGGGTTTGAATTCATCACAAAAGTATGCCAATAGAAGTGTGCTTTCCCTGTTTTTTCTCTCTCTCTCTCTCTCTCTCTCTCTCTCTCTCTCTCTCTCTCTCTCTCTCTCTCTCTCTCTCTCTCTCTCTCTCTCTCTCTCTCCTCTCTCTCTCTCTCTCTCTCTCTCTCTCTCTCTCTCTCTCTCTCTCTCTCTCTCTCTCTCTCTCTCCTCTCTCTCTCCCTCTCTCTCCTCTCCCTCTCTCTCTCTCTCTCTCTCTCTCTCTCTCTCTCTCTCTCTCTCTCTCTCTCTCTCTCTCTCTCTCTCTCTCTCTCTCTCTCACACACACACACACACACACACACACACACACACACACACACACACACACACACACACACACACACACACACACACACTGTTTACCTTCTGTCTGCTGGGTGGGCACAACGATTGTTAGTAACACAGGTTAGCAAAACACTTCAAAATGATAAATTTAAGCTACATCACGTTTGAGCAACTAAGCAACTACTACAAGGCTCAGTATCTAACTCTCTCTCTCTCTCGCTCTCTCTCTCTCTCTCTCTCTCTCTCTCTCTCTCTCTCTCTCTCTCTCTCTCTCTCTCTCTCTCTCTCTCTCTCTCTCTCTCTCTCTCTCTCTCTCTCTCTCTCTCTCTCTCTCTCTCTCTCTCTGGCTCATGTGTGTATATAGGTGTGTGTGTGTGTGTGTGTGTGTGTGTGTGTGTCTACGTCACCATCCAGTACCCACCAGGACAAGCTGACCGGCAAGTGACTTCTCCTCGGGGGGCACCACCAGGCGGAACAGGTCCAGGGCCACCAACACCACCGCCTTCACGTTCAGCACCATGAACCCGAGGATCGCCGCCGCCGCCTCCCATGCGCGCATCTTTGCCCCTGAGTCAAGAAAACACAGTCAGGGAGCCTCGTGCCCCTGTGTTGTATAGTGAGGACTAAGGTCAGTTGAATATATATATATATATATATATATATATATATATATATATATATATATATATATATATATGCATATATATCAAACTGGCCTTGGTGACGACATGCGCGCCACTGTAATGATGTATCAAGCCGTGCCTGTCCCATCACCACCTTGCACTTGTGCCGGACGAGTACACATACCACTGTTAGCACACCATTGTCTTTGTCACACACACACACACACACACACACACACACACACACACACACACACACACACACACACACACACACACACACACACACACACACACACACACACACACTTACATTCTATCTTTTCCTGGGACAAGTACTTGTCAAGCAGTCGAGAAGGAGTATCATTCTCGATATTATCAAGGGGAAGATGTCCATTGATGGCTTGCTTCTCATCTTGCCTAACACTAGCACCAGTGCCGAGCTCCTGTACTCGTCCGCTCATGTCGAAGGTTTGCAAATATACTAGCTTTCTTACCTCCTTTGCGCCACCTCAAGCTGCTGGTTCACGCACGTAATCCTAGTTAGGCTGAGACCATCATGTCGCCAGCATGACTCGAATTACTAATGGAACTTCAAATCATGCTGATTTCTGACTTTTCATTTTTTTCTAATATAGTATGTCGTGGCTTCGTGACGTGTTTAGCACAAAACTACTTAGTATGCTTTGAAACATTTCCAGCAGGTTTTTATTTATTTATTTATTTATATATATGTATTATAAGGGTACCAGGCAAGGGCAAACAAAAATAGTTATAATGAACTACTTATTTATCAATTACACGTCAGTTCTTTTGTCCATCTCAGATATATATTGCCTTATTAGCACGGTGTGTGGAGTAAAGTTAATGTATCAAGTGTCAGAGGAGGAGGCGGGATTCACTCACAGTTCTAATCAGAGTGCAGTAAAAGACTTATTTTGATCTCATAACTTCCTCTCCTTTAAATTACGGTACTGTCTTCAGTCTTTCACATTTCCCTAGAATGTTGTGTGTGTTGTCATCCTAGACTGCTCCCACGGCTACTGTTGCATTACTGGAACATGTTAACTCTTTATGCCACCACCAACTCTTCCGCGCCCTAGCTGCACTGCACTAAATCTGTTCTTATAATATGTATACATTGTTCTATCACCATCATCTTCACTCGTCTTCCATTCAGTGATTAATTGGGGAACTATTTGCCTTACTATGTTTTCAGGACAACCCTGGGTAAGATACGTCAGCTGTGGTCACGTCGTGGTGAACAATTCCGTTTATGTAATTTGTAATTTTATGCTGAAAATATTTAAAATTATTACTTACTAATATCCAAATGAAACTAAACATTAAGAAAACATAAACGCAGCACGAGTCTTTTTTAATAATTGGTGCGATCATGTAATGGACTACGTCATGATAATGCCTGATTCACGACACATTACAGGGATGCCAATCAGTGTCTTTATTGCATGTATCCAACACTTCAAGGCAAGACTGAGAACCAGGGGCTTGTTACACAACATTGAGGTACTACTTACGTAACGGCCTAGCTACAGTCGGTTTGAGCATTCCCGTGCTGCTTACAGACACAACTTGTGAAATGTTGAGCATGGGTGGAAGCGATTCACCTTTTCCTCCAACCCTATTCCCTACCACCAATCAAGGTTTTCTGTGTATGTTGTAATATTATGAAATTTTAGTAGTAATTAAGAAAAAAAGTCCTAGTGGATGGTATCAAAGACGCTCCGTGCAGCAGCCATATAACGGTCCCACCCTCAACCCTCTGTACAGCCATGAGTCACCCTTCCTCTGCTGTGGTTGAGGCCACAGTAGATGACAGCACAAATGTGAAGGTGTGCAGAGTGACAGTGAGCTAGCCAGTGTCACAGCAAGGTCAGTGTGTGACTATGGCGAGTGAGCCTCCCAGACCACCGTTATCTCCCCTTCCCTTCCGCTCTTCATTAAGACATCAAACAGGGGTTTTATGCTACACTGCTAGAGGGCTTCTTTCACACACACACACACACACACACACACACACACACACACACACACACACACACACACACACACACACACACACACCAATAAAGGCATTGCAAAGCTTCACAAATGACGTACACAAAAAATGTTACATTCCCTCACCGCGCAGCCGCCACGTCGCCGGCCGGAATACGCTCGTGGGCACACCTGACAGTCACTTGCCACCTCCCAGGTTACACTGGAGCTGCACCGCTGCCGCTGCCTCTCACGCTGGAACTTGGTTGACTTAAAGCCGTGATGAGTTCCTCAAATATCACCTTCACTCATCCTGTTCCTAAAGTTATTTCCTTCTAAATTTACATACTTGACAACCGTGACTCACACTCCTTGATAGTAAAGTGGGAGTAAGACTACTATCGATGTTATCTGTGTGAGACAAGCGATAACACGGAGGTCAGCCAGTGGCGCGTCTGTCCGTTGATGTTAATCTTATTTAATTTCATTATCAAACCATTTTATTTACCAATAATAAGTATTTAAAAGATTGTTAAGGCTGTGTATACATGTGACTGAGAGCACCATGTAAGGAGGGATGGCCAGTAACAAGTAACATTCATAAAAACAACATAGGGAATTATATTGGCGTACCTTGATTATGTCCAGAATATTATAGCTCAAAACATGTTTACGTTTGTCCCTAAGAATATGTAAATATAAATTGTTCCTAAGCCTTTTAATGGCAAGAGCTTAAGAGGATTTGAGCTGCTGTCGAGGCTTCTCCCTCCCGTCAACCACGATGATTTACCGAGGGAGGCGTGGTTGCCAGTGCAAGTGGAGAGACAACATAAAGATGAAAGGAGGTGCTACGTTGCCTGCTTCCCACTGCCAGGACATATCTTCCTCTCTGCTGCTTCCACACTCTCATATTCTATGTTTCATCCCCATACAGTGTAGTTGGCACAGTTACTCCTTCATACAATCTTCTCCTTACCTTAATTCCCATGCTCTGCAACGTAACGCTTTCTCTATTCCTCCCAAAACCTTTCTTACATCAGTGATCCTAGACTTTTTTTTTCCATTCACCTAATACTTTTCACTCATTTTTTCCACAGCAAACAATGCACCAATATGACACAGCAGTATGAAAAGAGATATTTACATGAGAAACTCCAACTCGATGCGTCTAACGTAAGAATTTTGTTGTAATATTTCCTAGTCAGATGGCAATGACATGGGAAAAAAACGTAATATTCATCCCCTTTCCTGAATGAGAACACAACCCAAGCTAGTACAGCCACTGCCTCTCAGGTCACATTTCACAGGTTGTTGAGTCCTTTGTATATGATATTCCACCTAGGGCCCTTTGTTTCATGGTCATTCTGTTCTTCTTTAGTCCTCTTGTTTTTATTTCAATTAAATCTATTTCCTATTTTTGTTCCTCCATCTCCTGGTCTTCTTTCTCTGTGGTCTCTACCACCGTTTCTGCTGGTTTCTGCTCGTCTTCTAACTGCTCTTGTTGTTCTTCGCTGCTCTTCTCTTTCCTGTAGTTTTTCTTGTTGAGGTTAGTTTGTCAATGTTTCCGAGCAAGTTCAGCGTAGGAACAGTTACGTCTTTCTTGCACACACTGCACTCACTCTGGAACATTTATGTATACTGCACACTTACAGGTAACGCAGAGGATTTCCACGAATTCTTCCTAAGGAGCAGCACCACCTGTACGTGTCCTCTGCTTTCTACCACTTCCTGGTATACACAAGTTGAATCCTTTGGGTAGTCGCGCCACAATCTTAAGAAAATAAATGAAAAAATAATAAAACGGGGCTTGAAGAAACGAGATTAATCCTTGGCTGAAGACATAAGTCAGTCCACCGGAGCTGTGGTCTTATAAGTTCCTCTGGTCATCGTTTTCCTTCCTCCGTAGTTCCTTGGAACCTCTTATTTTAGGTTTGATCATTGAAGCATCACTGTAGTGCCGACCCCGAGGACGACAGATCACTCTTTTCCTTTCACCACCCCTTAGCCGTGATATAATTTACTAAGGAAATTTAATTCACAAAATCTAATCAAGCTCCATCACGTCTCTTAAATGGAAGCTGGCATCTCACACACACACATTCATGTCTTCTCGGTGCTAATCTTCTTATTTGATTCTGCGCCACTTTCGGTTTTACCACAACCTGATGGTATCCACGTCATGCTTCCCACTCCCCTCCTCTTGTAAGCTCGTGAATCACCTCGTATTTAGTAGCTCTGCGCACTTCCCTTCCTTTTACCACTCCCTCTACCCACACACACTGTCACCCCATCAAGACTCATGAACTGTTCCTGCCCACATATCCCTCCTCATGCAATCACCACACCAATATAGTAATACCATGTTCCAAATAGAAGAGTAATACATACATGTTCTGCTGATACTCTCACCTACAATTACGGTCATCTACGTTAATAGCCATTAGAGGTTTCTTTTATCCATGTAATCCCCATTACCATCAACGATTGACCCATGTCACTCCATAGTCTGCTCTTTTCTTACACAGCACACACATCACAGCAAAAGTCAAATGATCTCAACATGTCCTCACACACTTCATTTTTACCACCACGTCATGCACTCACACACACACTCCTGTTTTCTGTCTGCATTAATTACCTATCTTATTCCTGGCGCTAGTTCCTCGACCGTACTTGGGAGGTCAAAGCACCACTCATCCTTGCTTTCCCATCACCCACACCGAAGGGTTCTCAGTCATGCACAACAGCACAGGAAACCATTTCTTAGCTACCGTATCCCAAAATGTGTACCCGTTATAGTTAGTCTGGATATGGACATGGATAATTTTATTCTGTGACATCGTCAAATCCCATGGAACGCCATATTATTGCTTTAACCCTCTCGAATGTATATTTGATTTAATTGACATTCTATATTCAATAACACCTAAGAATCTTGAGCTTTCATCAGTTAACACAGCAATTTAGAGTAGCATTATGAGAATTAATTCGACTTCCATTAGGAGGAATAAAATCGAAAAACAGACCAGTAACAATAATGCAAAGACGCCCCAGGTGAACTTGAAGGAGCAATATATCAAATACTCGAGGAAGGCCATTGTCATGGTGCCACGGTAGTAAAGTAGGAGCATGTCTCTATTGGCCCCCCAGCGTATGCCAGCAATCCGCTTCATGATGTTAATTTTCCTGTTGCAGGAGGTGCGGAGGTGTTCTACATGTCTGGCTCAGGAGAGGCGGAGGCCATCCAGCCGTAACCCCAGGAAGGTGTGGGACGTGGTGTATGGAACGGCCTGTCCACACAGGGTTAGTGTTGGTGGAGAGGGAAGCCTTTTCAGGGTGAAACACATAAGGGTGCTTTTTGGAGCACTGACTGAAAGGCCCCAGGTGGACACCCAGTCTTCCAGAGATGTGGCAGCCTCCTGAAGGTGAAGTTGTGCCTGTGCAGTGTATTGGGGCAAGAAACAGAGCTAATCGGATATTAGGATTTATCGCTAGGAGTGTTAAAAGCAAGAGTACAGAAGATATTCTGAAATTGTTTTTAGCACTAGTCAGACCACACTTTGATTATGCTGTACAGTTCTGGTCCCAATATTATGGGATGAACATAAGATTACTAGAATCAGTTCAGAGGATAATGACAAAGATGATAGCTGAAATGGGCAACATTATTTACGAAAATAGGTTAAAGCAACTTAATTTTCACTCGTTGGAGAGAAGTCGAGTTAGGGGAGACCTTATCGAGATATTCAAACCAATTCACATGGATTCTGTTAGCATAAACACTTAAGATTAATATTTTATAGTATATAGGCACGGTACATCAAGATTTATCACGAGAGAGGTTGTTAGAATGTTGGTGTCTGACAGACCGTCAATTAAAACACCCAGCATTTCCGAATTAGTACCCGATGAAATTGCGTGAATTTGGCAAACAAAACAATAAGAAAAGCTGAAGAAAAAAATAATCAAGTTACAATAACAAAGAATGAACATAGACTATCAGGATTATCATGATCTTAAGACTTGTTGAAATAAAGTTCGCAAGAGGAAGGTTGTAGGTTGAGAAAAAAAGGTACCGTTAGAAATTGACAATAATAACAATCATCAGGAACAGGCCAGCCAACATCAGGCATAAACAGCTGAAGCCACACGTGTTGCGGGAGGAACGATATAAGCCACTAACAGCCAACAAGCCAGGATCCAAACTTCACCAATACCACCATTATGTCTATGGCTGAGCCGAGAAGGAGAAAGAAATGGACATTAAACCCTCGGGGAACACTGTGGGCAAACGGTGAGTGTCTGGCAGCATCTCTGAACACAGGCTGGAGGTTGTGTGGTTCTCTGGATGATGTTTATACATACCATCCCACTCATCCTACGTTGGTGATTCCTAACAACAGCTCTGGGTGTGTGGGGCTTACCCCATCTATGAGATTATTACGTAATTTAGTTATGATTATTACGTGACAGGCTGGGGCGTCTGGGGTGGCTAGACCCCCAGCTTTGATGTTATTACTTGAGTTCTGTTTAGGTTGTATTATGTTAGGTCTGGGGGGTCTTGGGCCCACCCAGACCCCCA
Organism: Metacarcinus magister; assembly: GCA_029783475.1. Classification (NCBI taxonomy): domain Eukaryota; kingdom Metazoa; phylum Arthropoda; class Malacostraca; order Decapoda; family Cancridae; genus Metacarcinus; species Metacarcinus magister. Next base: position 5,483,861 of record JAPQNM010000005.1, read on the forward strand.
TTTAAGAGGTTATTACGTAAGTTCACTTTAGGTTAGGTTAGGTTGGAGGGTATGGGGGTTATATAAACTTTAAATTTATTTGGTTACCCCAAAACTAGGTTTTTCACCTTAGATTTTTTCCGGAGTGTCATAAATGGTTTATATTTGCTTCCCTCACCCTAGAACCCGGCTTTCCCAAGGTGTCACCAGGTTTGCTTGGGATGGGGAGGAAAAAAAAGAAATATATAAGGAGATGCTATTAGTAAGATTTACCAGATTCGTTTCCGTAACCACTCGATATCTCTTTACTTTTATAATGCACTGCAAATTCAACCTCAGAAACTTGTTCAGATCACCTCAAACAGTTATGCCACTGAATTACAGAAAAAAATACGGTAAATCTGCATAACTACTGCTCGGACACTATCGATATAAATATGAAGTCCTACATACTATACATAGTGTACTCAACACATCTGTGAAGGTTTCAGGCGGTGCTCGTTATTATAATCAAATATAGACCATAGATGGCAATCCGGGAAAAAAATCTGGAGTGAAATCCCTAACTTTTGGGTAATATAATATAAAAAGCTTATATAACCGAACTGAAACAAACCGTACTCAACCAAACCTAACATAACCTAGTCTAACCATAACCGGTATTTCTTTACAATTACTGCTCCACCTCTTTCTTTTTTCTCTTTTCCTACATACTATACATAGTGTACTCAACACATCTGTGAAGGTTGCACCATTATCTCTTGCAAAACGTCTGTGAAGTTAGGTTATGTTAAGTTATGGTTAGATTAAGGTTGTTAGGTTAGGTTACGATTATGTTATGGTCAGGTTAAGTTCGGTTATATAAGATTTTTACATTTTATTACCCAAAAGCTAGGGTTCTCAACCTTAGATTTTTTTTCTGGATGTGGGTAATAAAATGTAAAAATCTTATATAACCGAACCTAGCTGAACCGAACATAACCTAACTTAACCTAACCATAACATAACCGTAACCTAACCTAACCATAACTTAACACAACATAACCAACCTAACTTAACATAACCTAACATAACTTCAAAGACGTTTTGCGAGGTAAATAATGGTGAGTGCCGTCTGAAACCTTCACAGATGTGTTGAGTACACCATGTATAGTATGTAGGGAAAGAGAGAAAAGAGAAAGAGGTGGAACAGTAGTTGTAAAGAAATACCCCATAACCTAACATACCCTAACCATAAGCTAACATAGTCTAACCATAACCTAACATAACTTCAAAAATGCTTTACCAGGTAAATAATGGTGAGCACCACCTGAAACCTTCACAGAAGTGTTGAGTACACTATGTATAGTATGTAGGACTTCATATTTATATCAATATCGTTCGAGCAGTAGTTATGCAGATTTACCAAAAATAATTATTTTTTTCTAGGCTACGGTTTGGTTACGTTTAGTTAAGTTTGGTTGGGTTAGTTTTGGTTAGGCTTATTTAACTGCAGCTCTGGGAAAGTTATGCTAACAAAGCTATTATTTTCAGTAAATTTTTACATTTTCACCAGAATGGCGTGTGGATACGAAAGAAAATGGCGTCTGCACCTCGCACACCACTCTACTTTTAGTCATAGAAAACATTTGATAGCTTCTAAATTAACATAACATAACATAACAACCTAACTAAGCTTAACCAAACCTAACGTAACAAAAAAAAAAATCTTATTTTTTTCTGTAATTCAGCGGCATAACTGTTTGAGGTGATCTGAACAAGTATCTGAGGTTGAATTTGCAGTGCATTTTAATGGTAAGAAGATATCGTATGGGTCGTCTTACGAATCTTTACCTTTTTTTTTCCTTCTCTTCAAAAAGTAAAGTTTAGTTTGGTTTGAACAAGGTTCTGTTATTTGTTAATATAAGTTAAGGTATGGTTAATTTATGGGTATTATTTTACATCTTCACCACAATGCTCTAGAGAATTCAGGGTTATATTTTTGCATTACTTGATGCATTTTGAGGTTTTCTTTATTACATTTCTGTCACAATTCTTAGTTTGTGAGATATTCAGTGTTTTCTGTGAGACCTTCTCTTCGAAGAGTAAAGTTTAGTTTGGTTTGAACAAGGTTCTGTTATTTGTCAATGTAGGTTAAGGTTTGGTTGATTTAGGTTATATTGTGTTAGGTTAATTTAGAAAATATCAAATGTTCTCTATGACCAAAAGTAAGGAGTTGGACGAGGTGCAGACGCCATTTTATTTCGTAAATAGACGCCATTATGGTGAAGATGTAAAATTTTACCAATTTATGTTATGTTATGTTATGTTGGTAAATCTGCATAACTACTGCTCAGACGATATTGATATAAATATTATGAAGTCGTACATACTATACATAGTGTACTCAACACATCTGTGAAGGTTTCATTTATTTATTTATTTTTTTTTACATCATATACTTGTGGCACCGATAGGCTTGATTGAGGCTACTTGGATGGACAGCCTCCGCTTGTTAGTGGTGCAGGTTTCAGATTTTTTGTAATGCCACCTCAATTTTCTACATTCTCTCTGAGAGTGAGAGAGGCTATTGCTGCTACTGCCTCAAATGTATATAACATTGCAAATCCCATTTGAGGACAGTGTATGGCAGCAATTTGGGTAATCTTTGGCCACTCGGCAGTAATACCAAAGAAAAGTGGCCAGCAGATATCGGGACTCAAACCTGGGACCCTAGGTTCGCATGCCTGAACGCTAGCCACT
>JAPQNM010000005.1:5494081-5499081 GCA_029783475.1 Metacarcinus magister
CGCTAATAGTCAACCCCAGACCTTGGCAGAGGAAAACCAGTGTGGTGTTGAGGAAGAGGGTTTGGAGAGGCCTGGTTTTGGGATGAGCTGTAGTGGTGGTGGAAACACCCATGTTTTCCCTGATGATGGGGAAGAGAGCAGGGAAGAAAGGAAAAAGAAGAAGAAAAGAAAGAAGCATCAAGTAGAGGCAGAGGAAATTAACTCTGCCATGACTGAATCTGGAGAGTGTTGTGTTGAAGCAGAAACAAATGTCCCAAAGAAGAAAAAGAAGAAGAAAAAGCCAGAAAGCATTGATTTTAATGGCACCAATGGCAATACATGTGAAGACAATGCTGTAAAGACCATGAATGAAGATAATGCTCAGACTCAGTCAGTCGTTAATGAAGAAACAAAACGAAAAAAAATCAAGAAACACTCAGGTGCTGCTGAAGAAGAAATCTTAACTGCTGTAAATGAAGAGCATTTTGTAGCAAAGAAAAAGAAAAGGAAACACACGGATTCCACTGATGGAAACAATCCCTCCCAAAACTTGATAGTAGAGGAAAATCCCAAGAAAAAGAAGAAAAAGAAGAAATTGAAAGCTAAGGCATGGGTGTGAGTGATGTGCCAGAAGATACAGAAGTGAATAGCAATTAAAAGGTAGAGAAGAATAGGTCTTTGGTAAATTAATAATGAAGAATCCCCAAGCTAGGCAGCCAAGACCATATAGCTCTGCTAGGGATACAAGAAAGTATTACCTCTCACACCAAGAAGCTTCTGTTAGTCAGGATTGAGCTTGCAACCCTTCATCCGTGAGCTGAGCACCTAATGGCTCTGTGGTGTCTAGTAAGGTGAGGTTGTCATTATCATTGTTATCATCACCATCATCGTAATTGTCATCATCATCATCATAATCTATTTCATAGTCTATGGAAATGGCCTTTCATAACCTTATCATTAAGGGCTGTTATACCCAGGGCATTTGTATTAAAAAATCCCTGAAAGCTACCCTTCCAATCTTGCTAAGTACACTGTTCTTACTTTACGTATCATTAATGTTGCTTTTACACCATAACAAAGGAAAGTTTTTTTTAACAATTGTTTGTGTATTTAGATTGCATGTCTTTGGGATTAAATTTCTTGACCCTGGACTCTGGTGTGGATGACGTACAACATCAGATATTACCGCTTCATCAACACTGACATGCAACTAGTGTTGTGACCTCTGCTGGCTGCTCTTATTTTTTGTATTTCCCTTATTTGCCCTTTTTCATAATTTCTTCTGTCTTTGCTTATTAACTATAGGCTACAATACACCTCCCTTTCCATTCCCTTACATACTGCTTCATTTTCTTTTCTCAAACTAGAAAAAAAAAATCTGCTCTTTGTCACTTAAAACATCTCAAATATCTCTTGATCCAGTCTGGATATAACCAAATGCATGGGGAGGCGGTGGTACAGCGGTCAGCCATGCGAACCTAGGGTCCCGGATTCGATCCCCTGATATCCGCTGGACACTTTTCATTATTTAGGATTACCACCGAGTGGCCAAAGATTACCCAAATTGCTGCCATACTGTCTTCAGACGAGACTTATAATGTTTATATGCATCTGAGGCTGTAGCAGCAATAAGCCTCTCATGTTCTCAACTTATTTAAGAGAGAACGTAAACATTTGAGGCGTCAAAAAAATTATCTAAAAACCTACGCCAAATAACAGGCAAAAGGCAGTCCATCTTCGCCTTCATAAAGCCTACTGGTGCCAACGGTTTCTGGTATAGGAAGAAAAGAAATCTCCCGGTCCATTATTGTACAGGCCACATAACGTTCTAAAATCTCACTTCTCCATTCACATCACCTTACTTCATTGTTACTGCGCCCATCTCTTACTCCTACAGCCATTCTTAGAATGGTCATTTCTATGAACTAGTTATCTCCATTACCCAATCTCAACAGGGTTATAGCAGTGGAGTTTACATAGGCAGAGGAAACCATGAAAATCTTGAATGTGTGAATACAAGTGCCCTTGAGGTATTGAGTGGCGCCATGTTGGAGTATGTTCAGTGAATTTCTTGGAAGCAACAACTACAAGGAGGGTGAAACTTGCAACTCTTCCTTTGGAAACCTTTTGTGTGGGAATGTACTGATCATGTTCCTTTGTCAATAAATCTTGGAACAGATTATGGTGAAAGATGATTACCTAGACCTGCAATAAGTCCTTCATATGAAAAATGTCTTTCCGAAGCAGTCAGAAGATTTGATGGTTACTGGGTGCCCCATTTTCATGCACACCCTTTAGATGGTTTGCTTGGATTATTTAGTTTAGTTGTATTGAATAATTTAAGCTGAAGTAGAAAGATTGAGAAGTTTTTGTAATGCCAAAAATCTCAATCACTAATGATACAAGATTTAGTGAAGGATGGCAGTGGTTAAGAGAAATATATGCAAACAAAACCCCAAAATTTCATCAATATGATCAAAAATTTGCAAGATTGTAATAGAAAAGTATTGACAAGATGACAGTTATTCATAATCTTCAGAGGTGATGATAGAGCCAAACAAAAAAGAAAAATTATTTGAAGAGATGAGGAAGGCAAAGTGAAGGATGTTGAGATTTGTGGGGGTGAAGGATTGTATTTGAAGTAAGAGATATTTCAGTAGCCTAGTCTTCTCTTAATATTTTCATCAGATTTTACATCATATATATTAATCTTCAGATGGATGGAAAGTGTATAGTGAAGAGAAGCGAGAGGAAAAAAAAAAAACTTTGGAACCCCAGAGGTAGTTCCCTTCTAATGAGAGAAGGTAGAAATAGAAGGTAAGAAAAGCACAGAATACTAAAGTAACAAGTGATAGTTATGAGGAAAAAAAAAAAAAGTATTGGAATACAACTGGTGGCTTTATAGTACGGAGAGGGGCTTTGGGAACAGATTGTGGCCTGACGTAGTGTTGCCGCGGGCTTCAGTCTTTAGTCCAAGCCATTTTTACTTAGCCTTTCTTTTTCTTGCTTTATTTTCCCTTATTTCATCTGTATTTTCTTCCTAGCCTTCCACTATTCCCATTTTTCCTAAAGTGCGAGGGCTGTGCCGAGAGTTTTGACAGACTAACTACGAGTTCAGTCATGAACTCTTCACAGACTTCTTGTTGCAACGCTCAAGCTTCATTTCAAGTCAAAAAGTATATCAAGAAGTAATCACAATGTGCTCATTCTTGAAAGACTGAAGCACTTCACATGTGCTCATTAGTATGCAATGACAATCAAATCAGTTTGAAGTGCTCAGCGCCCTTGAAGACTCAGCAGGATTGTGGGATACCTTCAAATGTGAAACTTACTGTCAAGCTGGCTAGGAACGGACCAGTACAGGGCTGTCATGCAAGACTAGAAATCATCTGAGAAAGAACAAGGGAAGGTATGTCAGGAGTCTTGCAGAATATGTTGTGGGTCATTTAAATTCCAATTGCCTCCGACCTGCCTATCGACCCCTAAAGAAGCTCCGCTCCAAGTCTCTAAGTCTCGGGCGAGTGCTATTCAAACAGCAGATGGTTGCCTCTTATCAGAGGCCAATGGTTAGATGGCTCATTGGGCTGTTCAACCCTCCAAGCAGACTGCTTCAAATCACAGTTACAAGTGGTGAATGCGGATCCGCCCATTAATGAAGCTGCACCCTTTCTTGATGAAGTCAAAGAGGCTGTGGCAAGGTTGAGGGGTGGAATGGCAGCTGGCATTTGTAACAGTGCAGAGTTGCTCAAAGCTGGAGGCGAGGCCATGATCCGTGGTTTGCATGCAGTCTTGACTGCTGTATGGCATTCAGGTATCATTCCTCCGGACTAGAACAAAGGGTGGTCGTCCCACTCTGGAAAGGGAAAGGGGATCGCCAGGACTGCAGCAATTATCGCGGGATGACAGTGCTCAGCCTACAAGACAAAGTGCTCGCCCATCTGTTACTAATGCAAATTCGCAGGTATCAGAGACTGAATAGTCAGGGTTCACATATGGTAAATCAACAACGGACTGTATCCTAGTGCACATACTGGTGGATCATCAGCAGGAGTTTCGACATTGGACGCTTACAGCTTTTGTAGATTTTGAGAAGTCGTTTGATTCAGTGCATCGCGTGGCACCTTGGGGATTTTCAACATCTATGCGAGATTCCTGCAGGGATTATTAGTCTGCTAACTGGCCTGTACTCCAGGACAGTGCTGTGAAATGGTGGTAGGAGGAGTGTCCTTGCTCTACCATTTTTCAACACATGTATGGTTTTAGTACGGAGAGAGAGAGAGATTATGCAGAGATGAAATATATTGATCGGACTAAGTGGGAAGACAATCTAAGCCTTCAAGAAACTGAAAAGTTAATTCAACATCCAATGGCACATACAAATACATCTAGGCATTTAGGTAAGAACGGGTGAATGAAAGCCCAAGTTTAACAATTTTTTTTTTTTTTTTTTATTTTTTTTATTCTTGATCAAATCACATCATGTAACCCTTACACCATAATACTAGCATATAACCCCACTAATACACCATAATACTTGCAAGGAAGGAGTGTATAGATAGGGAGAGATGAAGGCTCTTATGTCGTGGTCATCCTCTTGGAGGACGTTCCCGGAGGAAACTAGGCATCAGAGATTATAGATACTAGATAGAATACACCATTATATCATTTTTACGCAAGACACTTTAAATATCAAACAATGATCAACAGTATTCACATAAAACTTTGGTAACATGAAACATTAAATAAAAACACTTCACAGATGACATTAACATCCTAATGCACATACCACGGTTAACATAATCACCTATACTTAGCTGGGATTAACCGAACTGCTATGAACAACCCTGAATGATTATGGATTGCAGCAAGACTTGAAGAACTTTCCCCATGCTTCAGCGCCCTTTTGGTTGGTGTCGTAGCCTGGCATCTCAGTCTTGCACTTATCCAGCCAAGTGAGGATGTTGGCATGCTTACTCAAGTCCACATTGGCCTCCTTTATGGTGGAGACACTAGCCAAGAGG
>JAPQNM010000005.1:5504081-5509081 GCA_029783475.1 Metacarcinus magister
GGAGACTTCGGTCATTACATATTGATGCCATGGGCTTCTTTATTACGCGTGGTTTCCTTACTACTAAGGCACTGCTAGTTGGATCATTAGTAGTTAGTATTAAGGTTATTAATATTATGTTCTCACCGACCGAGGTGGTATTGAAGGCTGAACCGAAAGATTTACTGGATTCACTGGATCACACCTTATATGCAACACCGACACCTTTTGTTACGATCATAATTTGAACATTTTGAATTTCCTCTACATTGTATTCAGATAATAGGTCGTTGTTTACCGTATGTACAATGGTTTGTTACTGCTATTACATCAAAATTATGTTGTAACAAGGCATTTAAGTTAATCATTTTATATCGTAAGCTACGCGCATTGAAGTTTAGAACTTTAATCATATCACTGTAGTCGTTACTACTATTGTGATGGGAGTATTATCTGACCCTAGGTTATGATGTCATGATTGAACAGGCGTTGTCCGTGCGGCATATATATATATATATATCCTGTACTGAATTATCTTCTCAGTCTTTTTTTTCCGGTCCCCTTAGTTTGCGAGTCAATGACCGGACAGTGTTGCAGCACACATCCTCTCCTCACAGGGGTCCTGTAACATCGTCCTCGCTACCAAACACCTCCACATGATATACATTTAAATAATTACAGTCGTGTACAGCAAATCAGCAGAAGAGTGAACTGAATACTCGTCAAGCAGTCACAACGTTCATGGCCTCGATCGTGCCCTTTCTATACACGGGATCAGTAAGCGTAAAAGTAATAAATCTTTTAGGACTTTTCACTTATTTTTTACATGGGCGGAAAAACCGACTCGTCCTTCTATTTTCTTACACAGTTTGTCAGTTTGTGGTGCAAGAAAAAAGAAAAAAAAAAGTATTGTGGCCACCACTGATGTCAGTCACTATTTACTTCTTTCTTGGTTTTCGTAAAGCAGCTCAACATTGCATTCACACCTTACCTTCAAGACGACGTTGAACCTACTCTTCCTTCACAACGACTGAACTAAAATTTCCTTCACTGTGCTTTTATAAGGGCCAGGATGTGGGTATTCAGGAAGAGGTGCCACCTAGGGATAAACAAAAGCAAGTCACCATTAGTAATCGCCTCACACAATACCCCCCTCCCAGTCCCCCAACCCGTGCTCCTTCTCCCTTCACCCAACTGTGCTTCTGGAAACTGCGATTGCAAAAACTTCTACACATGTTGTTCCTTCCTTCCTATTCTGCACGGTTTACACAGCCATGCACCTCCTCCCCACACGCCCCCCCATTGCATACGAAAGGCATAATTTTCCTATCTAAGTTTTCATCCAATGGTCTGTTGGTCGTTGAAGGTCTAAAGGTTGTTCATAACCTACCACACGATTTTACTGTTCGTTTGGTTATAAAGTGCTTCCCAATCGTGACTTAACTATCTCTCTCTCTCTCTCTCTCTCTCTCTCTCTCTCTCTCTCTCTCTCTCTCTCTCTCTCTCTCTCTCTCTCTCTCTCTCTCTCTGTCTCTGTCTCTGTCTCTCTCTCTCTCTCTCTCTCTCTCTCTCTCTCTCTCTCTCTCTCTCTCTCTCTCTCTCTCTCTCTCTCTCTCTCTCTCTCTCTCTCTCTCTCTCTCTCTCTCTCCTCTCTCTCCCTCTCTCTCCTCTCTCCTCTCTCTCTCTCTCTCTCTCTCTCTCTCTCTCTCTCTCTCTCTCTCTCTCTCTCTCTCTCTCTCTCTCTCTCTCTCTCTCTCTCTCTCTCTCTCTCCCCCCCCCCTCCCTCCCTCCCTCCCTCCCTCTCTCCCTCTCTCTCTCTCTCTCTCTCTCTCTCTCTCTCTCTCTCTCTCTCTCTCTCTCTCTCTCTCTCTCTCTCTTTTTGCAACAATGTTTCACACACACACACACACACACACACACACACACACACACACACAAACACACAAGTTTCCACCGCTTCACCTCCCATTCGTCCTCTCCGTGACCTTGAGGTGTGTGTATGTATGTTTCTTTAAGGAGAGTGTTGGTTCCCAAGTTTGTGGCCCCGTAACTAGACACCCTCTTTGGCCACGATCATACTTGTTTGATTATTAATAAACATATTACTGAATAGATTAGTAAATAAATAATCCATATGATGATGCCAGGAACTAGAGGGAAAAAAATGAAGTGAATACTACAATAAGATTCTAAGATATTATATGGTATGATTCAAACTAATAAGATTCAAATTCCTTCATGACCTCTTTAGAAAACGCTTTGTAGCCCCGTTATATGGAACTCATGCTCTCTATGCACATCATCCTTGAATGCCATGAGGGAGTGGAGTGCTTGAAGGTCATTCTTCCACGCGTGGTAAATGTAGATTACACCCTTGTTACTGAGGCAAACTTTTCGTTTCTATGCCCGATCAGAGAGAGAGAGAGAGAGAGAGAGAGAGAGAGAGAGAGAGAGAGAGAGAGAGAGAGAGAGAGAGAGAGAGAGAGACTACAAAGTCTAGCTAAATATTAAGTAGAATTGTAGATTGACAAATGTACTCCATAGCTTTGACGGCCATATGTTAAGCCAAATATAGGTTTCCCAAATTATAGGTACTACTTTCCGCACTATGGAAAGGGTAAACAGACCTTAATTTCAAACTCGGTATGTTAAAATCTGGTTTAGGGAAAGGAAGCGGTTGGTACTCCTGCTCCAAGCATATATGGGTGTCGATGAACAGTTGGTATGCCGCGACAACATTTATTTACATAATTTGGGCGGGTAAGATAAATTGTGTTGCATATGTCACACATTCGTCACCTATCTACCTACCTACCTACTAAAAACTAAAAATATATCACTGCTAATGAGCGAGATTTTCTATTAAGGTTTATAGAAGAGAGGAAAGGTGTATTGTTTGACAAGAGTCACGACTACTGCATCATTAATAAAAAGAAAGAGGCATGGGAAGAAATAACAACATTGGGGGATTATTGAGATAAGTTTAGCCTACTAATTTTGAAACACTGACTATTTATTTCTGGGTAGGATATAATGCTTTTACAATGCTAACGGCATAACAGTTACCATTTTGAAATATACAAAACAAAACATATCCCTGCGCTAATGTAACCTAATTAACCTTCCGTGGCTAACCTAACCAAACCAATCCTTGCAGGGCTAATGTAACCTAACTCTAACCCTCCGTGGCTAACCTAACCAAACTTATCCCTGCAGGGCTAATGTAACCTAACTCTAACCCTACGTAGCTAACCTAACAAAACTTATCCCTGCAGGGCTAATGTAACCTAACTAACCCTCCGTGGCTAACCTAACCAAACTTATCCTTGCAGGACTAATGTAACCTAACTAACCCTCCGTGGCTAACCTAACCAAACCTATCCTTGCAGGGTTAATTGTAACCTAACGCTAAGTTTATTTCAATATTATCCCAACATTGTTTAATTCTGCTGGTTATGGGCCTCAAAGAACTCAACAACAGCTGAAGAAGATATGGGAAAACTCAAAGAGGAAGTAAGTAGTGAATAATTGTATTTAATTTTCTTATAGACTTTTCATGCTGTCCTGACAAGACAGACATCCCCGGGTGTTGATGTTGACTCGAACTCCAGTATAGGGTGTAGCAGCGTCAGTGTTTAGAAATTTACGAATTGTGTTCGTGTTGAGATATTTTGCACACAAGAACTTTCCTTATTTTTTCACAAATATCAGACTAGCATAGGTATGTTTTAAATTGGTAAGTAGTTCATTTGACGATAATAATTACATTTAGGGTTCCCGAAAGACACACCGAAGCAGACTAAAAAGGAGTATTGGAATTCTTTCCATAATTATAGGATTTCCCAAAGTATAGGGCCGTGATTACATTTTAACACAACGAATTGAGTATAGACCCTAGAAGATAGACCCTATATTTGGCTTAACATATGGCCGTGAATCTTATCTCGTCCCAACAGCCTTCCTGATATAGAAAAAAAAATGTCCTCCCGTGATCCATGATGAGCCATGGCTCATCATGCACTGTTGCTTGGTGTCCATGTGATGTCCTTGACGACGCTGTCAGTTGATACACAACGACACATAAGATAAAATCAAAGTGGTCAGCTGTGTGTGTGCTGACATACACAGGTAGAATGTGCGAATAGTTACAATAGAGGTGTGGAAGACATCACTAAGATTATTTATTTCCTACGTGAGCAGCAGATATGAATATTTAAGTTTTTTTGTATTCATGTTTTGCTTAGATACATAGAGAATTCAAGAAAAATCCTTACCAGTGTAAAAATAATGAAAATCATTTCCTTGTGGCTCTTGTTTCTCCCTATAACATGAAAGGAAATATGTTCCTATTACGAAGTAGAGAAAAAAAGAAAATTTTCAGCCAAATCTGCACAATTTTTTCTCTGCTAATGAAAGGCAGCATTTTCTTTCTCATTTTTTAAGAGCACCGGTCTTGAATCAAGTCCAAAGAGGGGCATGAGGACACACACACACACACACACACACATTCTCTCTCTCTCTCTCTCTCTCTCTCTCTCTCTCTCTCTCTCTCTCTCTCTCTCTCTCTCTCTCTCTCTCTCTCTCTCTCTCTCTCTCTCTCTCTCTCTCTCGTATTATAAGCAACATTAAGCGAGAAAAAAAAATTCCCGAATATATTTGTAGCAATAAATATGTATTCTTCGGTGTTGAATAGAAAAAAAATGTGGAAGGTCTACATATTCTTAATTAATTGAAAACACGGTCGTAGAGTTATTACGAACATATTCTTTGTTTTCGCTTAGTAATGGATATAAACCAATATAATATGTTAGGCAAGTCATGAATCCCATCCTTGGAAATTCGCGTTAGATTAATTACAGCTCTAGGCAATGATAGTAACAGAAACGGATCAGAGGAGAAACATGAAAGGTTTCCTAATGCTGCTACCTAGGGACAGAAATGCAACCAAGTACTGTAGAGGTTATCACAGTCGAGTGAATAGTGATTGTAATGACAGCTTGTTCGCTCCCCGTACACCTCTC
>JAPQNM010000005.1:5524081-5534081 GCA_029783475.1 Metacarcinus magister
AAATTTAAAGAGGTGATGCTCCAGAGTTTCAAGTTAGCCAAATGTTTCCTGTTCTGCATGAGACCTGCACCCAATGTCACAAATATAGGGCAAGAAGACGAGGTTGAGCCCCGCAGCAATAACTCGTCTTGGTATTCCGCCTTGCCCTACACGCCTGCGGTTGGCAGTGGGAGTAGAGGAACACTTTCCGTCCGTCTGTTCACCAGTTCGTGAGAGGCAGCGCACGGCCCTCACCTCATGATCAAGCACCACACTCACTCATCACTCGCGGAAGTTATGCACTGCTTGCTGCTGATTGCAACTTGCTTTATTAATGAGGAAAACGTAGGTGGGATTTTTTTTTTTATCAAATGATCATCAAATTTCTATTACTACTACTACTACTATTACTACTACTACTACTACTACTACTACTACTACTACTACTACTACTACTACTACTACTACTACTACTACTACTACTACTACTACTACTATTATTACTACTACTATCATTATCAGTAGTAGTAGTAGTAGTAGAAGTAGTAATAGTAGTAGTAATAGTAGTAGTAATAGTAGTAGTAGTAGTAACAGTAGTAATAGTCCAGTCCAGTCCAGTTGTAGATGTGTGATCTGTCTTTACAACGTTTTCCATTGTCCTTATGTGGATTATCAAGATTCTTAGGTTATCAAGGAACGTGTTGTGTTCTCATACTCCACAATTGCTTTATAAAGTCTTTTCTGATTTCAGTCTCCTCTGGTGTTAATTTTTCAATGTTAATATGTTAGTAATTTTGTTTTCTTTTTCTCTATTATGTATTTTTCTGTATGAAATAGAAATCTCTTTTAATTCTATTGTATTTAAGACATTCTGGTAAAAATTGTTGTAAAGTTTCTTGTTCACATCCACAATACAGACATTGTTCACTCTTCCCTTGTGGTCAGTTTTTGCACGTTAATGTATTAGTTCTTCCTAGTATAAACTATTTCATCCCTCTGTGTTGTTTATCAGTATTCCTCTCCTAGAGTTTTCTTTATCTTTTCCACATTGCTATACTCAAAGTTGACTTATGTATTTTTCTTTTCTATTTTTTCCTTTTATTTAACTTTATTTATAATCGCATCTTTCTTCTTGTTTTCTATGTCTGTAATTTTCAAGTTATGTCATATATCTCTTTAGTATTTCTATCCATTCCCTTTCTCCCTTTTCATATTGTGATTGAAAATGTCGGTACATGTAGGATAGTTTTGTAGACTGAATTATATATTTTTTGTAGACTACTTAACTCCTTTACATTGTATTATATCACTACTACTATTACTACTACTACAACTACTACTATTACTACTACTACTACTACTACTACTACTACTACTTTTACTATATAGCCCTATTAACAGCCGGCACCGTAAGTGATTTCAAGGGGTTTTATTGGAAAGTCAGCCATGATATTCAGGCCTGGCATGATTGTATAGTGCGCCTGGCATTTTACATTTCACACTTTCCTTTTCCTACATGAAGATAGCGTGACACCTTCGTTATAGCGTGAGTGACAGCACCACCTCTCCACTTCCCGCTCACACTCTCTACGTCTCCTCTCTCTGTATCTTCATTTTCTTTTCTTTTTTGTATCTATCTCTCTTTCCCTCCTTTGGTCTCAAGGTATATAAGGTGTGCATGAGTCTCCCTGGCATCAGTTCCCTTCACGTCTCCCTCATCACTACCAACATGAAGGTATATAGAGAGTCTGTTCACGTTAACTTGTCACAAAGGCCCCACCCTCCTCCGCACAGCGTTGGAAATGTTGGGCTTCATCCTACTCTCTCCATCCCATGTGACTGCTGATTGTTAGGGTTAGAATGCTTTGGATTGGTCGCCGATAAGTGGAATGGAGTGGATGTTTATTACTTTGAATGGAAATGAGTGTAGTGACGAGAGAGAGAGAGAGAGAGAGAGAGAGAGAGAGAGAGAGAGAGAGAGAGAGAGAGAGAGAGAGAGAGAGAGAGAGAGAGAGAGAGAGAGAGAGAGAGAGAGAGAGAGAGAGAGAGAGAGAATATTTTGTAATGTTTAATTTTTTTCCTTTATTCATCACTGTTTCATATCAACAATAGGCACTTATCTCTGCATGTGGGTTGCTTATCCGATGCAGGTATTCCGTAAGTAACAGTCATTGCTTGGTCAAGGGCAGGCAGGCAGGGAGGCAGACAGACACGGTTCAAGTAATCAGTCACTTATTAGAAAAAAACTGTTTGGTCTAGACCGAAAACAGACGGCGAGCGTTTCCAGTTATAGATTTTTGCTTGTTTGATTGTTTGTTCTTGCCAGTGAGTTGTCAGCGTGTGGCTGTACCTCACCTTGCTTTAATCCACCTTTTACCGTAATTCCCACAACACACTGATCTGCAAAGAAAACTAAATAAGAGTTGCGGCACTGCCCAGTGTCTTCCATCTTAACCAATTGTAACCTAATCTATCTCTACTATCTACCTTTTATTACGGGGATGACCGCTGGTGGTCGCTTGAAAATAATTAAAGTAAGGACAGTCCGTATGACAGAATAGTGACTCAGATGTAGAAAAGATGCCAAGGCAGACACCATGGAATAGAGAGACGGGAATAGGAAGTTAGCCGCGGCTTTATGGAACAAATAAACAGGAGATGGAGGTTAGACGAGTGGAGGGACTTAAGTGCTGCCGTGGACCATGGAGTGAAGATTGGTAATGACTGTGATGAGGCTAATGAACGTCTTCTCCATCAGACAATCGCGGCTGTTGTGGTGGTCATGGTGAGCCTGGCACTGACGGAGGCTGCAGGGCGGGCAGGCGGCCAGCAGGGCTATGGAGCTGGAGGCGGAGGTGGAGGTGGCGGCGGCGGCGGCGGCGGCGGTGGTGGTGGGGACGGATCCTTCTCCCCGGCTAGTTACGCATTCCAGTACGACGTGAACGACGCCAACTTCGGCAACTTTTACGGACACCAGGAGCAGCGGGAGGGAGTGAACACCCAGGGCAGGTGAGTAGTGCTACACACACACACACACACACACACACACACACACACACACACACACACACACACACACACACACACACACACTGTGAACGATATAGTTTGTGAGACACGATTTTCCCTTTTATTGTCAGGCACTAGAGATCGCTTTGGAATTCATAATATTTTTCCATCATAGGTAACCTTATATATCATCATAATCGGCCTTCATTTCCCACCTGAAAACGTCTCCCTTGCATCACTCACTCTCCACTTCCTCCTTCAAAAGACCACTGCATGTGTGTGTGTATGTGTGTGTGTGTGTGTGTGTGTGTGTGTGTGTGTGTGTGTGTGTGTGTGTGTGTGTGTGTGTGTGTGTGAGAGAGAGAGAGAGAGAGAGAGAGAGAGAGAGAGAGAGAGAGAGAGAGAGAGAGAGAGAGAGAGAGAGAGAGAGAGAGAGAGAGAGAGAGAGAGAGAGAATTGCAGTTTTAACGTCTCTCTCCACCTTCTCCATTAGTTACTACGTTCAGCTCCCAGACTCCCGCACGCTCAGGGTGGAATACGTAGCTGACGAGGGCGGGTACCGACCTACCATTACCTTCGAAGGCGAGGCAGAGTTCCCTACAGGACCCCAAGGTACAGGTCGGCCTGGCCAGGGCTCGTATGGGGCCCCCCCTCCCACCCCTTCACAGTCCTACCACTCGAGGAAGTAGAAAACAACAAAACATCAAGTAAAGGAGGCAAGCTATTGTTTTTTTTATGCTTTGCTCCTTTTTTATGTAAACGTTTTTTCTTTATTGAATTGTTACTTATATTAAATAAAAAATAATGTTGGTTTGAGGACAACTATTATTTGCAAACTTTCATCATAAGATTGTTTAATAATGCCTTGTCTGAAATGACTTAAGCATGTATGGATATCTTTGTGGTGACACACGAAGAGTATTGTGCAAAATATCTGCCACCTTGATATTTTTTCGTCTCCTCATATATTTGACGCCATCCTCTCACATTGCCACACGTTCTCACCTCTGTAACTGTAGCAAGCACTTCATCTCATTAAGTTATGTCCTCTCTCTTGACTTTGCATCATACTGTTCATACCTCGCAGCGACATGAAATAGTTAGCACAACAGATGCTGCATTCACCAACCTTCGTTCATAGCCCCGTAAACCTTTGTACCTTTGTTTCCTCTCACATGCCATATGGTCAAAGTGGTTTAGTAACATGGGTAAAGAAATGAGAAAAAAAATATTACAAAACTTTACACGTCTGGAATGAAAAAGGAAAGGTTGAGAGGAAGCAAGATAGGTGTACTTCAGGCGGACTTCAAGACAGTCGAGGGCGGCATTGATTGAATGACCATCTGTTCATCTATCTATCAGTCAATCAACCTATCTAACACACACACACACACACACACACACACACACACACACACACACACACACACACACACACACACACACACACACACATACACGCGAGTCAGTGGTTAACGTCCCCGCCTTTTACCCGGCAAGGCGTGGGTTTCTACCAAGGATCTTTTACAGAATAAGATCCTTGGTTTCAACCCTGCTCGGGTCGCTAAGGATCTTTCTCTGACAGGGAGTGGTTACTGTCCCCCTTGAGCAAGGGGATGGAGATGTGTGACGTGTGAGAGGTCTCAACCTTACCCATAGATCCGTCCGTCTCTATGAGCTCTGAGCTCCTTCGGGAAGGGTGATGGCTGACGATCACGAGTACAGCGTGTGATTCTTCAGACCATGGTGAATGACACACACACACACACACACACACACACACACACACACACACACACACACACACATACACACACATTATATATATATATATATATATATATATATATATATATATATATATATCATAAAATTAAACAATGAGCGAAAGATGAGTATAACAATACATGGTTATCATGTCATGGGGAGTGGCTTTAAATGTGCATGCATCAATTGTTTTACATTCTTATAATATGGTCTTATATATTACTTTACTTCTCTGGTTTTACTGGCGGAGAGAGGATTTCTATTCGGCGTTCATGTGGACTTCCTCATCGCCTCTCATTAGGTAATGGGGTGCGTCAAGTTTAGTTTTGAAATTACTTTTATTGTGACGTTTCGAAAAAGTGTTTCGTCGATGTTGGGAAATTGACATGGCGTAATCCTTACAAAGCGAAATGTAAGGGTTGTTTTAATCAGTTTTAATTGCTGGATAGTTTTCATTCAAAATATTTGCACATATGTATTATTACTGAAAGACATTTATTACATAAATTTGAACGTTTCCGGACGTGTTTGGTGACTTCATAAATACTTAATAGATATTATGGCAAGCTCTTTAAAAGTATATATATATATATATATATATATATATATATATATATATATATATATATATGTATATATATATATATATATATATATATGTATATATATATATATATGTATATATATATGTATATATATATATATATATATATATATATATATGTATATATATATATATATATATATATATATATATATATATATATATATATATATATATTTCATAGTCCCCTAGATACACTTGTAGCTTTGATTATAGAAAATTGATTTTTATGGTAGACATTATTTTTTTAAAGTCTTTACTTTTGCATTCATGTGTTGAGATAAACTGCTTGTCTGTTTCTGAATACACTTCTGAATAAGCTGAGGAAATATTTTAAGTAACACATAGAGTCCTATCGCCCAGTCAAGTTCTGTTGTGTGACAGATGAGCTGTGTGTGTGTGTGTGCCTTCAGTGCCGCCGGTGGTCATTGATTGAGCCAAACACCGGCACAGCGCATGCAAACCACAAGTGATTCCGTGTTTGTGACTTTCCTTTTTCTCTTTTTTGCTGTTATTTTCTTTTATCTGTTACCCTAATTCTGTGCAGCCCTGTTGCAACTGCTGATGACAAAGGACTGATGCTAGCTTCAGGTATGGTTGCTTTGACTGGCATCATACTTAATTTTTTGTTACTGAAATGTTTAAAGTAATATTGTAATGAGCATATGTTATACCAAGGCCCACCGAAATAAAAATGATACACCACGTTACGCTAAAGCCCATGTTAAGGCAGTATACCATTGAGTCCTGGCCAGCGGTTATCTGGGCAAGAAAATCGGAAGTAATAAACGTTTGGAAACTGATATCCCAAACCATAACTTGATGCTAACATGGCATACGATCGTCACCTCAAATAAGTGTTTAGTTGCACCGTGATCATATATGTTTGTGACTATTTATTAGTCAGCAATCTAGGGACTGTTAAAACTAATATGCGGTGTGGATGTGTGTGGCAGTTTGTGGCAGTGAGGTTCGCCAAGTTCGCTGCGTCCCCGCTCTGCCAGACGACTCAGTAGACCGCCAAGCTATCTACTGAAGTGCGAGACTGCAGGGAGCACTTCTCAACCACTGATGCAGGATCAGGATAGTGTCTGTATTCTGTTTCCTATCCTAACTGTGTTACATGTGAGTACCTTCAGACGTTTTCTTGTTATCCAATCAATTGGGGAATGTTGACAAAGACTGTATACCTTGCGAAAGCCTGTCGGACTCAATAATAGGGGTTAGGTTGAGTGGTAGTGACGAAAGCATTTCCTTCATCCACCTCTGCACCGGGCCAGCCCACCAGCCTGCCTGCCGTCGCTTCTCTGTGTACAGTTGTCACAGCTGATGCTGGTGTGACATTTTGAATGTGATGGAAGTTTAACTATTGATGTACAGAGAAGAACATGCTGTCTAGCAGTAGAAGCTTGATGGTGATCGAAAAAAGCAAAGTCCTTAATCATATGCTACCCAGGCCTACTTATTATGTGGAACATTTTGTTTTAACGGGAAATTATAGACATATGTACGTACTTACTGTCCGTGGAAGGTCGGTGATGACGAAACAGGCAAATACTACCTTTAGATTTTCTTGGTGAAATTGTGATTTCCGTCACTTATTCGTGTGAGTTACGTGGTAATTGATTGCTTAAAGGTTCTGCTCGTTTCGAAATTATAGCAGTTGTATGGGATAATCTTACCAATAGCGGCTCCTCACGGATCACCAAAATATTGACACAGGTGATAAGGTATGTAATGTACAACACGTTTGTGGTGGTTTTATTTGAAGGACGGCCTTAGTTTGGCCACAGAGGCTCTTTAAAAATCTGGAAGCTGCCTCAACTTCTAAGTCCACACAGATGTTAAGTTATGGTTAGGTTAAGGTTGTTAGGTTAGGTTACGTTTATGTTATGGCTAGGTTAAGTTATGTTAGGTTCGGTTCAGTTAGGTTCGGTTATATAAGATTTTTACATTTTATTACCCAAATCCAGAAAAAAATCTAAGTTTGAGAACCCTAACCTTTGGGTAATAAAATGTAAAAATCTTATATAACCGAACCTAACGTAACCATAACATAAACGTAACCTAACCTAACAACCTTAACCTAACCATAACTTAACATCTGTGTGGACCTAGAAGTTGAGGCAGCTTCCAGATTTTTAAAGAGCCTCTGTGGCCAAACTAAGGCCATCCCCCAAATAAAACCATCACAAACGTGTTGTACATTACATACCTTATCACCTATGTCAATATTTTGGTGATCCGTGAGGAGCCGCTATTGGTAAGATTTACCGTTGTATGTAGTTCTATTTACTCCGCCAATCTCCCCTTGCCTACATACAGTTGTCCAGCAGCATTAGATAGGTTAATCCTTTTGTTGTGTAGATAATATGTGCATTTGTTTTCTACATGTGAACAAATGTGACGTTCAAGACATGGAAACGTGGTTTGTAATTGCAGCACAGACTTAGCAACGTACGTCATTGAAAATTACATACATTATATATTGTTGAAGAGTGAAACGTGCACCTTGTCCCTTTTCGAAACCTATTAACTGAAGTCATTACTGTGCTTTGATTTAGTATGATAAGCTATTATTTTTTTCGTAACGACATGTGCTACCTACATCAGTGAAATTCTACTGATAAGCAGTGGAAGTTGATGCGGTTATCATAACACTTGTAACGCTCTTAACATAAGAACATTAAACAAAAAAAAACAAAAAAAAGAGGAGCTGCGAAATGCCAATAGGCCCATACGAAGCGGTCCCTGTACTCTTCTTAGTACCATTGTTCATTAAAGATATAGGTAGTGTTCTGCAGGTAACTACTGGTATGGTGACAGCGACTTTTTATTACTAGCATGTGCTGCACACTCTTCCTGCTCATTATTAACGAAATCCCAGTTCTTTTTATATTCTTTAAAACTGGTTATGTGAATGGAGGCTTTTTTTCAACAGCTGGACAAAATAGCAGGTTGTAGGTGAAGCCTTTTAACTGTAGCAGCTTAAGAGGGAGGAAGAGGGAATGTTGTAGTTACGTGACACTGCCTGGCTGCTGTGTCTGGCCAGCCACTCATATCACAATACGATGGGAATTTCATGTATATTATCCTGTTCTGCCGATCACACAGACCATTGTGACAACACTGAGTCTGATGCCACTGAACAAAGAGACATTCGCAAAACTTTCAAAGAAATTTTATTTTGCTGTTTAGGCAATAATGATTTGCATACTATGCATACTACATGAAGGAATTATATAGAAAATACATATGGAAATCATGACTGACATAGTAAAGTACCACAAGTCAAGAGTTATATTTTTGAAGGTAAGTAAAGAGTAGTCATTTAACTGATTTAATCGAATCAAGCAAAGCTTGCCACAGCAACAAAGGCTCAGCCCGTGATCCACGTTGCCGGCGTACAACATTTTATTATGAGAACCTTGAACAAACCAGCACCAACACTGGTGCCCCAGCATATCGGCTCACTTGTGACGTGTACTCGCGCACCAGTCACAAGGCTCAAACAGTGTGACGTCACGATAGGCGGCCAATAATGATGCTGCCTCACTCTGACGGCATGAATCTGTCGATGGTGCGATCAGCTGGCAGCCCTCAACCAGTTACACCGCCTGAGTTATTCACCATTGTCTGGAGGATCGCGCGCTGGACTCGTGATCGTGATGTATGTGTGTGTGTGTGTGTGTGTGTGTGTGTGTGTGTGTGTGTGTGTGTGTGTGTGTGTGTGTATACCAATGCGAACGGAATTAAAACTTATAGGAAGTAAAATTATTAACTACATAATATTATGATATTTGCTTTGTTGGCTGGTTAAAGTTTAACAACTGACAACATCCATATAATTCATCAAGTAGTAAAAAAAATGCAGAATATATCAAACATCTCTGCATGGATTTCATAAACTATAAAAACCTTCGACTCAGTGGAAACCTCAGCAGTTATAAAAACACTCTGGAAATAGAGGGTAAAGGAAATATATGTGAGGGTGTTAGAAGAATCTATAAGGAAAGCACTGCCATTGTAAAGCTACACAAGGTCAGTGAGAATATATCAATTAAGAAAAGTTAGGCAAGGCGACACTATTTTTCCTAGACTGTTCACTGCGGTATTATAGGAAGTTTTTTGAGAATTTAGAATGGGAAAAGACAGGAATAAAGGGTACCTAAATAATCTACTGATAAACTACAGCAGATTTTGCAATTACTCAAGGAAAGCCAGAAAATGTGTTTGAAGCATGTAGAAGACAAAGGTGGTGTTAGACAAATTCATACAAAATCACGAAATTAAAGTAAAAGACTCGGTAATAGAATGTGTTCAGGAATACATCTACTTACGACAGAAACTTTATGCAGTCCATACTATGAAAGAAAAAAATCAATTGAAGCATAGGGGTGGGATTCAGTGCTTTTTTTTTTTTTTAACAAAACTGTTGTGAAACGTAATCTCCCATTATCTCTAAAGAGTAAAGAGAAAGATTTATAATCTGCATTTTACCAGTTCTATCATATGGGTCGTACACCTCTGGAGTCTTTCAAAAGTCCTTGAACGAAAACTTCAGAGTCCAAAGAGGAAGGGAGAAAATAATGCTAGGTAAAAAAAGGAGAGAAGGAAGGGGGAATCATGAGTTAGAGAACA
>JAPQNM010000005.1:5539081-5574081 GCA_029783475.1 Metacarcinus magister
TCATAGGGGCAAAGGGCGTTGATAAACATCCCCATGCACCTAACGGGGGGCGAAGGACGTTGATAAAGACGCGTCACCTCACAGGGGCGAAGGGCGGTGATTAACACACTCCTGGTCGCAGGGGACGAATGGGCATGATAAACACTTACAGACGAGCGGTGATTACACACTATTTTTCGCTGTGACCATTGGAACGCAGTCTATTGTTTACACGCATTTACTGTTACTATAATTGTTATTATTATAATTTTTAATTATTGGGGTTTTGTTTTTTTCCCAATCGCGGCCGCATATTTACGAACTGTACCACAGTACTGCGCACGGGAGTGAGAACAGGTGAGCGACACTGGTTGAAGGGGGTACTCAAGCAGACCTCCCCGACACTCACTCGCGCACACCTTCACCTAGTAAAAATAGTTTTTTTTTCTTCCGTGTGTATTTACCTAGTTGTAGTATACAGGGCCTGAGCTAGACTCGTGTGGTCCTGTCTCCGTATCTACATTGATCCATTTTTTCTTTCAGTTTGTGCACACTATTCACTTCAATAACTTCTTTCAAACTGTTCCATGCGTCTATATTTTTATGTGAAAAGCTATATTTCTTTGTGTTATTCAAGCATCTTCCCTTTTTTAATTTCCTCTTGTGGCCTCTTGTGTAAGCAGCTTCTTCCCTTGATAGTATATTCTTATCTGTTTTATCCATTCCATTTAACAGTTTGTATACTGGTATCAGGTCACCTCTTTCCCTTCTTTCCTCAAGTGTTGGCAAATTCATTTCTTCCAGCCTCTCCTCGTACGTCCTCCCTTCTAACTCTGGAACCATTTTCGTTGCAATTCGTTGTATTCTTTCTATTTTCTTTATATGTTTTTTCTTATGTGGAGACCATACAATCGCAGCATATTCCATCTTTGGTCTAATCATTGTAGTGATAATCTTCTTCATCATTTCTTTATCCATATAGTGAAAGGCCACTCTTATACTTCTTAACATATTGTATGTTTCTCCAAATATCTTATTTATGTGCTTCTCTGGTGTGTGTGTGTGTGTGTGTGTGGTGTGTGTGTGTGTGTGCGCGCGCGCGCGCGTGCTTGTTAGAGAGAGTGTGTTCTTTTCTTTCGTGTGTGTGTGTGTGTGTGTGTGTGTGTGTGTGTGTGTGTGTGTGTGTGTGCTTGTTAGAGAGAGAGTGTGTTCTTTTCTTTCGTGTGTGTGTGTGTGTGTGTGTGTGTGTGTGTGTGTGTGTGTGTGTGTGTGTGTGTGTGTGTGTGTGTGTGCCCGCGTGCTTATTGATATCCCACTGATTGATACCATTTTTCTTATCGTAGAACCCTTCAACCAGTGTCATTCACCTGTTATCACTCCCGTGCACAGTACTGTGGTACAGTTCGTAAATATGCCTCCTGGCAGGAGCGTATGGCTGGGAATCCTGCCCTCCTGTACGTGTGTGTGTGTGTGTTTATGTGTTCGGTGCTTCCTCGATTCTTCCTTTAAGAGACCATAAATGCGTTACGTCACACAGAGGGCTAAAACAGGCATGGTATATATGAACATATTATTATTATTATGATTATTACTATTATTGTCATTGCTATTATTAATGTTATTATTATTATTATTATTATTATTATTATTATTATTATTATTATTATTATTATTATTATTATTATTTCTATTATTATTATTATTATTATTTTTATTATTATTGTTATTATTATTATTATTACCATTGTTATTATTATTACTGTTGTTTTTGTTGTTATGATTAGTATTATCATTAGCAGCAGTAGTAGTAGTATAATTGTGTATTTTTGCCCAAGCACATGATACCACCGTGACATCTAGATTACTCAATTTGAAAATAAAGCGCAAATGGAGCCGTATACATTGTGTATGTAACTCCTATGCAGTAAACGCGCGT
This sequence comes from Metacarcinus magister, assembly GCA_029783475.1. Lineage (NCBI taxonomy): Eukaryota > Metazoa > Arthropoda > Malacostraca > Decapoda > Cancridae > Metacarcinus > Metacarcinus magister. The sequence continues at coordinate 5,540,997 of JAPQNM010000005.1, forward strand.
GCGCGCGTGTGTGTTTATGTGTGTGTGTGTGTGTACATAGAGTAGTGTGGCCGTACATGACGCTCATAGTGGATGCAAGGCTCCCGCATGCAAGTCCGCCGATTATTTTCTCCTGACGTCAAGTGGTCAAGTGTCACCTCAGATAAGTGGAGCACCGGGAGGGAGGCTCAAGTCCCGTCAACCATCATAATAATATAGTGCCAGTGTACAATACTTATTTAAGAGTATTTTCCATCATGTATAGCTTTTATTGTTGGCCTTATATTTCACACCGTATTGGTTATGTTTACGTAATGTTAAAGCTTTAAAAAATGGACATGGACAGGAAACACAATGCGACACACAGATAGTCCATTGGAGTAACAATTGCAGCCTAGTGATGATTGAAAATACTTGACAGACAGGGAACTAGGTGGAGAGACGAGATTGGAAGTTTTGCTGGGATGGCCTAGACTAGATGGACAACCAATAGGGATGAGTGGAGGAGGTTGAGGGAGGTCTTTGTTCTGCAGTGAAATTATAGATGCTGATGATATATTTTTTTCGTATAACACTTCAAGATCACCTTCATTATTAAGCTATATAGTGTTTCCTGTGACTGGCGAGATTTGCGATTGCCACATCATCGCTACCCTCCGTCTCTCATATTGTTAATTATTTACTACTACTGAGTTTTAAATTAATTAAAAACTGTAATAATTTTGTTACAATATATACAGCATATATAGAGTCAGGGGGAAAAACATCAATAATCCGGAAATTTTGAAAATCCGGCAGTCCTAAGGTCCCGTGGTTGCCGGTGTCTGCCCGCCTCCCCCCGTCCCGTCTGCGATTTTAACTATCAGCATCACATCACATCACATCACATCAAAATTCTTTCCTTTCGCCTTCCCACTGGCTTCATTTAGTCAATTCCTGTTCGTTATCTTTCTCTTTTCTGCACCTGGCGATAACAGACTAACAGTGGTAGTGAAGACTGCATTTGTATGAATTTATTAGTGAGTGGTGGTAATACGTCTGGCCCTTCCTCAACATCAATGACTACCTTCCTAAGATTATGAACTTGACAGTGTACAAGATTATGTAATTTATATCAACAAGTCATGAAGCGGTAACGTTTCATAGATTAATTTGTGATACATGTGCACATATGGGTCCAAATCCTCATAGATCCCACATCCTACATACAAATCCTACCTGTTTCAAGTCGATATGGGAAAGGATTGTTGTTGTCCCTGCCAAGTGATAAAATATTTTCTTGTTATGGGCTACTTTTTATCTGAAACCTAGACTGAACAAGGGCTAGGAAACACTTGCAAAATTGTTCACTACCACAGAAAAAAAAAATGAAAGGGGGGTTTTAAAGAGGTCAGTGTTAATTCAGATGTCTTAATATGAAAAGAACTACCCATTTTCTTTCCTCAAAAGAAAATAAATGTAATTCGGGCATACAGCTCATGTTCAAGGTATAGTTGGTAATGTTTCTTTAATATGAAAAAGTAAAATGTTTTCTGTCGTTTCAGGTATGAAGCACAACTGCTACCTCGATACACACAACAATCATAAGTTATATTTTAGCATCAACTAGCATCTAGAGAGGTGCACTGTGATTGTACAGGAGAGAGAAGACGTAAAACAACAAACACAAAATGTTGATGCATACTAGGCAGCTGGTGGCCAGGGTGCCCAGCAGTATGTCTCTGGCTGCTGCTTTCACCCCTAGAGTTGGCAGCAGTCCCTTCTTCAAGGTAAGTAGAGGTGGAAGGACACCTCTGTGGTGGCTGTCTTATATTAAAGGAGTTTCTAAAGGAAAAAGAAGAACGCATTGAATATATACTTGATTGATACAGTAAATAAATAGATATAATAACATAAATGGCATTTAGATGATGCTAGGATGCTGCAGGATGGCTTAAATAGGCTGTCCGAGTGGTCAGAGAAATGGCAGATGCAGTTTAATGTTAACAAGTGTAGCATTATGAGTGTAGGTAAAGGTAATAGGCCTGTAGACTACACATTAAATGACAATACCTTAGGAAAGTCATATAGTGTGAGGGACTTAGGAGTTCAAATAAGCAGTGACTTGCGCCCCAGGGAACAGTGTATTATAGCTAGAAATAGAGCCAACAAGATAATGGGATTTATTAGTAGGTGTGTGACAAATAGGAGTTCTGAGGTCATCTGAGGTTGTATTTAGCGCTAGTAAGACCCCACTTAGATTATGCAGCTCAGTTTTGGTCCCCTTATTATAGGAAAGATATAGGCTCCTTGGAGGCAGTCCAGAGAAGAATGACCAAGATGATTCAGGGGCTGAGAGATTTACCCCACAAAGATAGGTTAAAACGTCTTAATCTCCACTCCCTAGAGAGAAGGAGGGCAAGAGGGGATTTGATTGAGGTTTTCAAATGGGTAAAAGGAATTAATAAGGGAAACATTGATCAGGTTTTAGAATTTAGTAGTCAGGATAGGACACGTTGAAATGGGTACAAGCTAGAAAAACTTAGATTCAGGACAGACATAGGTAGATATTGGTTCACTAACAGAGTGGTGAACGATTGGAATAGGCTGGGTAGACACGTAGTAAGTGCTGAGTCAATAGATAGCTTTAAAAGACGGTTGGATCAGAGTATGGATAGGGATGACAGGTGGGATGGCTAAATATTGGATTATTCCAAGGGTGGGGGCAAGGAGCTGCCTCGTGTAGGTCATTAACTGGCCTCTTGCAGTCTCCTCATTTCTTATGTTCTTATGTTCTTATCATCTTGTATTGGAACAGAGGCACCAATAGGAAGAAAAGGTTAATATAAACCAGTACAGTATTACATCTTTTTATTCTGAAACTGATGGGTACAATGCTAATGCTATGCAAAGACATCACTGATTATTATAATTTTTGGCTCATTTTATGCACAAGTGAATTTATCAACTGTATGCCAGTGGCAGCTTTGTGCAGGGGCTTGTAGGTGCCACGGTAATCTGGCTGGAAGGAGTTCTCCAGGCTGTGCAGTGGCATGCAACAATCTCCAAATTGTAAAATAATTATATGTAGTACCTTTGATGGGAGAGTTGGCTTTTTGGGCATCTTTGAAGGACCTGTATGCCGCATCATAGTGTTCTTAGGGTTACTAGTTTTGTTGTGGTTGTCTCCCTTGGCTCTTGCACCTCCACTGTTATCTCAAGTGTACATTGCATTCACATTAACTGAATGTACGGAACTTCCCCACCACGCCCACCAGCCACTTGTGTACTAAGTTGTTACATAGAATTACAGAGAAACCCATGTAGTGATAGGACAGTCACATCGACCAAACTCCACTTGGACCTTGGTGATCATTAGATCATTATGGTCTGATTAGTAAGGCTTTGGTACATTGAATGCACTGTCATGGGCTTGATTCCCGGTCACAGTACTCTCATGGCTACTGACTCTTTTAGATTAATTTCTCAATGTTTCCAAGCATTGCATCCAGACCACACAATCACTTGTGCCATGAGAGCAATGGGGTTGTGGCTCATTCATCAGGCTAACCAATTATACACACTGTAAGGGTGGAAAGAGTATTGCTAATCCATCAGGTGATAACTATGCAGTGTAAGGGTGAAAGGAGTGTGGCATAATATTTATTAGGTAAGTGATATATTTGGGAGCCCACAGTCAATATCCATGTTTTCCTTTTTTCTTTGCAGACTGTTGTCTCGACATCCCCCAGCTTGTTGGTAGCCCGAGGGTCCCTGCCGCTTCTCCTCAATGTCAGAGACTTCCACTCAAAAAAGTTCTCTAGAAATGTTGAGTTCTTCACGGCCAGCGATGCTTCTCTCCCCAAAAACACAATGGAGGTGATTAAAGATATTTGAGCTCTACCATGTTCTATAAATGTTTAACAATTAGAAAAGTAAATTGTATAACTGCAAAGTTTCCATCCATGTCTTCAACTGTAAGAATAGAGAAGGAAGTTATGTACTTCTATAACTGTGAGTTAAGGAGTTACGCATAAGATAAACTAATGCAGAGATTGAAAGTGTTGGAGTGGAAATGAGCATTAGCGAATGAACATTTAATTGAGTCCTTTAGTGGATAGTACTGTGTTAATGAAGTTTTATATTATTCTATGGAGAATACCCAAATAATATCACATTTGCTGATGATATTGTTCTGATGAGCGAACCTACAGATGAACTACAGCAGGTGATTTTGTAATTAAACAACAAAAACCAGAAAGTAGGTCTGTAGATGAAGAAATCAAAGATGATGTCCAGTAATTACATACTAGACCATGAAATTTAAGTAGAGGATAAAGTAATATAAATTTTTTGGGAATATATCTTCGTATACTTAGGACAAAAAACTAGTGGAAGTCCAGGTTATTACAATAAAATGAAAAAGTAGAATAGGAATCAAATGGACTACCTTTGGTAACAGCAATGTTATGAAAAGTAATCTTTTACAATTCCTAATATCTAACTTCTAACATAAAGATCGGAAAGCTGGAACATTATAAAAGTTCTGAAATGAAAACTTCAGTATTCAAAGGGGAATTGTGAGAATAATACTTAAAGATATCTTAACTACAATTATAAGGAAAGAAAAGGGAGGTAGCTAGGACACATCTAGAGTAAGAGATGGTAACCTTGGAATGGTGAAAGAAGGCAGGGGAAAAAAAGAGAACTAAATTGAGAGATGAGTTGAGAAGTTTTGCTGGGGTTGGCCTGAAATAGACGGCCACCCAATAGAGATGAGTGGAGAAAATTGGGGGAGAGTATGTCCTGCTATGAAATCATAGAGAGCGGTGATGGTGACTGCATTTATTGCAGGGAATGAAATGAACTGCTAAATATATTTAGGAAACTAAGGTGATAATTTTATTATTTTTGCTCAAATGCTGATATGTTTAACTGAAATCTCTGTATATATTTATACATATCATCGTAATAATAATCCTATGGTAAGGTGACCCAGCCTGGTCACACATCAGCAGCTAGGAATATTGTCACTGTAATCTCTGCAGCTAAAAAGTGGGCTAGGGAGCCCCTCTTCTGTATTGTTATATGAGACATTATAGAGGGAAGGAGAGATTAAACTCTCTCCAAACCCTATGGTTACCCTTCTTTAAAGGGGGATGTATAGATAATTATATATTGTAATTACCTTATTTAGTGCACCTCAATGCAGGACATATTGATTAAAGTGGTATTGGTATAGAAACAAAGCAGAATGTCTTTTGAATAATATAATGAAAACATTATTTTGATTTCTGAATCTGTTTTTGGTAAGTCAAGAATGCTGCAGCTTTGGAAGCAGGTACTGCTTTGTTAGGAAATAAGAACTCTGGTTACCTTATACATGGACAGGACAGCCTGACACCACTAGCACTGTTACAGGTTGCCTCATCCCTGAGCAGTGAAGAACGCCCTTTAGCACTCCTCTTCTGCTGGTTGATGGCCAAGGAGCGTCATGTAAAGAAGTATGCACAGCTGTACACTAACATGGGCATTGACGTCCTCAAAGTCAGAATATCACCGTTTGACCTTCTGCGGCCCACCAAAGGATCACAGGTGTGTGGGATGAGAGAAAACTCTTGTGTGTATTTACAATCAACATGAATACCGTATGTGGGATCAAGAATATGTAGTATATGTAGAGGACTAGGTACCCTTCATACTAGGTAAAGCTGAGTGGTTCATGGCTTTTGGTATTCATTGCATAGAGGTAACTAAAAGGGATAATATTTGGGATCCTTTCTCTGCGAACCCATGTGTGGTAATTGTAATATTTTATGGTGTTGTATTTCATTTACTCTCAATTATGATATATGTACATTTTACTACCAAAATCATTTCTTTGATACATTTTCTTCCCAATTTTCGTCTTTTATTGAAATGCCATCAAATTTATTTCTACTTCTTAATGTCTATAGCTTAGTATACATTTTAATTATACTATCTTAATCCTCTATAGCTTATACATTTTTTTTATCTTCCATTTTATTTTCCTCCTGACCAGTTATATATATATATATATATATATATATATATATATATATATATATATATATATATATATATATATATATATATATATATATATATGTATATACATATATATATATATATATATATATATATATATATATATATATATATATATATATATATATATATATATATTAGAGTCTTTTGATGGGTATTACTCAAATACAGGCAGGAATGGTAAGACAGTTGAGTTTTTCTTAGATCTTATTTGGTGATACAGATTGGAATAGATCTGGGTAGCCGAGAGAGGTTTGAGTATGAAGTCGTGACGGAGCGACGATGCAACTGGTCTGGTCGGAGTCTGAAGGTGATCTGATCTGTATGTGAGCCTGGGGTCGAGGGGGTCAAAGGCCTCCACCTGGGGTGACTGCTTGAGGTCAGCCCTTGGGAGGAGTTAAGGAAATGACCTTAGGCTGAAACTGACCCTAGGGAGTCTATATTTAGCTCCAGGACACCTGAGGAAGGCAAGAATGGACTCTGGGGAACTGGAAAGGTGAAACTGTAAGCCAATAATTGGGGGTCGGCTTCTCTTGGGACGGAGACAGGCCAAGTGTGGAATATACCATCTCAACCCTCTCTCGGCTCCTAATACAAAGGAATTATGAATACTATGTTATAGATAGTATGATACAATGCTTCTCCCCTTGGAAACATACGTCCTCGTATATTCCTCGTATACAATGCAAAAACAACACATGAATACGAGTACATAGAATTGAATATGAATATACAGAATATATATACAGAAAATGACACAGGAAATATACATATATATATACAGAAAATGACACAGGAAATATACATATATATATATATATATATATGTAGAAAATGACACAGGAAATATACATATATATATATATATATATATATATATATATGTATATATACAGAAATATATATATATATATATATATATATATGTATATATACAGGAAATATACTATATATATATATATATATATATATATATATATATATATATATATATAAAAATGAAATAGGAAATGAAAAAGCTACTAGACCAGGCGAGACCTCAGGTTGTATCTGGGAACTAGTGGAAGAGGGGGTGAAGGTGGCTGACTTACAACGCTGTCAGGCGCATGGCTTGGAAGTGGAGAGACAGACTCGATTTTGAAACCACGATCGACTCTTTTGAGGTGGTCCTTTTGGACTAAATTCTCTCTGCCTGACTTAAGGTTGCGGAGTTTTACCTTATGGCCAGTCATGATTTCGGACACACGGTGAGGTCCGTCGAATAGTGGATCGAGCTTAGAGTGGCAGTCTTGGACTCTTGTGAACACGATGTCACCGACTTCGATTTCGTGCGGTTTAGCACGCTGATGCTGTTTATTTAGCATAGATTCTTGAGAATCTGCAAGGTTGTCCGCTTCAAACATGGGTTAACACTCAAAGAAGCTAGACAAGAAGCCCATCTCTGCGGCTTCCAATAGATTCCTCTTTCTTAGCACATCTCCATTAACACCCCACAGACCACGACTAACACTGACTCCTCTCTTACTACATCCCATCCTTCTTCTTCCACTCACACCACTTCCTCTTCTACTCTTCTTGTTCCTTCATCTAGCACAATTACCTCTTCCACTTCTCCCACCCACCCTGTAGTTACTTCAGTGCCAGTGAATAATAATTTTTCTCTCCTAAACCCAGATACCCCAACCTCTACTCCTTCAACTTCAAACCTTACCCCTCTTCTGCATCGTACTCCAGTACCAAACACCAAGCGTTGCTTCTGTGCTTCTCCTCCAAAACCTTCTACTGATTCTACTTCCTCTTTAATCACTAAAATTTCTTCTCTACAGCCTCCGGCCAAGAAAATTTTTACTTCCACTCTCTCATCCCCTTTTTCTCCTAGTGAGACCATCTCTGACATTGAAGCCTTCATAGCAGAACCTTTCATGGATACCTCACTCCCTTTTCCATCCTCTACTCCACCACATACCATCTTCGAGAACATCCTCTATGTTTCAGCAGAAGTTCATCAACCACCCAATAACCTTCCTTCCACTCCTATACCTCCTCCCCCTTCTCCCCCTCCTCCTACTCCTCTCCGATCTTCCTCTCCTCCTTCCCCATCACCCCTTCCCCACTCTTCACCTCCCATCCTCACAGCTACATCTACTAGAAAATCTCTTCTTGACTATCCTTTACCTCCTGGAGTCTCGTGAATCCCCATTGCATAATTCCTCAATCCAAAATACCTCCTGCCCAGATACTGCCCTTACTTCTACAACATCTACTTCTGATCCCTCTACTTCTCCTAATCCCATTACTCCTATCCCTACCATTATCACAACTCGTTGTTCATCAATCCAAAATCCTTCCTGCCCAGATACTGCCCTTCCTTCTACAACTACTTTTTTTTATTATTCAATGATGTCCATTCTCCACTGGAATATCCGTGGTCTCCACAATAGAAATTACCTCCGCTAACATAATTTCCTTCCTACAACAAATACACATCCTTCATTTGATCTAATCCTTTGACTATAACTAATTGCTCTTTCCCTCCCCATAATTTGCCTTACCATCATCCCTACTATACCATCTACCTTTTAGATTAACATAGCGCCATATGACCTTAGATGTCTGGCGCTTGCTCCTTTTGGATTAACTAACTAACTAACTAACTAACTAACTAACTATATATATATATATATATATATATATATATATATATATATATATATATATATATATATATATATATATATGGAGCTTAGACAGCTTTGACTCATACCGTTCGCCTTTCTGTTTCATTTTAGGCATGAAGTGTCTTCTTGTATCATGCTGTTGAAGGTATTTCAATGATCTTGCCGGAGATGAACCGTCATAGGCTTTTATGCTTCTGCCTCTACAAACTAAATTATAATGTATTATGAAAATAACACATTGGATGTGTGTGGGCTATAATGGGTAATTGAGGCTAAGATGTAACTCACCCACGTTTAGGTTTTTAATTGTTTCCCACTCATTACTCATTAGTTTACTGATAGTATCTAAGTGCTTGGGCAGTCCACCACCGTTTTCTAATTGTGATCAATAATGCGCAGGGCACCAGTTTTGGTGCATATCACGCATATATATGGAGTGTGTAGGGAGGGGAAGGAATCAATTGTAATTGTTAATGTAAGGGTGTTGTAGTAATAGATGTGTTTGAATTTGTTTTGCCAAATGTGATTTCACAAAATCTAAGTTCATCAAATGTGAGTTAGCAATTTTATGGTGAAACATTTCCCAACAAATTAAATGAGAAGTAGACTTCAAATTAGAAATAAAAGTGAAGGGATGAGAGCAGGCAGATTGTTTTTGATTAGGTGACATGGAGATAAAAAATGAGAATGATTAGGCAGAGTGTGTTAAACAATCTAAAGTAGAAAGTTAAATGTCAGCAGGTTGAACAAAGAAAATATAGGGTGAGATTCAGAGGAAGAATCTAGAAAGTAAGTGACTTGACTCACATGTAGCACATAATATGTATCTTTGTTAAACCAAGCAGTTTGTTATGTTTCTGTCGTGGCCACCACCTTGATTGGCGTTTACAAAGGGAACAAGCCTTCAGAGACTATAGATAGATAGAAAAAATTGAAATTGCTGCTTGAAAAGCTACCATCGGGTGACGAAAGCTGATGCATTTACACATAGAACCTAACTTTCAAAATTCTGATGGTCATGATAAGACTGATTTTTTAGAATTGTTACAGAACACTTAACAGACTTTCTTCTTTTTAATGTTCACCAAATGAACACCAAACAGACTTGGAATTTTTCATGCTTACAGAACACACAATACTCATGATATGTAACGCCCTGAATATTAGCCACTCAACAATAAATAAGCTATTGCTGTCAACAGATTGCAGCAGAACAAGTGCTTAACTTCCTGCATGCCAACCCCTCCTATGGCTCCCTGATGGTGCACGGGCTAAGTGTTGGGGCCTACCTCTTCATGGAGGTGCTGGGAAAGGTGAGTCATGATGGTAATGATAATGATAACAATACTCTACCAAGGCATAGGATATAGAAATTAGAACTTTGGTATTAACCAGATTTATGTACACCCTTCCACCCAACCTTCTTTGACTTTCTTGAGCTGATGTATGCCACCTACACTTGTATACTTATCACTTGGAGCTTTGAGTAGGTGTGTGAGTGGCAAGGTGTGGAAACATGGGCCACATATACTGTACAATCATTAGTACTCATGCTATGATTTGTGGTGTTAGAGTTAGTCTGTTTTTCTCACTTATGAGCAGATTGGCAAGTGATGGTGTTGGTAAGGGATGGGTTGCTGAACTCATCAGAAACCGCAACTCCTCAGATTGACAAGGACATGGAGAAACATGGACACCTGTTGAATCGGTTTGTGGGTCAGATCTGGGACAGTGCTGTGGACATGTACGGCATCCCTGATGGTGTGCCGAGGGCAATTACCAACAACATTAGCCTTCAGAGGAACATCAAAAAATATCTCTTGTAAGTACAGAGATCAGTTGATTAGTCCATACCAGGCTTCATTCTACTCCTTTTTCCTGGTTTTCTCATTTGGCTTCTTTGTTTGGTTTACTGTTTTAGGCTTCCATCTCGCTTCATATTTACCTGATGGAAATTTGTCGGTAGGAATGCCTACAGGATAAGGATTATATTTTGAATGGTACCAGAAAAGGGTGACAGATACAATGAAGCAGTATATGAGATATGTGAGGCTGGCTGCAAGTAAAATATTAGAAAAATTACCCCAAGCAGAGATTATAAAAACTAAATTTGCTGTAAGATCTAATTGTATAGGGCAGAAGCAAAACAAATGACGATGAAGAATGTGAGAGGAAGATTGGTTTAAAGTTTTGCAAATTTAGAGTATAGAAAAGACTGTAGTAAATAAGTGAAGTGGATAAGGACAAATGAAATAATGTGAATTAGTATTTATATGTAAAATAAGAGTTGTAACTAGTATTGTTAGTAGGTGAAGATTTTGGTAAGAATTTCAGTAAGATTTATAAAGAGAATATAAGATTGCTTTAGAAACGAGTGTAAAGGCAAAGTGGAACAGTTTATTGGATGATCTACTCATCTATATATAGTGTCTGACACCATGTTCCTTCTGGTAACATTCCTCAAGGTGATGACCATGGCAGAAAAGCATCCACACATTCCCTCCTTACTTGTTTAAGCCCTTCCCCTCTATGAGCACCTTTTCATGCATGTACATAATCCTTTACCCTATATTTCCAACTGATCTTCCTTTCCTACTAGGACCCTCAATTTCACTCATACGCTTTCTTTACAAACTCTTCACTCTTCATTCTCTCAAAATTACCAAATCTTCCCTAAGTATTTCTTTTCACCCATTCCACTACACCACTCTTCATTCCTCTCATCCTCCCATCTTGTCACGCACTAGACTGCTGTGCCCTATTCCATGTCCAAGTCTCCGATTCATATGGTAGATAATAATGTTCCTTAAATCCTTCATTATTTCCATCAATGCATTCTTTTCTCTCATAACCCTTGCAAGTGATCCTGTGAAACTTACCTTTCACAGGCCTCTCTCTCATTCCTCTTTCCATCTCTCCATAATTGCACAGTACTGTTCCCAAATACTTAAAGTCTTTCACTTCCTCTTTTCTCTCCTAGAATTATCTTACACCTTCCTAGTGCTGGCACATTCACCCTATAAAGCATACTGAAGTCACACACTTCTACTTATTTCCTTTCAAAAACTATTGCCTTATATTTTCCATCATTCACTTTTTGGGGAAGGCCATAACCATGGAAAATTCATTGTGTGAAGTGATAATTGAAGGAAACAAGATTCAACCATCGGAAGTACTGTTGCGATCACCCAGATTCATAGGTTTTACTAAAAAAGATGCGGATATTGCCAAAACCATAGTAAGATTACAGAGAATAGAGGCAGAAGAAAACAGAACTAGGATGGAGATGAGGGGTGTAAAGGAAGAGGTGAATGAATATAAAAAAAATCAGTTGAGAAGTTATTGCAGTAGATGAACATCATTGAGTCAAATTTCAATGAATGGCATAAGAAAAAGTGATTTGAAGAATGAAATAGACAACCTCAAGAAGGTAAATGATAAGAGGGTAAAGGAGATTAAGAACTTGAAGAAAAGAAAATGAAGACTTAAAGAAGACCCAAGGATATGCAAAATAGGAAATTAGAGATGAAGTTTAAATTTGAGTTAATAATGAAATGAAAATCTGAAGAAAGAGAGAAAGATAAATTAGCTTCAAGGAAATATTTGAACAACTAGAAATAGAACAAAGGGAATACGGAAAAGGAAGCATTAAAGTAATTAAAACAAGAGGACATACTTAGAGACGCAGCAGAGAGGAAAAAAAAGAAAATTATATTTGGGTTAAAAGAAAAGTATACCTTTAAAAAATAAAGAGAGATGAAGAAGAAACAAAGAACATAAACGAATTACTAAAGAAAAAATAAATGAGGAAGATGAGGAAACTAAATTCGAGGAGAAAATAGAAGTCAGCATGAGGTTAGGTCCATATATAGAAGGTGCTAGACCCATTAAGCTTAGACTAAAGACTTTGACTGCATCATACTTCATAGCGTAGACTTACAGACTCAGGGATATTGAAGAATACAAAAATATGTTTATTAAAAAGAGTATGAATGAAGAAAAGACAAAAAATGTAGATAATTGGAGGCAAATCAGAAAAATTATATAAGAATGACAGGATTGAATGACAACAGGATAATTAAATGGTCCTATCCCTCTGTGCCTTGTCTTTTAGTAGGAGAGAATACAGAGGAGGGGCTTCCCAGACCCCTTGCTTCGTCACCTTTTACTAACCACAGGGATGATGATGGTAGAATTCTTGCTGCCCCACCAAAGGGCTAATGAAAACTAAGAATAGTAGCTGCATATGTACTCCCGAAAACAAAAAATTGGACTAAAGAAGAATACAAAAAAATAATAGAAGATACCCTAGAGTTTAGAAACGCTGATTAAAAGCAGTAAAAGAGTAACACTAGTGGGAAATTTTAACAGTAGTGAAATAAAGGAGATATTTGAAAGCAGAGGTGAAAATATGTGGGTACAGTGTATATAGATTATTGAGACAATGAATAATACAATGATATAATGGGTAACTTTTTTTAGCACAAAAAAAAAAATACATATATATATATTTTTTTCTCTCTCTCTCTCTCTCTCTCTCTCTCTCTCTCTCTCTCTCTCTCTCTCTCTCTCTCTCTCTCTCTCTCTCTCTCTCTCTCTCTCTCTCTCTCTCTCTCTCTCTCTCTCTCTCTCTCTCTCTCTCTCTCTCTCTCTCTCTCTTTACAAACAATCTTAATCTTTTCCTCAGGTGGTACTTGAGGGCCCACTACAACACTGCCACCATCCACTATGAACAAGCCAGCACCAAGATGCACGAGAACTTTGTTGGAGTTCCAGGCCTCTTCTTCTTCTCCGACAATGATCCTGTTTCCTCCCCAGAGATGAATGCTATGGTATACAAGAAGTGGGAAGCCAAGAACATACCTGTAAGATTGGTCATGTGTTACTTATTCCTATGTATTCTGTACTTGTTTGCATGCATTTGTATGCATCAACACCACTGAAATCATGCATGCAAGCAAACATTCCTGTGTTACTACAATACAGAAATGGGAGGTTTATCTGATGCCCTGTTCTGTCCGAGAGCATTCTCCAAGGGCATGACCATGGCAGAAGAGTCTCCACTTCTCTATCATTACACTCCTTCCTTAATTGTTTAAGTCCTCTTCCTCAATAAACACCTCTTTCATGTATGTACTCCATCTTACAACTGACCTTTATTTCTTACTAGGACCTTCAATTTCACTCGCATGCACTTTTTTACAGACTCTTCACTTCAAAGTATTTCTTTTCATACATTCCACTACACCACCCCTCCAAGTTGCCATGCCACATCTTTCATACAAGCTTTTATTGCTCGCCCTCCCATGTTCTTACGCCACATGCTCCTCTCAGATCATTGATTTTCACACCACACACTCTTGACTGCTATCCCCTATTTCATATCCAAGTCTCTGATCCAAACATCAGTGTTGGCAGAAGATTACTGTTCCTTAAGCCTCTCTTTGCCTCCATGGACACATTCTTCCCTCTTAATACCCTTGTAAGAGATCCTATGATACCTGCTTTTCTCAGCCTTTTCTCTTATTTCTCCTTCCATCTCTCCATGCTTGTGTAGCACTGTTCTCACATAATTAGACTTTCACTTTCACCTTAATACTGCTAGCATACTCACCCTATAAGGCGTATGAAAGTCAACCACCACTACTACCTACATTTAAAAAACCATCACCTTACTTTTCCTAGCATTCACTTTAAGCTTCCTTCGCATAAGTACTCCTCTACCATCATTTTAATTGTCAATATCTGGTCCACACAACCTTTTCCTTTCCTAAAACCTCCCTGCTCCTCGCTAACCTTCCTTTCAGTTACTTCCATCAGTCACTCTGTCAAGACTCTCCCATACACTTTTCCTGGCACACTAAGCAAACTCATCCTTCTATAATATTGCACTTATCTTTACTACTTTCACCTTTATGCAGGTGTAGTGATGGGACAGTCAATCCATTCCACCACTGTTTCTACTCCATATTTTAAGAATTGTGCAGTTATTCCATCTACATCTTTACTACACTTAAGCTTGTCTATTGCATTCTTTACTTTTTTTTGATTGATTCCTTTTTGTACACACTTCCTTTCCACCTGCCTCCATACCCATGCTTGACACTATTGCTTTCCCTACTGTCTTCTCATTCATTAAAAGATTAAAGTGATTCTTCCATACTCCTTTCACCTCCTCTTTACTGCTTACATGCACTTCCATCCTTTCTCTTAATTTTCACATTTATACCCTCTATTTCTCCTCTCTATCTTAACTTCCTTCCAAGGTAACTTTTTATTCTTACTTAAATTCCCACTCAGTTTTATACCAAATTCTTTATTCACCTTCGTTATACTCTCTCTTCACCAATTCTTTACCTTTCTATTCCGAGACTTGTACTCAGTTCTGCTCCTCACTTTTATTTCCTCTACCACATTCCTTTGCAGCATATTCTTATATGTTCTTCTCTTCTCTTCTTATGTCTCCTTTATCTCATATGTCCACCTTGCACTCCCGTTTCTCTGATCCCTAAGATCTCTATTTAGTATTTACCTAGTTGTAGTATACAGGGCCTGAGCTACACTCGTGGGGTCCTGTCTCCGTATCTATATTTGTCCAGTTTTTCTTTCAGTTAATGTACATTCTTTAACTATCATCTCTTTTGGTCCATTTCAAGTATCAATACTTCTTTGAGGAAAACTGTACTTTTTTTTGTATCATTCAAGCAAATTCCTCTTTGCAATTTTTCTTTCTCTTATATCTGTTTCTGTGGAGCTATGCCTGTGGCAATCTCACAACCTTACATTTAACTGTGTACCATGTTTCAGAAGTGATATGTTCCCCTTTTTGACTGATGATTTAATTTAAAATTTTTTTTTATTTTATTATTTTTTTTATCTGAACCATCTAGTTTAAGATATGGGATTACGATGAGGTGGAGAATGTGTGTGTCTGTGTTTAGATTTACATAAATAAGTCGTAGCTAGGAGGAAGGTAATATTTTGTTTTCTTTTGTAAGATTTACTTGGTGGTGCACTGCATTACACAGACCTAGGTTTGTCTGTCAATCAAATGTGATATAGATTACACACAACTTATCCACTTTATCATCCCTTACCAACTTTTCAATGCATATATATTTAAGGGAATGCCAAGAGGTAAACTATCTAGTATGGATATCACAGGCAGCCAAAGGTCAAAGAGGCATACGAGTAAATGTTATTGAAGAGTGATGATAATGCTCTAGTACCTCATTTTCACTTTGCTCAAGAATGGTTGTTGCCACTTGCAGGTATACACAAGATGCTGGAAGGACTCGCCGCATGTCAGCCACTACCTGAATTACCGCAAGGAATATGAGGAAGAGGTGGTGGCCTTCTTGGAACGTATTGGTCTCATTGAGTCAACCAGGCAGCGTGCCAGCTCCATCTGAAGCTCCACCACACTGCCTGTGCAGCCTTGTAACTTTTATCTTTTATATTTGTTAAGGACCATCTACCTATGAAACTATTTAAGCTTCCTTGATTACTTAATGAGACTTTCTTATAGATGTGTGATCTCCACAACACAAGGGAGCATTTATACCAAAGAGTGTTTTGTTAATAAGTAAATAGTCTATCTTTCACATAATTTTGCTGATATTCATTGTAATGACTATAATGGAGAATACTCAGTATGAAATTATTGTGGTTACAGCTGTGGGTAGTACTTTTATTATTGGTTATGAAAAGTCAATATTGAGTTAGTTCTATCTTGTTAGTTACATAGTCATTCAGTTGTTGTTTCATACAAAATTGATCAAAGGTCAGAATTTCAGATCAGCTGCAGAAGAATTAACAAAAGGTGATCATAAAAACTTCCCATTCACTGCACTGCCTCCCCATTATTCACCTTTTCCACCCTCAAGTCCGGGTTCCGGACAAAAGTTTGTATAGAAAAACTTTGTATGGCAATAATTCGTAGGATAAAGTTCGTTTGCCTAAAGTACGTCAGGATAAAGTACGTAGGGTATAAAGTTCGTAATGGAAAAAAATCATAATGGAAAAAAAATTGTAAGGTTAAATGTTCGTCGTGCCAATGTTCGTTAGAAAAATGTTCGTACGCATTAGGTTAGGTTAGGTCGTTATGAATATTTTATATACGTACATACGTACCATACGAACACCTGCATACGAACTTTAGCGTACAAACTTTTTCATATGTACTTTTTCAAACGAACTTTATCCCTTACGAACAATTGCGTACGAACTATTTCCATATGTACTTTGGTTCTACAACCCTCAAGTCCATAAGATAAAAATTAAATGTCAATCTGTCCTGACACAAAAATACTATTCTTACTTTCTTCATAATGAGTGATTTTTGTGCACATGGGTTGTTGCATCCAAGGAAAAGCTGAATGAGTGAGTTAATATGTATAAAGTAAGTCAGTCAGAGGTCATATGGCACTATAATAAGCTAAAAGGCAAAAAGACGTAGCAAAGAAATAATGGTAAGGGGAAGGAATGAACAGTTAGCTATATTTTTTTTTATCTATATCATTAATCGTTGGCACCAGTAGGCATATGGAGGCACAGATGGACTTGCCTCGCCTGTTATTTGGTGTAGGTTTTAGAATTTTTATAGTGACGCCTCGAATGATTAAGTTCTCTCTTGAATATGTTGAGAACGTGTGAGGCTTATTACTGCTACAGCCTCAGATGCATGTTAACGTTATAAGTCCCATCTGAGGACAGTAAGACAGCAATTTGGGTAGTCTTTGACCACTCGGCGGTGATATCAAATATTGAAGTGGTCAGCGGATATTGGGGATTCGAACCCGGGACCCTAGGCTCCCATGCCCGAATGCTGACCACTGCACCACCGCCTCCCCAAAGGGGAGGCAGTGGTGTAGCAGGAAGGATATTATATTATCTAAGGATAAATGTAGGGATTATGTAAGAATATCATTAAGGAAGGGGGTTGGGATAGATGATTTAGGGGAAGAAAAGTTGCAGCTCATGCAGCAGTATAACAAGGGCAAAAAAGAAGAATGTGATATGCAGAGAGGAGGGTATTATAAGTCCGTGGGGAATATGTGATAAAATAAGTGTGAGTGAGGTTGGTGTGGCCTATATGTAATCATGTAAATGCACTCTCCCACCATCTATTCTTGTGACTCCACGAAGTTTATTATTCATTAAGTAGCTAAAAGCAGGGAAATAATCACAAGCTGGGACTTTCATGAAATGATATGCTAATATAGGAAAAGGTGAACAATGGAATCTAATTGAAAGTAAAAAAACAAAAATAACAAGCCTCCCAAAAATAGATTGAGTAAATGGTATCCTTTCACATACACAATTCACTCACATTCATGCATTGTTACATTTCATAGTCTCCATTTAACTTCGCTTTTTTTTCTCAGTATTTTCACTATATATATAATAAATATGTATGCATATCTAAGCATGCACTAAATTTCTATTTTATGTAGATTATAAGGGTGGGTGTCTCAATAACTGAGAGGCCTAGATATACACAAGTGAACTTTTTATGTGCACTAGGTTACCCAGTATATTAACATTGTTACTGCATCAATCTTCACTAAAATGTAAGAAATCTATAAAACCTTTGAAAGCATTAGAGGATGATGGGAATAATAAAAAAGACACCATGCATAATTTTTTCATTAAAGTGTCATAGAGGTGCAGCAGCTGATCTATACAAGTGGAGAGAGCATATCAGTGATCATCAACCAAGAGGCTTCAAGTGGTGTACACTATTGACCAGAGAATAAAACCCCATCAACTACTGCAGGTATGAAAGGCTAGTTCCCACCTTCCACTTGTGTTGAAGTGACGCCATGACCCTTGACTTGAACATATTAGGGTATGACCTAAAAACACGTGTCCAGAAGGGAGACTCACTCGTGCTTGTGTAGAGTGAGAAAGTACAGTGCTCCCTCCAATTTTGCGTGTAATTGGTTGACATTACAGGCCGCAAATTTCAAATTCGCAAAATTTGAATCATTACCTTATGGTGATTTTAGTCATATTTTTGCCCTTGTTTGTATCCAAATACATGGAATTATACATCCTACAATAAAGAAAAATACAGAAAAACATAAACATTATCATTATCCATAAGAAAACTAATTTAAATGACTGTATCTGGGCTTGCGGAGATGGAGATTAGTCTCGGTCGCAAAATTGGAGGGAGCACTGTAACTCATTTGTACTCGTAACATTTTCAGCTATCCAAATGGTGACTAGTAAATTGGTAAAAATACTACTTTTCTTCAGATGTACTTCAGTGAATATAACTCTGCAGGGGAGCTTTGGTCCTCTCTATCTGCTTCCGCTCCCTTCAGCTAGGGAGTGTGTGGCGCCTTGTTTGAATTGTTGATCACCTGCCCACAATATTTTGGACCATTGGGTTATTTGAGAACTGGTCTCATTTTCTAAATTTCAAATTATTGGGATTTTTGGACTAACAGTATTCAGATTACAGGAGTTTTACTATAACTGAAAATGTAGAAGGTGAAAGTGAATAGACCATTTGCAGGTCTAGAGGATAGATAGAAGATTGAAAAGGAGATGAGAAAGGATTGTAAGAACTTAATGAGTGTCTGGAAACTAGTACTATTATTACCATGACCTGTGACTGTGATGGAACCCTTGAAGATTGTATGGAATCAAATTGGCCAAATAGAGTACATTGACACAAAATATTGTGTATGCAGAATGTTCAGGTAATAGGGGAATAACTATACTGTCAAATACTGTCGAACAAAACCATTGGCACAGCTTTCATCTTAATTAGTGAAGGCATGGGGGAGGAAGAGACCTGCTGGCTTACAAGCAGTGAAAGACAGGTTACACAAACCTCCTCTACATCATATCTTATAGTAAAATTCACTTTATACAGGTTAACTGTGAATTAGTGCAGTGCAGACTTAATTATTTCTTGGAAGAACAGGGTTCTGGATGACCTGTAACAAAACTTCTCTTTGCACATCCCCAGATCAAGTACCGAGGGTGGAATGAGCAACACTATCGTGCTGCATCATTGTGTTCTTTCCAAAGCTGTTATGTATATATATGCATATAAACATGCATACATTGACATTTACATACATTCTAATTCCATTGTAAATGTTTAAAAAATAATTGTAAAAAAAAAATGTATGAGTGCATTGCACTGTAACATTCAAAGTTAACTACAAACCCTACTGATGAATTATTATGATACATTAACTGTGGGTTCATATCACTTGATTTTGACTCACAAGGTGCTGGAATATATTCTTATATTTTCTAAGCATTACCTATAAATATTGAAACATCATTTATTCCCATGGAAACTTAGTGCAAACTGTAACAGCTTGCACAAAATAAATTAAGATATTACAAAAATACTTTACAAATACCTGCAAGCCAAGCTGCTGCCATTCATCATACAACTTCATACCAAGAAGTTTAGAGATGTGTAATTCTAATAAATAACTTGTACACAAATACAAGCATAAATATATATAAATATGTATATAAGTTACATCTTAAAGTTACTGTAGTTCCAATTTGATGGCCCCATGCTTTGATCAAACAAGTATCCTAACCTATGACTACATTTCCTAAGCTCCCCAACATTCTAATACAAATAACTAACAAGCATAACCTTGTCATGCAGAAACATTGACTCATAACCTATGTTTCTATCTTCCAAGCTGCTCAACACCTTTTTTCTTCTTTGGTTACAATAAGCGATTTTAATGTCTGATGAAAACTAGTTACTTAAAATAAATTGATACTCAAAACTAACCCAGAACCACATAGCTTCCACACAGTAGAAATTTCTAGATACAGACAGATAGACACAGACAGACAAACAGAGTGTTCATTAAAACATGAGAGCATTGGAAGCCCGACTCAAAATGTCAATCATGCTGTCCATTGTCATACCTCTGTTGGTTCGACAAAGTTCCAGGGCCTGCTCTAAGTCCTTGGTTGTTTCACCAGACACCAACAGACCATACAAGGAAAGCAAAGAGTCGGTGTTTCCCAGAAATATTTTGTCACAGATGACCTGCAGATTAGTGTTGCTACGCTCCAGCTCACACCTTTTAGTTCTGTGATGACAGCGTCCTTTGCAGTCAAAATAGGAGCAGTCCTCATGGTTAGAACAGGATGGAGTGTTCTCCATCATCTTCAAGAGGGAACTTTCATACAACACAGAGTCTAGGTCAAGGAAAGCCAAGCTGCCTCCTTCATTCCATCCAAAGTGGTCATGCTTCATATCACAGAGGTGAAGCGGCTCCCTTCCTACTGTTTCCAGCTGCCCAATATATTTGAGGATGTCCAAAGCCTTCCAGAGCCTGCTCCTCCAGCTCAGATTGAAAGGTTGCAATGGGTTCCTCGTGAGAGGCTCAAAGTACTGCATGGCATAGTAAGTTCCACATATTCCAGTAATCTTTGGAAAGAGATGCAACTTCTCAAACACCACAGCAGTGAGGAACTCGTGATCTTGGATGAACTTCCCAAAATTTCGATGAATAACTGGCGATTCTGTCTCAGTGGAGTAGAGGTGGCTATAGTTGACTAGTTTATTGATGATTTCCCAGCTAACCTCACTTCCAACAAAGTTATTCACATAGGTGGTGACTAGAGTGAGGAAGTCCTCCTTTGAAGGAATGTGTTGGTGATCAAACTTCTGGTTCCAGTATATCTACAACAGATGAAACGTTAACATTATATACCTGCAAAGAGCCTTGATAAACATTATACTGAAGATAAGGTCTTAACTATAGTGACATAGTGCTTGTGAACAAAATTAGCCCATTTAAATTCCCAAAATCTATATTTCACAGCTACACACATGTCTAGAGCCAGGGGAGGCAATGACTACCTCCTATATATTCAAGAAATTGAAGATCATCATAATTAACCTCTTCTGCCACAATAACAATGGTAAAACTAAAAAAAAAAAAAAAAAAAAAAAAAAAAAAAAATCATGAGGATCACAAAACACATTGCATTTAACTCAATCACTGGGCCAGAACCACATACTTAATACACAGATCTCCTCTACTTACCCGTAGTCATCAGTTCCCTCTACAGATCAACAATATACATGCAATATATCAGGATCCATTATGATGGCACCAACAACTGCAGGTCACAAATAAACCACTGCCACTATAAACTCATTTCCAATAAATGAGCTATATTTGCCGACTTGAAAACAAAAAGAGCCATCAGAGTAGAAGAGTTCTTCTTCCATAGTGAACCAAACTGTCTTTCAAGTAATGTAACGATCACAGGATGCAACAACCCTCAAGTGCAGGTGCTTCCTTTGAACCATTGCTGTTAACATATGTATATCTGTTATCTGTTACTCAAGTGCTGCCACAAATGAGGCATCAGAACCACTCAATGCGTTTCCTCATGAGTAATGTAATGCAGTACTACCATACCTTAATGCTGGTAAGGACACCAAAAGGACTACTAACACCTGACAAAAGATAACCAAGGTACTCACATCATCAGGTTCATTCTGGACTCCATCCACTGCTACCTCACGTTCCACTGCATCAATAACTGACTTCACCACCTTTTTGCTGCCTTGGCTGCTGAGGGTAAACACAGCAGGTTTGTTGAGGTGGAGGGTGTGGCAGGTGATTCTGTCAGCTACATCTTCAGCACACAGCTCCTGACAAAGCTTCTGATCCGTCTCTCTGCCCACCTCAGCACACTGGTGGAAGATAACGTAGATTCATTACTGTTAACAGCACCATTCCCTCCCTCAGGACCAAGCACACATGCAGGCAGGCTAGTAAGAGTGTGTCTTATTACCAAATATACTGGCAAACGTTTGGCTCATGTCATTGGATGACTTTATTTGAGTCGGGGCCACCTACCCCTCTCACTCAGAGTGGGGCTACAATTATGATGTCTGCATCTATGAAACCTGTGAGTGATAGCAAGTAGCAAAACAATTAAAAATTATAAAGAATGACATAGAGGAAAATAACTGAATTGGTGGCATCCTGAGAAGGGAACTCTGCCTGAAAGTTTAGAATGAATTAAGAGTAAAGGGTAACCATAAAATGTACCCACCAGGACAGAGATGTGGTCGTTGATGATGTGTGATGTGGCGCAGAGGAAGGATGAGGCCAAGAGTAGCTCCCTCACTACCAGCACTGTAAGCACCACCATCACGCCACCAACCACAGTGCTCCACACCAACATTTTCTTCCTCTTGTGCCTGTTCATTATCATGTCCTCGATGAACTTGGCAATGCAGCATGGCAGAAGGAAAGTTATTTTCATCCTCAAAGAAATAACAATCTGACCTTTTGTGGTGGACTCACATTGGACTTATTTGTGGATTCATAACTGGGAAGTCATGTAGATTTTTTTGGTACATCTTTTATTGGCAAGAATTATTTCATTGTTGTTTTTGTGATGGGTTAGATTGATGTTCATAACCCACGTATATCAAGTATCTTGTTTGCTTGCTTCCATCAGTTCAGATCTGGTTGAGTCGTATTTAACTCCTGGGATATTCTGTGCATCTTAAATCATATTCTTTCCTAAAAATAACCTTAATTTTCTTTTAAGTGACAATATCACATACGTGTTCCTGTTTGTAGATGATCCATCATTCTGTGGAATAAAAACTGGACTTAGCTTGTTGAATCACTGCAACATCACAATTAAATCAAATTTGGTGAACTCACATTCCAAAAAATGTATCCTGCACATTCAATTTTTCTTGAAACCTCAAAAAGACATTCATATATTAACTCCAGCACAACATTACCATTTGGCAGCAAGACCACCAAGAAGACAAGAATTTTTAACCTGTTATACTGGACTTCATGTAGACAAAAAAAAAAAAAAAAAAAGCTATTATATTACATCTTCATTTGGATGCTCTAAAGAATTCAGAGTTGTATTTTTAAATTACCAGATGCATTCTGAGGTTTTCTTAATTACATTTCCGTCGCAAATTCTTAGTTTGTGAGATATTCAATGTTTTCTATGAGACCTCTTCGGGAATAAGGTGATGTTTAGTTTAGTTTCAACAATATAGGTTAAGGTTTTGTTAATTTAGGTTTTATTATGTTATGTTGATTCAGAAGATATCAAATGTTTTCGATGACCAAAAATCGGGGGTTGGGAGAGGTGCAGACGCCATTTTTTTTTACGTAGCCACACGCCAGGTTTTGTGACCGTCAGTGCATTGCAAGTTCGTCAATAGGTCATTGTTAGGTTATGTTAGTGATTCTGGCACCTTGTTTACAGCGTAAATCATTGTATTTCATCTTCCCCCTCCCTCCCCCCCAAGAACCCAGCATTCCTACAGGTCGCCAGGCTTGTTGAGGTGATAAGGATATCTTATTTATGCATTTGCGACGGAAATGAATGCCAAAATCATTCGAAATGGATCAAAATCTATACGAAAAGTGTGTTATTTATATTCAGGTGCATTCTGGTGAAGATGTAAAACCCTACCGAAATTAATATCCACTTTACAAATGGAAGAAACAAAAAATAGGAAACGGCAATCGAGGAAATATTTATCAAACACTTCTCCCGCACATTGCAACACATTAGTTAGCCTGACAAGCTTCCATGTGAATCTACAGAAGGTGAGGTGGGATGTAAACCTTACTGACGGTGTTTAGGTTGGTATCTTGGTGGTGTTTAGGGCTGAAACAACCTCCGTGTTTGTTTGTTTGTCACATGTTGTCAGTGTTTGTACTTTGTTTTGGTTTGAAGTGTCACGGTGTCGTCCCTTGGCTTCCTTCGGCCCCCATGTTAGGCTGGCTAACTTAAATAGAGCAAATGAAGTAGAAGAAAGCCAGCTATCATAGCTGTCAAGGTGTTGATAAAAGTTTTTTGTTTTAGTTTAAAATATTTCATCATGGTTTTGTGTTATGGCTTCCTTCGGTCCTCTTGTCGTAAATAAGTAAATGATGAAAGCTACTGAAATGATATGGTTAATAATACACTTTTATTCTTTTTATACAACTTTCAATACTAAGATTGATTTTCACAGCCATTAAAAATATAACAAATTCTATAACAAAAAAATTATCTGTGTACCGGAAAACAAGTGTAGAACAGATTTATATATTTTGACATTGAACTAGAGTACATTTAGTGAAACAACAAATAGGTAAAGCCAGTACAAACCGGAAGAATTAGAAAACAAAACATAATTATTCCTAACACGCCGTTGTAAGCTTGTGAGATGATGACTTAACACACTAATCATCATCATCATCATCATTAGAACTTCAAACTGGCAGTGGCGGGGCGTAGTGAAGACGGCTCAACATTTACTACGCCTATTACTACTCCAGCAGGTGAAATAATCCTCGGCTATCATCACGAGGTAGGGTGGCTTTACCATGTACATCAACCTCAAAGCTGTCACACCGATTCATCAAGGTGTTGGCTTAAGGGTTGCAGACTATATAAACACGGCTTGGTAATAATAAATTTTTTTTTATCACCCTTCACTCCCTCTCCCTCCAATGGGTGTTTTTTTTTCTACTTATAAATCACTCGTTTGTGTTGTTCCTAGTTGAATACATCTTTTTAAAACTTAATCTAAACTCCAACCTAAAATCTAAAAAGTAAATCTGGTCAATATTAAGAAGTACACCAGTCCCACACTGCTGGACGATTTTTTTCTGGTAGTTTTTGATGTGTTTTGAATGAATCTGATAGTTGTTCCCGTCGCAAATTATTATTATTTTTTTTTTATGCCTCCCGCTCCACCTCTCCCGTGGCAGGTAATGATTTGCGACAAAAACAAATAAAAGATTAAAACAAAACCAAAATCTTCAAGAAGAAAATAGTTTCGTCCATTTAGAATACCTAACCTAACCTGGTATTTATTAAGAAGTACACCAATCTCACAACAACAGGACAGACATAGGTAGATATTGGTTCACTAACAAAGTGGTGAACGATTGGAATAGGCTGGGTAGACACGTAGTAAGTGCTGAGTCAATAGATAGCTTTAAAAGACGGTTGGATCAGAGTATGGATAGGGATGACAGGTGGGATGGCTAAATATTGGATTATTCCAAGGGTGGGGGGCAAGGAGCTGCCTTGTGTAGGTCATTAACTGGCCTCTTGCAGTCTCCTCATTTCTTATGTTCTTATAGGATAGAGCTTGTCAATCTGATAATTTTGAATATGTGTTGCTGTGAGACTGGTGTACTTCTTAATGAATATCGTAAAGCTAACCTAACCTAACATTTGAAACCTAACCCTCCTGACTGGCCCCCTTCCACACTTTCCATTTTAGATTTTTAGAAAACTAAATCTATCCTAACCAGAGTGCAGTAAATGCATTTTGTGACTCAAACTTGTTGTCCATTACGCATTTTACTGGATTTAGTTTTTCTCATGTACCTGCAATTTAGTATCAGCGGTGTGGGTAAAGTAGGGTTCGGCTCTCATGTTAAGAACAGTAAGTATAACACGTAGAGTGAACATTTGAGTCCGCTCAACGTGGAACCCTGTTCTTAAGATTTTCCTTTGTTTTTTAGTCCTATATCCACCACCACCACAATCACCATTTTATAAAATTGCTATACATTGTGTATAGAAATCAATATCTGAATGTTGCCATTGATAATTTTTCAAGATTTAGTATTCTTGTACCAATTCAAGACACATCAGCTTAAACTGTTACATGGGCCATTCTTAGCCACTTAATTTGCCCATATACTACTCCTAAAACTCTTTGTTCTTATAATTGCACTAAAATTGTTAATCAAGTCCTTGATGCTCTCTGTCAGCAATTCCAAACTATGGAATGTACTGTTCTTCCATACAGGCCTAGTGCAAATGGTTTAGTGGAACTACACAACCGTAAAATCATTAACTTTCTTCATTCTCTAGTTTCTCAGACAGAAATGTATAGGACATTTACATACCTCAAGTCACGGCTCTCTCAACTCTCCATAAGTCCATTGAAAAATTCCACATTTTGTTACTTTTGGGACAGATAAATGTCTATTGTATGATCTTCTGTTAGAGCCTCCTGTGCACCTTAAACAAGTATGTCAAGCTAACTGTCACCACATTTAAGAACATTCCCCACCAAGTCGCAATATTCCTTACACTCTCTAAGGAAGAAATTTTGTCTAACAACAAAAAAGCTCCTAACTTTCAACTTGATGTGGGTGACATAGTTTTGTCTATTGTCAAAGTCTCTTCTAAACTGCAGCCTAATAACACTAGACCTTTTAGAGTAATTCCTAAGGAACTTATCAATAAAGTCAAACTTTTGAATCTCCTTCACTCCCTAAAGAAAGTCTCCAGGAGCTTTGATTCTGACTTGCCACTACGTACACCTACACAACATCCTTTGCCTGCTGCAGTTCCTTCTGTCTCTCCAAGCTGTTCCTATTCTCTCTGTTCTAGGCAGACTCTCCCATCTTCGTATAATCTTTATTTTCCATGATGTACCATTGTCTTGTGTGTTTTTTCATGTAAGTATTGTAATTTTATATTTTATATTTTTATTCTGTATAATTTTGTATTTTTGAATTTATTTTCTTTGGTTTCCAGTTTCTTACATTGCTGTCTCCCTGGGATTGTCCTTTTTTTCTACCTTGTTTCTGTTTTGGAATTGGGGACAATTCCAGGTAGGTGGATGAACTTTGTAGACGCTGGACATTATATATATATATATATATATATATATATATATATATATATATATATATATATATATATATATATATATATGTTATTAGTTAATTTCTCAATTGACATATTTTATGTGCAGCTTCATTGCTTTGAATTCTAGCCAGTCAGCGTTGGGCATCTCCACTGTTCACACTCACTCGCTCGACCTTCGTTATAGGCTTGGGCCTCATACTACAATAAAGAAGCAGGACATTCAGTTTGTCTGCATGTCCTCCATTTTAGCTATGCTACAAACACAGCAATAACCAACATATTTTTTTTTACCTCCCCCCACATTAAAAAATAAAGAAAATTTTTTCCCAGTATGACACTGGTATGCAGCAGTAGGTTGACTTTACCTTTTCTTCTCTGATAATTATTTAGTAAAGTAAAATAATATCTCAGCATGACAGAAACTGCCAGTTTCAAATGGCAGAGTATCAACTGTCAACAGGAATGATGAGCTTTTCCTACAATTCTACAATGTAATAATATCCTGATGATGGAAACTGTTAAGAGTATCTCCAAATTAAACCTAACATCACATATAACCACCTTACCGAAGAAAAGGTCATGTTTCTTGTTTAAAGTTGCTACTCTGGCACCTGAGACTGGCAGCTTTATCCATTAAAAAACTGCACAGAGGAAAATATGTCACATCTGAATGAGTGTATGTCACTTCTTAGTATTGAGTTGGAATCAGGCTTCATCTTGACTGAATGATTATGAAATAACTTCAGTATTAGAGGAAAATGAAAGCCAAAAGTCATGAAAAAAAATATTGGAGCTAGAACAATTATTTGGTATGATAAAACTCATATATGATGCTATACTTTTTTACATGTTTGTCCAACACTGGATTAGTTATGCATCTTGCTCAGGGAATACTATAGATTTGGAGAATATGTAAATGAGCAAAGATTTTCTAACATTTCATGGCAAGCTAGTGTGCAACAGTCCTGAATTTCTCATGAATATTGCACAATAAAACTAGATCAGTTTATTATTTCATATCTTATAACTACCAGAAGCCATCGGTATAAGGTTGATCAAAGGATAACAAACTAACAGTAAGAAGAATTAGCTAGGCTATTTGATCTAACTACTCTACACTAACTACGAGTTGAAGAAATAGTTAAGTTAGATAGTTCAGTAGAAGGGTCCTCCCCATCCACCCATCCCTACACTCTTGGTTGGCTTTGAAAGGAAGCAAATACCATGTAGTATTGAAAAACTACATGGAATTTAACCCCCTCAGTCCCGATGACACATTAAGCGTCATTCCCATAATGTTGTCCAGAAATACAGATGACGCATTAAGCATCATTTGCCGCGACGGAACAATAAATATTCAGTAAAAATTGAGAAATGACGCTATCTGCGTAATGTTTCAGCCAGTTGTGAGTGAGACAGTGAATTTTTAAAGCAACTGTCTAAAAACGGCCAACGAAAACTATATCTACTGCCCGGCTGGTAATACCTGCCAGTAGGCTCCCAGCAGTCAGTGTTGTGTGTGGCGAAAACTGTTTAGTTTTAGTTAATTTGTGTATGGTGCTAATCCATTTAACAGAAAAAAAAACTTTTTCATTGAGAAGCTAATACAATTCCACATCTTTTGGTATGTTGCACATAAAAAGTTGGCTCACAAATTTTTTTGCTGTGACATGTTGAAGTGAATTCATAGTTGGTACATATTCACTCCGAGTTCCATGATATAATTCATTTAGCTTATTTTACTTTATTTTATTTGATAATGTTATAGAAAAAATATCTATGAAGATAGCAATATACAATTCATACACACAAACATATTTAGAAGGTAGGAAATATCTCTAGAAACTAAACAAAGTGTCTTCTTCACCTATACCCACTCCCTGCCACTGTAAAGAATGAGCAAGTGTTATCTCCAGGCCTGAAAGGGATAATAGGACAGAGGATCTAGTATGTTTCTATTTTTTTGGCTTAAATGGTTGGCACTTTTATAATGTGCTGTGTTATGATGATGACAAAATAATGTTTACCCTGTGATGAGGCTCATGTTGTCCTCTCACCAGCAGCAGCAGAGGAGCCATGGAGGAGAAGTTGAATGAACTGAGGCAGCAGCTGGCCGAGGCTGAGCAAAACAATGTCCTGGCAGCAACCTACGGCAAGCAGCTCCTTGACAAAAACAACACTCTTGAAACAAAACTTGAGGTTAGTGGGTCTTCTTCTTCTTTCTCTCTCTCTCTCTCTCTCTCTCTCTCTCTCTCTCTCTCTCTCTCTCTCTCTCTCTCTCTCTCTCTCTCTCTCTCTCTCTCTCTCTCTCTCTCACTTCTTTCTTGAACTTATGCCGCTGGTAGGCTTGATGGAGGCGTTGAATGGTCAGCATCTGCCCATTAGTAGCGCAGGTAATAATTGTTTTAAAGTGACGCCTCATTTCTTGTCGAGAGGCTCATGCTGCCCCCGGAAGTTCCTCGTTGCATATAACTTTGTAGTCTCATCGAGGATATTGTTGGCAGCATATGGGTGATCTTTGGCCACTTGGTGGTTTTTCCAAAGAAAAGTGGCCAGCTCATTGCGGGACTCGAACTTGGGACTCTGAGCTGGTGTACCAGCATGCTAGCCACTAGGCCACCGCCTACTACTGACTACTCCTTGTTTTGGATGCTGCTTAGTAAGGGTGTATCTGACTCTACATCAGGGGTCGGCAACCTTTTCAGTGCAAGGGCCAGAGAAAGCTTCTAGGAGTAGCCTGTGGGCTGGAGTGGCAAAGAGAACCCAAAAGTGACTATATACAGAAAATTTTAGAAAAGCAGGAAAACAAGTGACTAGATTACAAGAAATTTATTGAAATACATGCAAATCAGTGACTGCAGAAAACAGTTTGTGACAATATACAAAATTTTTGTAAAAAAGCAGTCAAACCAGTGATTAGATTACTAGAAATTTATTGAAAAACATGCAAATCAGTGACTGCAGAAAACTCTCTCTCTCTCTCTCTCTCTCTCTCTCTCTCTCTCTCTCTCTCTCTCTCTCTCTCTCTCTCTCTCTCTCTCTCTGTCTGTCTCTCTGTCTGTCTGTCTCTCTCTCTGTCTGTCTCTCTCTCTCTCTCTCTCTCTCTCTCTCTCTCTCTCTCTCTCTCTCTCTCTCTCTCTCTCTCTCTCTCTCTCTCTCTCTCTCTCTCTCTCTCTCTCTCTCTCTCTCTCTCTCAGCTAAGTCCCTAAATGGTAACATGATAAAAACATAGAAAATCAGGTGATTATATTATCAGAGACACCATTAAGTTAGTGAAATATATTTATATCAGTTATCCATTATTGTTTCATGTTCTATTTCACACCATATAGAAAAAGTAAAGTAGAAATCAAACAACACTATAACATTCAGTCAAACAAAATCAACATATAGCTTTTTTTGTTGGCATTCCTAAGAATTCTCCAATATCTGATGGAATAATAAGGGGAAAACTGAGTGTGTATGAGTGAGGTGAAGGAAGAAGGATGAGCAGAAATGGTAAGAATACAGGAGGACTGAAAATTATTACTAACGTCATATAACAATGATTATACTAATGGAAGTGATTCCTTTATTTCAAGAATATCTTAATGTTAATTGATATGTAAAAGTGTTTGAAATATAGTGTGTGATAGATATTTGTATATAGAAAGTTAGGTGGTAAATCTAAGAGTGCTTAGTAAAAAAAATAGATACAAGTCAGAAGTAATATGTGGTATCTCTTCAAGAACTAGATGTGTTACAATGGTACAACATGTATATAGAACCTGATTCATGTGTTGTGTCTCACTACTTGGTGTACACTGTCAGGTACTGGAGCAGGAGAAGCACTGCCTCTCCCTGAAGCTGGAGGCAAGTGTCAGGATGGAGCATTCCTTGGTGCAGGAAGTAGAGCAGCTGCGAGAACATCAGACTC
The DNA here is from genome assembly GCA_029783475.1 of Metacarcinus magister. Taxonomy (NCBI): domain Eukaryota; kingdom Metazoa; phylum Arthropoda; class Malacostraca; order Decapoda; family Cancridae; genus Metacarcinus; species Metacarcinus magister. The sequence continues at coordinate 5,572,290 of JAPQNM010000005.1, forward strand.
ATCAGATCGAGGCCTTGGCAGCTCGGGCAGCACAGAACCATGACCAAGAATTGCAGAAGCACAACAAGAAGGTAATGGTCGAGATGAGGGCTGGTGATGGCAAACTAATTCCCCTTAAAGTAGTTTCTTTGAGACTTGGTGTAGCCATTCCAAGAAGGTAAATGGTCTGTATGAAATGTCACCCAAAAACTATTATAATGCACTACACCAGTAGAGAAATCCTCCTTGAAGCCGTCCCATGTGATTCAGTGCACTCATTCTTGCTTGTCATCCTTTGTTCAAAACACTTCTCTCAACTCAAAACTCACCTTGGTCAAAGAAAATTATAAGCATTGCTTTCATTTTGTTGTATATGTGGTGAGATTCATGGGGATGAAAGGTACTTCCCCATTGACTATTGATTCTTTACTGTGGAATGCGGGAAGGGAAAGGGTGTGCATTTGAATGAAGAAACTGGGGTGAACCAGTTAGGCCCTGTTATGGAGGTGACCCCACCCTCATTACCACTGCATCACTGATCCTCCGCACAGTGTAGGCAGGATGACCTTCTCTTCTCTTCTCTTCTGGAAGCCTAGGAGCTAAATGAAAGGAATGCATTTGTATGTATGCATAGATGTGTGTGTGTGTTGTGATTAAGTCACCTCTTTCTCTTCTTTCTTTCAATGTTGTTAAGTGCATTTCTTTTAATCTTTCTTCATATGGTAGGTCTTTCAACTCTGGCACCATCTTAGTTGCAATTCTCTGTATTCTTTCTAATTTCAACACATGCTTTTTTTTGTGCGGGGACCGTGTGTGTGCGTGTGTGTGTATGTGCCTTGTCTCAGCTACTCCCCTTTAGGGGAATGTCAGCCTGGTGTATGAATAGATAGAATAAATATTTTTTAGTTTTCAATTAATTCCATCCACTTAGGCAAATTGATAACTAATTTCTTCTTGGTGGTGAGAATTCCTGAAAAAAACTTGGTTGTAATGCATCTTGTGTCAAAATTTCTAGTCACAGTATCTTGGTGTAAAGTGAACAATATATCTCCTGTAATAGACAATTTCTTATGGTTGTCTTCTGTCATATCAATCACACACACACACACACACACACACTCAATGTTTTCACTGTATTTGCTCATGACAGTCATCTAAAATGTGTCACTGTCCACCCATATTTTGAAATTATATAGCTTCTCAAAATCTTAAACTATTATTGTTGGGCATTTGATGGAGGGTAGGACAGTGAGTATGGAGATAAAGAGGGCTCTACATGATGGTGTAATTGTGCCAACACTGATGTATGTATGTACAATGTGGATATGGAGTGAAGGTCAAAGATCTATGCTCTAGGTAGTGAGATGAGATATTTGAGAGGTGCTTATGGTGTGAATATGGTTGATAGTGAAAGCAATAAGAGTGTATATGGAAGGTATTGTATATTCATTAAAGGTGAGGGAATTGTGGAGTGTTGATGGTCAAACACAGCACTCTTAGATGGAGTGGAGAGAATGGAAAAGAAATTAGGTGACAAAGAGGATACACATGTAGGAATAGGCAGCTAGACACCTGTTGCTACAGTTGCAAAATAATCCAAAGGAGGTACCTCCTTTGGATTATTTTGCACATACGATGGGTAAAGGGATGCTACAACCCTGTTGTTGACCCTTTCCATTTCTTCCTCTTATCTTTTTCTTACATGTCTCAATAACACAAGAGAACAGTTGCAGCCTGCCCTCTAAAGACAAGTCCTCTCACCATTCACATTACGCTTCATGGACTTTATATACCTATACAATCTGACACTCAA
>JAPQNM010000005.1:5579081-5581581 GCA_029783475.1 Metacarcinus magister
TCGTTTTTGCATTTTTCTATTATATTTATATCAAAGTTAGTTTCTTCTTCTCTTCAGATTCTTAAATATTCATTTCTAGTTTTGTATTTTTCCCATAAGTTTCTTCCTCATTTTTTCATCCAGTTATTCCATGTTTTTTTCTCTTTCCAATTTTGCTAATTCACGTCTTCTATTAAACCATTCATTCTTTTTCTTTTCTGTAATAACCATTTTTGGAACATATCTATCTATGCCCTCCATGTATATTCAGATGAACTTATCTCATTTCTTCTGAGTTCTCCTTGTTGCATGGAAACTACTCCAGTGTCTCTGTGAAAAAAATATGTATGAAAAATATGTACAATGCTCCCTCCAATTTTGCGATGTTCCAATTTTGCGACCGAGACCAATCTCCATCTCCGCAAGCCCAGGTACAGTAAAATGGTCATTTAAATTAATTTTCTTATAGATAATGATAATGTTTATGTTTTTCTGTATTCTTTTTTATTGTTGGATGTATGATTATATGTATTTGTGTATAAACAAGGGCAAAAATATGACTAAAATCACCATAAGGTTAATTATTCCAATTTTGCGAATTCCCATTTTGCGGCCTGCAATGTTGACCAATTTCACACAAAATTGGAGGGAGCAGTGTATGTGTGCATGTGTGTGTGTATACATGTGTGTATGTATGCCTTGTCTTGGCTGCCCCTATATAGGTGAGAAACACCCTAGTATATAGATCGATATTGTTTCCTTATCCGTGTTAAATTTTGTTTCTGCCTTTTTCTCATATATGTGGGAAAGAACTAGTTTTATAAAAATTAATATTGCTGTATCACACACATCCAAGATACATTTTCTTTTGTCTTTTGTATCAAAACATTTATTTACTTGCTTGTGACAGAAAAATAAGGAGGAAATGATGGAAATGAAGATGGAGATAGAAAGCTTGAAGCTGGCAGAGACTGACCCTGCCAAGAAGGGGAACTCCCTCTTTGCTGAGGTGGAGGACCATCGACAAGTCATAGAAATGCAGCTCATCAATTACAAGACTAACTATAACATTCTGAAGAAGCAGTATGACCTCAAGACCCAAGAGGCAGCCAAGTTAAAGGTCAGGCATGCTGCTCACTATACCTCAACTTTGAGTAACCCTTTATTGTACTGATTTTTTCTGCATCTTTTTTATTACCATGCCTCCCACACCTTAGCTGTATGGGAAAAGCTATGATATAAATACCTAGCTTTTGTAATAGCTAATGATCACTATGGTAAGATGGTGTGATGGATGTGCAGCACCACTTTGATTGATGCATCAACAAGTGAAGAGCTAAAAATTGGGTTTGCTATTTAGTGCATTGATGACATGTAGGACAAGCAGATTCCATTGGTTTAGCTGGTTAGACAAAAAGATTATAATTACTTGGTGAATTATGCTAAGTACATATTTAAAAATGGTAACTAGAGTGCTGGTAGGTAAACCAAAGGAGACATGAGATGAAGTTCTAAGGGAAGCTGAGTAAGTAAGGAACATGAGACAGATTTCACACACAGCTGTTCTTCTTGATAAGCTGCCTTGTGCCAGGTGACAAAGCCTGACCCATTTGAACATGGTAATTGCCTTTCAAAATCTATCTATTTATATACCAGGCTGTTATCCCTCTAAAGGATGGTAGTCGAAACAAGGCACGCCACAGTTCATGGAAACATTATTCTCCCTTCCCTCTCTGTGCCTTTTTATTTTGTAGGAGGGTATACAGAGTAAGGGCTTCCCAGACCCCTCGCTCCGTCTCATTTGTTGCCTTTTATTTACGAACCGCAGGGAATACAGTGGTAGAATTCTTGTAGCCCCCACCACAGGGCTGAAAATAATTATTGTAATAATATTGTCATTACCTGATTTTGATTCATGGTTTTGGAGGGGAGGTATAGGGAAGAATGAAGCATTTATAGAGAGACAAGTGCACGGTGAGGGTGGATGGGGCCCTAAACGAGAGCTTTACTATAGGAGTGGAAGTGAGGCGAAGATTTGTGATATCGCCATGGCTGTTTGATATTTTCATGGATGCGTGTATAAGAGAAATGAAAGCTAAAGTGAAGAATGTAGGTGTAAGACTGAATATGAATGGAATGAGTTGAGCAGTGTTGGCATGCCTATTTGCAGATGACACTTGTGTTGTTTGCAGAGAATGAAGAGGAAATTCAGAGAGTGGTGGATGAATTTTATAGTGTATACCCTTTTGGTGGGGGATACAAGAATTCTACCGCCGTAGTCCCTGTGGTTTGTAAAAGGCAACAAAAGGGACAGAGCGAGGAGTCTGGGAAGCAGAGGGGGAGGGAGGGTAATGTCTTCCTTAACTCTAACGTGCCTTGTCTTGGCCGCCTCCCTTTAAGGGGATAATAGCCTGGTATATATAAATAAATAGACATGTACAAGAAGGAAGCTAAAAGTGAATGCAGGGAAAAGTAAGGTGATGTTTTTGAAAGAAGGGAATTAGAAGTGGCTGACTTTAGT
>JAPQNM010000005.1:5586581-5599310 GCA_029783475.1 Metacarcinus magister
AGATAGAATAGGGATGTAAGGAAGTAGAAAGTCTTGTGCAGTAGGATCACAAGAGGGAGGATAAGCATGCAGTAAGCAAGTTCAGAAGAGCAGTAACCATGAAAGTAACCAAAGAAGATAGCAAGAGATTTGACATTATAATGGACTGTGAAACACTGAAGACAGCTAGCTAAAGAAGGGGAGTTGATTAGGCAAATAACCTTTGAATCCATCCAGTTCAGAAGTGATGTTTGGATGGAGCCCTTCTCTCCTCAAACCCAAGAAGTGCACCCAATACATGGGTAGACAAGGCCTTTATATATAGAGTGTCAGCTTTTGGGATGAGAGTAAAAATCGATAGAGGACAAAGAACACAGTTTAATGAAAATAGATTAAGTAAAAGTTGAAGTATGAAACTTCTCAAGTTAAGATTCTTAGTGAAGAGCAACATCCTAAGGATGTTCAGTCATTGAGTTGTGTTTCATTGATCTATCTATACTAGGCTGTTATCCCCCTAAAAGAGGATAGCCAAGTGTTCATGGAGACATTACTCTCCTCTCCCCCTCTGTGCCTTGTCTTTTCATAGATTATACAGAAGAGAGGCTTCCCTACCCCTTTGTTCCATCCTTGTTGTCACCTTTTATGAACCACAGGCATTACGGTGGTAGAATTCTTGTCACCACCACCAAAGGGGTTTCATTTATGGTTGAAGAATTTCAGTTTGCAAAAAATTCAATATCATAGTTTTCCTTGCCCTATTCAGAAATTTTTTCTTTATATCATTAACCATTGGCGCCAGTAGGTTTATGGAGGCACAAATGGACTTGCCTCGCCTGTTATTTGGCGTAGGTAATCAGATTTATTATAGTGACGCCTCAAATGTTTACGTACTCTCTTGAATATGTTAAGAACGTGCGAGGCTAATTGCTACTACAGCCTCAGATGCATATAACATTGTAAGTCCCGTTTGAGGACAGTATGGCAGCAATTTGGGTAGTCTTTGGCCACTCGGCGGTGATATCAAAGAATGAAAAGTGACCACTGTACCACCACCTCCCCATTATTAGGCACTATATAGTGTCTAGAGGAGTCAGATCATGAATTATAAGATTTACTTAATGCACTGAAATTCAGTATTGGCTGTTTTATGCTTATTATGAGAAACAAAAACAAGTGACTGTTCAGTCATATAAATAAAGATTCAGGTATTATATACTACATTAGTTTGGCTATTTTTTGTATAGATGTCTTGGTACATTGATACATTTTTTATTTCTTTTGTACAGGAAACAAGTTTCAGACCTCAACCAGTCACTGCATCAGGCACAGTTTGCCAAAGTGATGCTGAGTGACCGCATCTTGCAGCTACAGAGAAAGCTAAGGCAGATGGAAGCAGCTCGAGATGCCTCAAATGGGGAGGTGATTAGACTTAGAGTCAAGCTGGATGACTTGATGTCCAAGAAAGGAGAGAAGACAGGTAAGTAGTACAAGGGTCACTGTAAATTGGAGCACATGGAAACCTTCCACTTCATTAGACTTATTCACGAAACAAATTCACACACACCTGTCACCATAACACCCTTACAGCCTTACACTAAGAATTACATTTGATTCACCCCTCCCTGCTCACCCAGTGCTCCATTTCCCCCCCAACAGCTAACTCTATATATATGCGTGATATGCACCAAAACCCGCGCATTAAGATCAGAATCACCAATTCTTGTGCCTAATTGTTAGATATTATTTTGGGTTGTTAATGGAAATTGTTTCACAGAAATTTGGTGGCATGTGAGAAAAAACACATGATATAAGTGACCTGCATTTTAGTTCTGTTCCAGGCAGTAACAGAACATTTTCAATTTGACATCTCCAAAAGAAATTTCTGGGGACCAAAAACTATGTGTTTTATGTTGATTCATTAGAAAGAGATGTTGACAGGGTACATAGAGAAATGATCTGGTCAACTAAAGTGGCAAGTATAGGTGATAATGAACTTGTACACTCTTCAAGGACAAGTGTAATAGTAAATAGCTTGCAAAGAGAAGAGTTTGTGGTAAATGTGGGTGTACACCAAAGGTCAGTGCTGAGTCCCTTACTTTTCATAAGTATTGTAACGAGGACCCCCCCCCTCTTCTTCTACTTCTACCTGGTGGTAATTACGGAAAGGAAACACAGGACAAAGGTGTTCACCACTAGTTCACTATTGACTCTTCAGCACAGTACAACACAACAACCATTAACAAGGCCAACAATCAGGCCCGGCGGCTTACCGCCCCGGCTCCCCACCCAGCTACTGTCACTCCAACACTGCAGCACAACGACAGTTCCCGCTCACTCGTAGTTACAGAGCTGGTGACACACCACCACAGCTCCCGCTCACTCGTAGTTACGGAGCTGGTGACACACCACCACAGCTCCCGCTCACTCGCTGACACAGAACTGGTGTTTTCCCATAGTGGCAAGGCTCTCACAGGGCCTCACACAGGCGTTGTAGTAGTGAAGTAAATCCAATGGCAGTTGGGTGGAGTGGAGGGGCCAGAGCCACCACCTGGTTGAGGCGAGAGTAGGGTCCCGTCTGTTCGTAGCGCCGCTCGGCCCCCACCACATCACCACCCCGTGCCACCTTACCAACCCGTGTTGGTGGTTTACGGGCTTCATAACACTACCCCCTTCTACAAGTCAGTCGCCCCGACTGTCCCAACACAAACAAAACTAACTAACTTAACTGGTCCCACAAAATAACAAGCATTACACAAGTACCTAATAACAAACATTACCAAAATACCAAAACATAACAACCATTACCCAAATAATATAAGCATAGCACAAGTACAAAAAATAACAATAAATAATCTTCTTGGCAATGTACTCCTCCGCCCACGCTGCCACGACGTCAGTCAGCCATACCGTCCTCTCCCGATACCGTCAAGCCAACAGCCAGTCACTGGTGCTGTCCCTGGCGTTTTCTCCCATGCCGTCTGCTCCTGCAGTCTTCCCAGGCTTGCACCGGGCCTCTGGTTTCGCTCAAAGGGGCGAGAAGTACTTGCTGGCCACAGCTCCTCCCTCCGCGGAGGCGACCTAGGAAGCAAGGGTGCCACTCGCAGGCCACCCTTCACAACTTCCCTCTCTAGGTTGCACGCCTCCCCGCGGCCGGAAGGCAGGCCCACCTCCTCCATTGGCCCCTAGAGTTGCTCACTGTGCCCAGTGACTCCACAGAACCACTGTGGTGCCACAGGAAGACCCTCTGAAGCAGCCACGTACTCTTCGCTACAGCGGCACGTCACCACCCGGCATGGTCTTCCCGCCCACGGTCCTGTCCACCTCGACTGCCGTGTTTGGAGTGTGGCGACAGCTTAGGCTGCCTGGCGCTGCAGGAGTGTAGACTGGCGCATGTCGCTCTCGCCCCGCTCATGTGCGTCACCTGCCTGCCCCAAAATCGCCGATGGGCAGCGGCCAGCAAAGTGACCATCCTGGCCACCACTGCTACTACCTGGGTCGAAAGGACACGGGCACAGCTGATCGAGGGAACGCGTCCTCCACCTCTTCGCCTCTCGACTGCCGTGCCTGTGCCGCCCCCTCTCATGTCGACTTCGGCAGGTGCCACTGAACCAGTTGAGGCGAGGCCGCCCAGCAGTCGTCCAACTGCTGGAAGACACAAGATGAGGGCGCGGTGATGACTGAGGACTGAGAGAATAGAGCGAGCTGTGGTTGGGGCGATGCGTGGTAGGCAAGCTGAGCGCCACACTCCACGCACAACCACCATTCACTCGTTGCTTGCCTGCCAGTTTCTCCCGCTCGTCACCGCTCTTAAACTTGGCCATCACCACCTGGTGCAGGTATGCCTCAAAGGCCACCTTGCCGGCAAACTCAGGTGGCTTCCTCTTTTCATCCCGGCTGCTAGACACTGCAGCGTAAGGGCAAGGTGATGGTGGCGGGGTGAGAGGTTGGAGCGGGCCGTCACCGGGAAGGGGTAAAGCAGACAGACACGGAGTCACCTCCACCACCTGCCGCCTGCCCAGCAACCAGTGCTTTCCGCTTGTCGCAGCTCCCAACAGCAGCAGATTCGGACGTGCTACTACCAAGCTGTAGCCTCACAGGCACAGGGTAGGTTACTGGTCCCGCAACATTAGGCACACCCGCCTCACACTTCATCCTACTTTCCCCTTCCACGGCCGACTGCAATGCACGGCACATATCCGCCTGTCCAGCCTGTATAGCTGCATGCAGTTCCGCCCGTCCAGCTTTCATCTCCACCAATAGTGCAGCCACCAGTGACGGTACGGCACCCACTCCCTTCTGTCCCGGCGCCATCTTGCCTTTTTCCTTTCCTACAGACACCTAATCACCAGTCTGTTGCTAACCATCAGACAACAGTCATCCCACTTCTGACACCAGTGTAACGAGGACACCCCCCCCCCTCTTCTTCTACTTCTACCTGGTGGTAATTACGGAAAGGAAACACAGGACAAAGGTGTTCAACACTATAGTCAGACTCGCCTTAGCGTGTGGTTGGCAGGGCGGAAACAGTCGGGGAATACCCTTTTACAGGGCTGCCACGTGTCTTTTAATCCGCATTTTAGAAATGTTTCAATGTAAGTAAAACCATGGCAGACATGATCAGGAAATATGCATACACGTTTATTCATAGTATTATAATGTATGAAGAAACAGTAAACTTATAATGGATAAGATATATATAAACATATAAAGAAACGTGGCATACATATTTTACAGTGTTGCTAATAAAAAGCAGTACCTATTAATGAATTTCCCTTTCGTTCTGGATAATGCATCTTATCACTCAAGAAAACTTCACATATGACTATGATGTTGCCAGATACACGATTCGGGCCTCATAAATTTTTAAAATACGAAATTGATTTGAATTTGCGTGGCAAATCTCTACACGTGGCAACGCTGTAACACAGGTGTTCCCCACGATGGCCACACCCCAGCCACATTTTAAGGCGAGTCTGACTATAGTTCACTATTGACTCTTCAACACAGTACAACACAAGGACCTTTAACAAGGCCAACAATCAGGCCCGGCGGCTTACCGCCCCGGCTCCCCACCCAGCTACTGTCACTCCAACACTGGAGCACAACGACAGTTCCCGCTCACTCATAGTTACGGAGCTGGTGACACACCACCACAGCTCCCGCTCACTCGCTGACACAGAACTGGTGTTTTCTCATAGTGGCAAGGCTCTCACAGGGCCTCACACAGGCATTGTAGTAGTGAAGTAAATTCAATGGCAGTTGGGTAGAGTGGAGGGGCCAGAGCCACCACCTGGTCGAGGGGAGAGTAGGGTCTCGTCTGTTCGTAGCGCCGCTCGTCCCCCACCACATCACCACCCCGTGCCACCTTACCAACCCGTGTCGGTGGACTACGGGCTTCGTAACAGTCTATATACCCAGCTGACATCATCTTTTAGGTGGATAACAAGCTGGTATATAGAGAGATAGATATCTCCCTTAAAAGAGGTAGCCAAGCCAAGGTGTCTACATACATACATCTACATGCCTGGTGCCAAAAATCGTTGTTTTAGTTAGTTATGATGTATTACAGGTGTTTCAAACCTCTGTCCAGTGCCTTTTTTGATGTAACATTGGATAGTTTGAGTAAAGTGCCAATTTTGCTTGTAGCATTTAAAACAGTAGTTAAATGAAGTGGCAAGCAATAATATTGGAAATAAGTCCCTGTAATGTAATAAGAAATTTTATTTCCTGAGATATGATTGGTGTGCAGTGATGCAGAACCTTGCTTTGTAGCAAAATGAGTTGACTGGAGAAGGATATGACGTTAATTTCCCTTCCAACAATGAAAGGCTTTGCCTACACATACATATGAAAAGTAACTATAATTGATGTATGAAATTCGTCATGCTTTATAATAGTGAAACTTAGCCTGTTGAGGATGATGTGGAAAAGCTGAACTGTGGTTTAAAAAATTGTGATGAGGTGTAAGTGCAATGTTACAGTGAGGGATAACCCAAGGATGGAGAAGTTGAAATGTGAACTTTGGATTGAGCACCCTAGAACAGCAGATTGCATTGGTTTGACTGTAAGGAAAAAATGGATGAGAATGTCTGAAGTGGAAAATATAATGCCAGAAGTAGACTAAGGATCTAGAAAGGACAGAACTTGATATGTAAGTCACACATAACAGTGTAGTTTGTAGAATACAGTCAAGCAATGAGAGCTGACAGCCTACCTTCCAAAATTATTAGTCAACAACCTAGTCACCATATTAATGTGTTTACAAGATAATAATTTATCTTCCTTCACTTTACTAATTCCATCCTTCTGGAAGGTAATTTGTTCTACAGTTATCCAGCATTATTTTTTTTCTTTTTTTCTTTTGTTTATCTATTTATTTATTATTATTATTAAATTTTTTTTTTTTTTTTCAGATACTGACATCAAAGAAGTTAAACGAGTGGTTGAGAAACTCCCTGGCTTTGATGCACAGCAGCCCACTACCTGCAACATTACAGAGTCAGACACCGCAACACTAGAGGAGGCCATGCCGCTCAAGGAAAAGCTGTTGGACCCAACAACTATGCAGGAAATTACAAAGTGCACCAAGAATATCAGTGAGTGTGAACTATGAGAGAGAGAGAAGAGAGAGGAGAGAGAGAGAGAGGAGAGAGAGAGAGAGAGGAGAGAGAGAGAGAGAGAGAGAGGAGAGAGAGAGAGAGGAGAGAGAGAGAGAGGAGAGAGAGAGAGAGGAGAGAGAGAGAGAGAGGAGAGAGAGAGAGAGAGAGAGAGAGAGGAGAGAGAGAGAGAGAGGAGAGAGAGAGAGAGAGAGAGAGAGAGAGAGAGAGAGAGAGAGGAGAGAGAGAGAGAGAGGAGAGAGGAGAGAGAGGAGAGAGAGAGAGAGAGAGGAGAGAGAGGAGAGAGAGAGAGAGGAGAGAGAGGAGAGAGAGGAGAGAGGGAGAGAGAGAGAGGAGAGAGGAGAGAGAGGAGAGAGAGGAGAGAGAGGAGAGAGAGAGAGAGAGAGGAGAGAGAGGAGAGAGAGGAGAGAGAGGAGAGAGAGGAGAGAGAGGAGAGAGAGGAGAGAGAGAGAGAGAGAGAGGAGAGAGAGAGAGAGAGAGAGAGAGAGAGAGAGAGAGAGAGAGAGAGAGAGAGGAGAGAGAGGAGAGAGAGAGAGAGAGAGAGAGAGAGAGAGGAGAGAGAGGAGAGAGAGAGAGAGAGGAGAGAGAGGAGAGAGAGGAGAGAGGAGAGAGAGGAGGGAGAGAGAGAGAGAGAGAGAGAGAGAGAGAATCAGAATCAGAATCAGAATTTTATTCCATTATTACAATGGTTATTCTTTACATGTACATACGTTACGTTTAGCAAAAATATGATAAAACTAAGCTAAATCAAAGAAACGAAATAACAAGTTATTGAGTAGAGAGAGAGAGAGAGAGAGAGAGAGAGAGAGAGAGAGAGAGAGAGAGAGAGAGAGAGAGAGAGAGAGAGAGAGAGAGAGAGAGAGAGAGAGAGAGAGAGAGAGAGAGAGGAGAGAGAGAGAGAGGAGAGAGAGAGAGAGAGAGAGAGAGAGAGAGGAGAGAGAGAGAGAGGAGAGAGAGAGAGAGAGGAGAGAGAGAGAGAGAGGAGAGAGAGAGAGAGAGGAGAGAGAGAAGAGAGAGAGGGAGAGGAGAGAGGGAGAGGAGAGGAGAGGAGAGGAGAGGAGGAGAGGAGAAAGGAGAGAGAGAGGAGAAAGAGGAGAGGAGAGAGGAGAGAGGAGAAAGAGGAGAGGAGAGAGGAGAGAGAGTGAGAGTGAGAGGAGAGGAGAGGAGAGGAGAGGAGAGGAGAGGAGAGGAGAGGAGAGGAGAGAGAGAGAGAGAGAGGAATACAAAGGAATAACAGGCAACAACAGCCCTGGTGGGCCTTACAAGGTTGCCTGTGTAGCTACTCTACTTCTATATTCTCTACAAGTCTGAGGTAAAGGATAGTAAAGTGGAAGGCTCCTCCCCACCCACCTCTCCCTCCGGCAAACGCCGGCAGGAAAAAAAGTGGTTAAAGAAACACCTGCGCAGTAGTAGTAATAAAAACTGCGCAGGAAATTTGATAGTATAGTGTGAAAAAGAAAGAAAAAGGCTATCTATCACTATTAAAATATATATATATATATATATATATATATATATATATATATATATATATATATATATATATATATATATATATATATATATATATATATATATATATATATATATATATATATATATATATATATATATATATATATATATATATATATATATATCATTAACGAAGCGGGTAATAAGTTAGGTTAGGTTTTGTCGTCAAGTACTTATCGAGTTTAGCTTTAAAAGTTTCAATCGTATTACTGTTGACTACCTGTGCTGGGAGAGAGTTCCATACATTAACTATTCTATTGAAGAAAAAGTGTTTAGATTCTTCCGATCTGAAGGCTTTACCGATTATTTTGAATCCATTGTTTCTTGTGATTCACTTATATTGACGTTATCGAAACCACGAATCATTTTGAAAACTTCTATTAGGTCTCCCCGTAATCTACGTTTCTCTAGACTGAACAGATTGAGCTCCTTCAGTCGTTCCTCGTATGGCTTATTGCGCAGTCGCGGAATCATTTTTGTGGCTCGTCTTTGGACTCTCTCCAGCTTTACAATGTCTTTTCTATAGTAAGGTGACCAAAACTGAACGCAATATTCGAGATGCGGACGTACAAGGGAATTGAACAGTGTCAGGATGACTTTATCAGATTTAAACTCGAAGGTTCTGCCAATGAAACCAATTAATTTGTTAGCGGTTTTTAACGGCTTCTGAGCAGTGTTTGCCTGGTTTGAGGTCGCTACTAATAGTTACACCCAGGTCTTTTTCTTCATTAACTTTAAGAAGTTCGGTACCGTTCATTGAATAGTTAGTGCGATTATTGTTACTCCCAATATGCAAAACTTTACACTTATTTAAGTTATACGTCATCTGCCACTTCTTTGACCAATTTACTAAGCGATCGAGGTCGGACTGTAGTAGTGCTTTTTCGGCAGTAGTAGTAACTCTTCCAGTTATTTTCGTGTCGTCAGCAAATTTGGATATCTTACAGGTGAGGCCTTCATCGATGTTGTTTACGTAGATTACAAAAAGAACGGGGCCGAGCACTGAACCTTGCGGCACTCCACTTAGAACGTTTCGCCAGTTTGATGCTTTACCGTTAATAACGACGCGTTGTTTTCTCTCGTAGAGCCAGTCTTCGAGCCACGAGTGAATTTTACCAGTAATGCCGTGCGAAATTAATTTACTTAGAAGGTGCTTATGGGGAACTTTGTCAAACGCTTTTTGAAAGTCCAGATAAATGACGTCTACCGCTTTGGATTCGTCGAATATGTTAAATACGTCGTTGTAGAAGTCTAGTAGGTTAGTGAGGCATGAACGTTTATTACGGAAGCCATGTTGGGAGTTTTTAATGAGACTGTTCTCTTCCAAGAAGCTTACTAGTTTGTTATGCAATATGGTTTCCATTAATTTACTGACTACTGATGTGAGGCTGATCGGTCTATAATTACATGGAAGAGACTTGTTTCCCTTCTTTTGAATGGGGGTAACATTTGCAAGTTTCCAGTCTCGAGGTACTTTACCGGAGTTTAGTGATTTATTAAAAATTATCGAGAGGGATTTACATATTTGATTTTTGGTTTCTTTTAATACACGTGGCGCTATGCGGTCAGGCCCAGGAGTTTTGTTTACTTTAATATTATCAAGTACTTTTATTACGATATCCTCTGTAATCTCGCAATTATTTAAAAGGATGCTATTGTCTGTGACTTGCGACGTCTCTATGAAACCATTTGTGTCCACTTGTAAAAACTGAGGCAAAATATTCATTTAATGTTTCGGCCATATCGACCTCGTTGTTAACGTGTTCCCCATTGTCTAGGCGAAGTGGACCGATGTTACTAGTTTGGACTTTTTTACGGCGAACGTAACTGTAGAATTCTTTCGGGTTCGATTTAATTTTACTGACGATAAGCGCTTCAGAATTTTTTTTACTTTGTCTAATAAGTTTATTAGTTTCGCGGCGAAGTCTTTGAAATAATATCTTATCACTTTCGAGTTGAGTTCGTTGGTATTTACGGTATGCACGTTTTTTGTTAGACAGGCCTGTTTTTATTCGATTATTCCACCATTTTGGTTTAATATTATTACCTGAACGTCTTTTACAGACTGGAATACACGATTTTACCGCATTGTTTAAGATGAGTGAATTTATTCCATGAATCGTTTACGTCGGTTTCACATGATAATTGGCTCCAGTCTGTTTCTGAGAGAATATTTTTAAGTCTTTCGTAATTACCTTTACTGTACACGTAAACTAATTCTTCACTAATGTTTTCCTCGTAAATCTTGAGATTTATGTCAAACTTAACAATTTTATGATCGCTCGTGCTGAATTCTGGGCCAACAATGACGTTACTTATTAGCGTTTCGTTTGTTGAGAATACAAGGTCTAATATATTATCACCTCTCGTTGGTTCGTTAACATGTTGACTTAGAGCGCTTTCTAGTAAATTATCGTATAAATTTTGACCAGAGTGGGACGATATTGGATTTCCCCATGAATTTACGGGTAAGTTAAAATCTCCGAATATGACACTTTCGCTTGAATCGCTTATCTCAGTTATCTGGTCGTATAAATCTTTATCGGTGTTAGCGCTTTGGGCTGGAGGTCTATAAACAAGTCCGATAAGAATTTTTCTTGAACGAAGTTAAATTTAAAAATACTGTGTCCACGTTGTTTATTTTTCTCTTGTCGGTTAAAATTGGTCGAAGACTGGCTTTTACGTAGAGAAGAACTCCTCCACCTAACTTATTTTTTCTTTCGCAGCTAAACATCGAGTAACCGGGTAAGTTATATTCAGCTAAAAAGTCTCTGTTTTCCGTATCGAGCCATGTTTCAGTAATGCCTAAAATGTGATATTCGTCCGACGCTGCAAGGGCTTCGAGATCAAGGAATTTATTACGTATACTGCGCGCATTGATCATGCAACAACTTATGACGTTTCGCTTACGACAGAGAGAATCACTTACGACAACACGTCTGCAGGAGGCTGTGTTTCGTTTTTTTGCCTGAAAAGAGAAACTTTATTATTGAGGAGTCGGCCAAAGCGTGCGGAACCGATACCGTTCAAGTGTAGTCCGTCTCCCCGGAACAGGCTATCCTTATCGTAGAAGTCGTCCCACATGTTGATGAAGTCGACGCCTTCCTGAGAACAGAGACTTTTTAGACGATTATTCGTGCTGAAGGCTTTGTCATAGAAGGCGGCTGATGCATGGATCCTGGGGAGAATGCCTGAAATGATAATGTTATTAGTTTTTGTCTTGAACGCCTGGATCATTTTCTTGTACTTTTCCATCAGCTCCTCGGAACGGGTGTGCTGAACGTCGTTTGTGCCTGCGTGTAAAAGGAAAAGAGTATTGTCATTTGTGTTCACGGTTGCCTCCTCGCAGGCTGCCGTGATGTCGTCCAGTCGTCCACCTGGCATACACAGACGCTTCCGTGTAGCTCGTGCCCTGCCGCAGAACTCTTCCAGCTGTCCTCTCACGATTGAGTCGCCGATGAGTCTCGTCTCGTGAGCCTCCTCTTCTTCTTCTGCTAGAACGGCGAAACTATTGTAAGTAGAGATAGGCAAAAAATATTTATTAGTAGGATTGGCACCATTTCTGACTGGGGTGAAGGGTGCTGTCTCCGAGTTAGGCCTGGTGAGAGAGTGTGTGTTAGTGGTGGGGCGCGGTGTTGCAGCAGCGGTGGTGTAAGTCATGACTTCTTCGCGAGCGCATCCTACATTGGAGGCGACAAAGTCCTGGAGGATTGAAAATTTTTGTGCAAGGTCATCGTGCATCTTGCGTGTCTCGTCGTGGCGCCTTTCGGATTCCTCCTGTTTCTGCTGCAAGTTGCACAACATGCAAGTCGAAGAATCTCTGAAAAACTTAGTGGTGTATTTAATGTTACAAGCCTCGCACAGAATCATTGTGGAAGGCATCGTGAGGAAAAGGAGGAGGAGGAAGTAGGGGGGGAGGCGGGGGGTTGGGTAGAAGGAGGAGGAAGTAGGGGGGGAGGCGGGGGGTTGGGTAGGAGGAGGAGGAAGTAGGGGGGGAGGCGGGGGGTTGGGTAGGAGGAGGAGGACGGGGGGAAGGAGAAGGAGGAGCAGGAGGAGAGAGTAGGAGGGGAATGGGGGGCGGAGGAGGAGAGGGGATAGAGGGGTGGTAAGGAGATGAGGCTTTAGGGAAGGAAAGGGAATGGCAAGGTAGCCTGGCTGAGAGGGGATTAAGATCTGAAAAGGGTCAGACAGGTAGACGAGATACAGCTGTAGTCAGGTCAAACTAATTTTCAAGGTCAAATTTTTTGTGAAACACTTTCTATTTTTTAACAAAATACAACTGTATAAGGAAAAAATCGGATGTTACTGAGTAAATACCACCACAAGAACAATTAAGTAAGCACTAATAGTAAATAATAACAATACTACTAAATAATAACAATACTGACGAGTGAAGAGGTTAAGGGCTACATGGAAAATTATACACAGGAATTATATGTATCACTGCTGTATGTGTATGTATGAGTCGTATAAAATGTATAAAGTGCACAGACAATAAGGATAGCAAGAGATAATTCTAGGAGTGATATGAACTTAGCGTAATTCTGCACAGGGTCGATCCTCTCTTCACGACAGACAGGTCACGAATTTAAGTGTGGCTTCAGGTCAGGAGAGAGAG
>JAPQNM010000005.1:5599410-5606910 GCA_029783475.1 Metacarcinus magister
CGAGAGACGAAGAGGAAGGAGACGATGACGGAGAGAGCGTGAGAGGAGGTCGAGGAGGGACGCGAGAGGGGAGAGCGAGGAGGGAGAAAAGAAGAGAGAGAGACTCGAGAGCCGGATGCGAGGGGGGAGAGAGGAACGGACAGAAAGGAGAGATGGAAGAGGAGATCCCGAGAGGAGATGGGACGAGCAAGTCGGTGAGATGGAGACAGGGGATAGAAAGAAGACTGAGAGAGGAAGAGAAGAGAGAGATAAAGAGATGAGGGGAGGAGAGAGACTGATGGACGAGAGACGATGGGAGAGTTGTGAAGAGAGGACCGAAGAAACGACGATAGCCAGACGCGAGAAGGCGAGAGGACGAACGAGCGAGGGGTGGGGGCGGGGACATTGGGGCGGAGAGAGAGAGAGAGAGAGAGGAGGTTGGAGAGGAGAGAGTTGGAAATAGTTTTAAATCGCTCTGTAACTATTTAGTAGTTTTCCCTCAAAAATACGAAAGTAGAACTGTGAGGGATTTATTGTATCGTTTCTCTTTTATCCACGATCGAAAAAAGACATTTTAGGCAGCCAGACAATATAGAAAATCGCAGCCATAAAATGTTAGCAAATGACGCTGAAGGGAATTAATGATGTGTAAGGGTAGGAATAGAAAGGTAGGTAGATAAGAGAGAGAGAGAGAGACGAGAGAGAGAGAGAGCGAGAGAGAGAGAGAGAGACGAGAGAGAGGATTCGAGAGAGAGAGAGAGAGAGAGATGGTATCACGCTCTTCCGGCAGCTTCGGCTGGAGGGAAGGGTAGGTGGTACTCCTTCACACACACCTATATAACTGTGTTTTTAAGGATATTAAATAGAAATACGACAAAGGCACTACAAAGTGGGATACGCTAATGAAAGAAACACTCTTATTCATGATATTGTTACAATGCATGTCTTCTCTTATTCGACCTATCCGCGTATACTGTCTAGGCCCTAGACAGTATACGCAGGCTAGGGCTAAGCGGCAGACGGTTGGCCTAGTGGCTAGCTGGGGGGTACATACCAGCTCAGAGTCCCGAGTTGGAGTCCCACGATAGGCTGGCCCCTTTTATATGGAGTAACCGCCGAGTGGCCCAAAGATCACTCACATGTTTCATAACACCCATCTTCTACGGGATTTGCAAAGTCATATGCATAGAAGAACTCTCCGTGCTAGCATGAGCCTCTATCAACAAAGAAAACGAATGAATGAGGTGGCAATACAAAAAAAAATTTAAAACCTGCGTTATTAATGGGAGGAGGTCGACCATCTCAGAGCCTCGAGCAATCTTATCGGTGCTACAGATGCAAGAGACAGAAAGAAGAAAAAGGCTTCTGCGTGGTTTAGTCTTTGAAAAAGTTGAAATGAAGTGTACTTTTAATCACATTTATTAATATCTATTTGATATATAAATTAAAGTTTGATGTTAAGTATTTTTTTCCACATGTCTTATATCAGTGGAATGCACACTCAGAAAACTTAAAATATATTGGCAGTTTCGTACAAGTTTATTGATGAATAAAACCAAACTCGGCAATATTCTTACAAATCGTCTTTCCTTCAGATATCAATAGCATAACACCGACCCAGCATTGCAACAACATTAACATCACATCCACAATCAATAAAACAAAACAAAACATTGGATACAGCCATTTCATCGGTGTCAATTATGGATTTTAGGTACAACATTTTAATTATAACTGCATCGTGTTTGCGAACATATTTCAAACATACGATTATTCCATTGGGTTTCAGCTTAATTCTACACTTTGTTTCACAGATAATGAGTATTTTCATGTGATTTTCCCTCAAATATTATATTCTAAAATCATACTTGAATGCCACGAATTTCTCATTCACTTAGTGGGTGTCTATAAACAGCAATATATCAAGTAGTTGTCAACCCCTGAAGTTTGTTGTGTAAAATAAATGAATATAGAACAAGAATAATCAACTTTAACGAACTAAATATCGCTGCGAGGAGAGAACACTATGTATTACAAAATTTCGTTGAGCTGAGTTGTTATGGTGAACACAGGAATTAAGGAAGATTAATACTTTCTTCCCACAGGTCAGTCGAATCCTTTTCAACAAGAGTGGAACTTTAGCTACTCAACACCGCTGCTGCTCCGAACGTAACTCTGACCTCCATCCTGCCGGTCCGTCACTCACACAGATAAAAATAAGACAACAAACATTAAAATTCATCAACTTTATATGTAGAATACTATTATAACAAATGACTGTATGAAACATGCCATATTTCTGTTATATTAAATCAAAGTGGATTTTCCATAATAATAGTTTTAGGCCAATTATTCATGCATGAATTTTGGTGCATTGGATTTAGTAAACACTTCTATGTACTACAGGTTGAAAACTGGTAAATACTGTTACGTATTGCATGTTATATTGTATTTGACGAGCTATTTACATGAATGTGTGAGGTGAGAGGCCGTCTGTGGCTGTCCCTGCCCTGACCTAATATGACCTTGTCCTCGTTCGTGTGTGTGTGTGTTGTGTGTCTGTGTGTGTGGTGTGTGGTGTGTGTTTTTTTTGTTTACATGAATGTTGCATTTCATCTCTTTCTGTCTTTCGCTTGACCACTCTTCATGTTTATGTACTCTCATCTCTCTCTCTCTCTCTCTATCTCTCTCTCTCTCTCTACTCTCTCTCTCTCTCTCTCTCTCTCTCTCCTCTCTCGCTCTCGCTCGCTCTCAGCTCGCTCTCGCTCTCGCTCTCGCTCTCGCTCTCGCTCTCGCTCTAGCTCTCTCGCTCTAGCTCTCTCGCTCTAGCTCTCTCGCTCTCCGCTCTCTCGCTCTCGCTCTCCTCGCTCTCTCGCTCTCGCTCTCGCTCTCTCTCTCTCTTCTCTCTCCTCTCTCTCTCTCTCTCGTCTCTCTCTCTCTCTCCTCTCTCTCTCTCTCTTCTCTCTCTATCTCTCTCTCTGCTCTCTCTCTCTCTCTCTCATCTCTCTCTCTCTCTCTCTCTCTCTCTCTCTCTCTCCTCTCTCTCTCTCTCCTCTCTCTCTCTCTCTCTCTCTCTCCTCTCTGCTCTCTCTCTCTCTCTCTACTCTTCTCTCTCTCTCTCTCTCCTCTCTCTCTCTTCCTCTCTCTCTCTCTCTCTCTCTCTCTCTCTCTCTCTCTCTCTCTCTCTCTCCTCTCTCTCTCTCTCTCTCTCTCTCTCTCTCTCTCTCTCTCTCTCTCATCTCTCTCTACTCTCTCCTCTCTCTCTCTCTCTCTCTCTCTCTTCTCTCTCTCTCTCTCTCTCCTCTCTCTCTCTCTCTCTCTCTCTCTCTCTCTCCTCTCTCTCTCTCTCCTTCTCTCCTCTCCTCCTCTCTCTCTCTCTCTCTCTCCTCTCTCTCCTCTCTCTCTCTCTCTCTCTCTCTCTCTCTCTCTCTCTCTCTTCTCTCTCTCTCTCTCTCTCTCTCTCTCTCTCTCTCTCTCTCTCTCTCCTCTCTCTCTCTCTCTCTCTCTCTCTCTCTCTCTTCTCTCTCTCTCTCTCTCCTAACATACGAGATAATCAAGGGTTGGAGTGAGGCGTTGGAAGTCATAAGGCAGTAATTAGCGCTTCAAAGACATGTCTGCCTCAGCGGGACTCACAGCGAAGGGTGACGCCTGTCTGCCTTACCTGGGCTGCGGGAGGCCCCTCAACCCTCACCCTTGTTAAGACCACTGAACCGCTGTAGAGCCTTTCACAGCACTACACACCACGCCACACCACCCACACCACACCACACCACACCACACCACACACACCACACACCCCACACCACACCACACCACACCACACCACACTACACTACACTACACTACACTACATCACACCACACCACAATACACTACAATACACTACACTACACCACACCACACCACACCACACCCTACCACACCACATCACAACCACAACATTAGCACAGAGTTACCACCACGATCACATTACATGAGCGAAATCAAACACACATCTCCTCCTCTCCCCCTCCTCCTCCTCCTCCTCCTCCTCCTCCTCCTCCTCCTCCTCCTCCTCCTCAAGTTTCCCTTTCGTGAGCCCTGTCTTACCCTCCGGCATTGGTGTGTATTGGTCAAGGGACTCCACAATAATAGGAGGAGAAGGAGTCACCCATGGGTGCCAGTTATGTCCATATTCTGTGTTTGGTTTCTGGCTGTTGCCCTGTTACATGGTCTCTCTAGCTTCCTCCTTCCCTCTCTCCAGGCTCCTTCCAGGCTCCCTGCCTCCTTTCCTCATTCCTTGCATGCTCCCCTTCACGCCTTTTATACCCACCCTTGGAATACTTGTCTTTCCTCCCCTCCTATTACCTGCAGTTTATCCCAACTCCCACTCCTCCTTTTACATCCTATTGTATTTACCGACCTGGATGCGTAACAGTACAGCCATTTGAAGTAAGAAGGACTGAATGCTTCTAGATGCTATACTCATCGCAAAAAGCGACGTTTTAATTAAACACAATCGAAAAGATTGAAATAATCAAAGCTCTTGGACCAGATAAAACATTACTCTTAGAATTTCGAAAAGAAGTCAAACATCATATTAGTAAACCACTACCAATTATCTTTAACAAATCTTTAACTCTTGTTAACGTTCCGTTTGATTAGAAACATGCTAATGTAACGCCAATTTTCAAAAGAAGGGAACAGCCACATTTAGGCAATTATGTAAATTAATGGAGACGATCATTCATGACAATTATGATGATGATTTCCGGGGTAGACGTCCATGCTTGACTAACTTAATCGACTTCTTTCGTAATAGTTTTGACGTGTATGATGAAAGCAAATCAGTGGATGTTATTCATTTGGATTTCCAAAAGGCGTTTGATAAGGTTTCCCAAAAACAATTGCTTCACAAACTACTGACACTCGGTACTTCTTGTAACATTTATAATTGTCTTCAAGACTGACTCTTGGAGCGGAAACAAAGTGGTTTTAAATGAGCTGGCTTAAAATAAAAATTAGCGTACCCTATGGATTCAGTGCTTGGCCTTATTTTGTTCTTGATATATATGTTAATGACATAGATGAAGTGATCTCTTGCAAAATATCAAAATTTGCGGATGACATGAAATTGACAGTAAATTTACTGCATCACTTGACAAAAAAATCTTGCAGCAGATCTAGATCGATATAATTGTTGGGCCAACGAGTGGTAAATGGAATTTAACGTCGATAAATGCAAGGTTTTACACATTGGATGTCATGACAATCACGTTCAATATTTAATCAATGGCCAACAACTCTCTTCAGTTAATAATGAAAAGGATCTCAGTGTCATAATATCAAGCGATTTAAAGTCAAGTCTCCATTGCTCAGAAGTGTGTACCATCTATATCTACGTCCATACCTGTCATTCAATAGTTTCCAACTGTATGTCTCTCTCTCTCTCTCTCTCTCGCTGTTTTGTTGCTATATTTAGAAAACGTCCTTCACACGGTCATTCTAAGACTCCAGGTAAAAATTTCCGCACCGCCTTCTCGGCCAGGTGGTCGGTGTTAAGTGATTTCTCACCTTGGGTCAAGCAAGTCATTTCACCCACTCTGTCCTCAGATAAAATCATACCGGGAGCAACATCACTCCTCCTCCCGCTTCTGTCATATCATTAAACTTCGTGTGGGTATTCAGCCGCTGTTTCATGTCTCTCAATATATAGACGCAGATCCCCAGACACCTGCCTCCGCCCGTCCAACCTACGCCACCCTCTTTATCACTACATCCAAGAACAATCAATACAATCTATCATCACAAAGAAAAACCAATACAAGTGGTAGCAAACAGCGGTCCTACTGTGTAACAATAGTGGCTTCATCTATGGTGGTGACTTCTCAAAAGACAGCTTTTGATTGAACACACACACACACACACACACACACACACACACACACACACACACACACACACACACACACACACACACACACACACACACACACACACACACCCACCCACCCACCCACCCACCCACCCACCCACCCACCCACCCACCCACCCACCCACCCACCCACCCACCCACCCACCCACCCACGCACGCACGCACGCACGCACGCACGCACGCACGCACGCACGCACGCACGCACCCACCCACCCACCCACCCCCCCACCCACCCACCCACCCACCCACGCACGCACGCACGCACGCACGCACGCACGCACGCACGCACGCACGCACGCACGCACGCACGCGCACACACACACACACACACACACATACACACACACACTCTTGTCAGCAGCCCGCCAATTTCTGTATGTCGTTGAGTGGCTCCCAACGACATAATCTTACGCATCCACTTAGGTCGTGATTGTGGCCGCGGACAAGTGCACGGCATACAAAGGAAGAGAGGCAGGGACGGCGGTGTACAATGGCCATTAAATAAGGGCCATTTTCGGGACAAAATCCAGAAAAACATTGTTTTTTTTCAAAAGAAGAGGAGGAGGAGATGCAGATGTTAGTATTGGAGGAACAGGAGAAGGGGGACATAAGGAGGAAAATTATTAAAAGAGAGAAAATATATATACAGGTATGAGATAAGAAGGGAAAGATAATGAGGAAGGAAAGATATATGTAGAGGCAATCATTTTGTCAACACCACCACCACCACCACACCCCACCATCACTATCACCACCACCACCCCACCATCACTATCACCACCACCATAATCACAACCTCCACCACAATCACCATTTTCACCACCTCCACCACCACCGCTCACTCTTGAATCACGTGCTCATCCCCTCTCACCTTCCCTACGTCCCTCCCTGACTAGTAGTAGTAAAAAGGAGCACAAAGGAAAAACAGAGAGCAACAGTCCTACTGGACCTAACGAGCCTGTATGTGTGGCTACATTCTACTACTGAAGTATCTACTTGATAGAGACACAAGGACACCTACCCTTCCTTCAGCCCGAAGTGGCCGGAAGAGGACGCAGTACCATTTAGTATGGACAAACTATCATGGAATTTGTATAGGAAAGTGAGAAAAGTCGTAATTCACGGCTATTGCTATCCCTAGAAAAAAAGAAAAAAAAAAGTACGCAGGTATGAAATAATCTACTTGGTGAACTGATGCTTAGGTTCTATTAATTTTTTTCCTTCCTCAATGATTTAATTGTGTTAATGTTAACAATTTGTACGGGTAAAGAATTCCAAATAGTCACGATTATATTAAAGATAAAATGCTTCACTTCGTTTAATCTAAGACGCTTACCGATGAACTTGAAACCATTACTAAGATATGTGTTCATCCAGCCCACATACTCTCTCTCTCTCTCTCTCTCTCTCTCTCTCTATATATATATATATATATATATATATATATATATATATATATATATATATATATATATATATATATATATATATATATATATATATATATATATCTGATGATTATGATGATAATAATGATTATAAAAGAAATAATAATGATAATGATAATAATAATAACAATAATGAAAACAATGATAATGATAATAATA
>JAPQNM010000005.1:5611910-5631910 GCA_029783475.1 Metacarcinus magister
GATGTGGAATACTTGAGTAAGCTTGTTTCCTTGTTTGTTTTTTTAATTTTATCTATTTATTCATTTATTGATTTGAAGTACCGTCCCCTCTTTTTTTTTTTTTTTTTTTTCTTCTTCTTTCTTCTTCTTCTTCTTCTTCTTCTTGCAGAGTTTAATTAGGATTAGGTTCGTTTTGTTTTTTTATTTTGGGAGGGATTGATGTTGCGTAATTATACTTTATTGCTGTGTTGTTGTTTATTTTAAGTTAGTGTTCTATTGCTGTTCTGGTATGCATGTTTTGGGTTTTTTTTTAATCATTATTTCATACCCTTTTCCCTTACCCTCCATCTCTGTCCTATCATTGTTCATGCTTGGTCTATGTAATTACTCCCTTTTCATTCAATTGGTTGTGCTATTTTGCGTAGATCTCAATGGTAAGACTATTTATGGTAAATCTTACAAATAGCACCTCCTCACTGATCACCAAAATATTGACATAGGTGATAAGGTATGTAATGTACAACACGTTTGTGTTGGTTTTATTTCGGGGACGGCCTTAGTTTGGCCACAGAGGCTCTTTAAAAATCTGGTAGGTGCCTCAAATTTTAAGTCCTCACAGATGTTGAGTTATGGTTAGGTTAAGGTTGTTAGGTTAGGTTACGTTTATGTTATGGTTAGGTTAAGTTAGGTTAGGTTAGGTTCGGTTCAGTTAGGTTCGGTTATATAAGATTTTTATATTTTATTAGCCAAAAGTTAGGGTTCTCAACCTTAGATTTTTTCTGGATTTGAGTGATAAAATGTAAAAATCTTATATAACCGAACCTAACTGAACCGAACCTAACTGAACCGAACCTAGCTGAACCGAACCTAACCTAACCTAACCTAACCATAACATAAACGTAACCTAACCTAACAACCTAACCTAACCATAACATAAACGTAACCTAACCTAACAACCTTAACCTAACCATAACTTAACATCTGTGTGAACTTAAAATTTGAGGCAGCTACCAGATTTTTAAAGAGCCTCTGTGGCCAAACTAAGGCCGTCCCCCAAATAAAACCACCACAAACGTGTTGTACATTACATACCTTATCACCTATGTCAATATTTTGGTGATCAGTGAGGAGGTGCTATTAGTAAGATTTACCCTATTTATCTTTATCTAACTTCACGACCACATGCGGATCGTAACCATCAATCTCTCTCTCTCTCTCTCTCTCTCTCTCTCTCTCTCTCTCTCTCTCTCTCTCTCTCTCTCTCTCTCTCTCTCTCTCTCTCTCTCTCTCTCTCTCTCTCTCTCCATTAGGGTTAATACTTTTCTGATGTTTTCGTCGCTTCTCGGAAATTACTCCCAGGATGTCATCTGGTTTACCTGTGATAACATTGTCTCCATTTGGCCAGGTGGAAAAAAACTAATTAACGGAGGTGAGGTAATCGCCTGGTATAAGCGGGGAGGAGTGGAGTGGAGTGGAGTGGAGTGGAGTGGAGTGGTGGTGGTGGTGGTGGTGGTGGTGGTGGTGAGAAAAATGACGCTGATGGGAATAAAAGGAAATAGAGATTAAGGAGAACCGGAAGATTTTGATGATAGAAGCGATGATGATGATGTAAGTATTGATAATAATGATAATTATACACCAATGCAACGTCGTGTTAGTAGTATCTATTTTAATGATTGTCTGTTAAGATATGATAACAGTTTTTAGCGCGTTAGTTTTTCGTAGTATTAAAGACGTGTGTGTGTGTGTGTGTGTGTGTGTGTGTGTGTGTGTGTGTGTGTGTGGTGTGGGGGGTGGGGGGTGGGAGCTGTAGGATAGGTGGCGGGAGATAAGGCGCTGCTACCATAGGACAAAATGAGTGCATCTATTTATTTCTCTACTTTATCTTTGTTCACTTATTTTCACGAATGGAAGCAAAAGGGAAATGGTTGTGATAAACTGTGTGTTCGAATCCCTTTGAGGTCGTTTATTTAAGTGGCAGCGAATGGGTGTAAAATGTTTCTTTTCTTTTTATCTTTTCCTAGTATTTTCTTTGTTCTGGTTCACATACCTGGAAGAAAACAATGGACTTCACACACACACACACACACACACACACACAAGTGAATATTAGTCGATCTTTTTGCAACACATCATCCTTTAATCACATACTCAAAGATGTACACACACACACACACACACACACACACACACACACACACACACACACACACACACCTGCAAGAGAATATGCGTGGGTGGTGGCCTGAGGGTAGGAAGGGGCGAGGCCTTTCCACCAAATTGATGTAAACAAATTGTAGAAATACATATATACTCGTTTTGTTCAAAGGATATAGGTAGGAAGGGAGAGAAGAAGGGCTACGACCTAACTGTGTGTGTGTGTGTGTGTGTGTGTGTGTGTGTGTGTGTGTGGGGTGGTTCGTCCCTGGGGAGGATGGGAGAACAAGGGCTACACGTGAGGCCTGCAAGGGAGAGAAAGACACGACACGACGCAGGTGGACAGGTCTAGGAAGGATTTAATTGGACGAGAGAGAGAAAGAGAGAGAGAGAGAGAGAGAGAGAGAGAGAGAGAGAGAGAGAGAGAGAGAGAGAGAGAGAGAGAGAGAGAGAGAGAGGGAGAGAGATTTATGCATGTGTCGGTGTGAGTGACATTGGACGAGATGAGATAAGAGAGGTGAGTGTGTATCCAGCTCCCTTACCTCACCGTCCTGCCAGAGCCTCTAAAGCCTCTGTAGCCGGGGAAGGATAGGAGCTTGCGACGCCGGTACGGGAGAGAGAGGCGCGGACGTGAGCCGTAGGTCCAAGGAGAGAGGGAGACGTGATTGAGTATATCAGCGAGAGGGGAGAGGGAGAGTGAGAAGGGAGGAAAAGGAAATAGAGAGAGAGAGAGTAATAATAATAGTAATAATAATAATTTGTATGGACATCTTGACAGTTGTGGGTTGTGGAAAGAGAAACACAGTGTATACTGAGGTTTTTTATTCCTGACCGGTTTCGCTCACAGCTTCTTCAGAGGACTGACCTCACGGCAACTCCTGACCATATAAGGTCAGGAGTTGCCGTGAGGAGGTCAGTCCTCTGAAGAAGCTGTGAGCGAAACCGGTCAGGAATAAAAAACCTCAGTATACACTGTGTTTCTCTTTCCACAACCCACAATAATAATAATATTAATAATAAAGTTTATTCTACTGGCAGTGGTTATTCTTGTTATAAACAATAACTTATATACTAAAACATTAAAACATTAAGAATATTAAATTGTAAGATTGTAAAATACAGAAATATAGTTAAATTCTTAAAATAATCATACAGGAGTAGAATAAGATCAGTAAAAATCAAAATATAAAATCTGAAGATCTAAAATGAAGTATGCAGTTGTACATTAAAACATAAGTTATACATCTAAGAATATTATCTAAGAATATTAAAATTCTGGTTATCTTCTTGCTAATTTCGGAGATATGTTTGTTAAAAGTCATGTACCTGTCCATGTGTAGTCCAAGGTGTATTACATGCGTGGCTGCAGGGTGGTGTCGTGTAGTTGTACAAAAATATTGTTGGGTACCATAGATAGTAACTGATATGTTTTTGTTCACGTGCCTCGAGCGACTCGAACCAATATTATAGTCGGGTCGAGGCACGGCCTGCCACCCAGTTCATCCACAGCTGTCGGCACACATTGTATTTCCTGCACTCGGGATAATATAAGGCTTCACCCTGTCTTGTCGTCTGCAAATGTTGGTACTTATGACAGAAGATTATTCTCTAAATCATTCACATGCATATGGATGACCGTGGTTCCCAACCCTTGAGACACACCACTAGTTACGTTTTGCCAATCAGATACTTCCAAATACCTACCATTTAAAACAACGCGTTGTTGGCAGTCTGGTAATCTCCTATCCCCGCACATAGATGATTTTCTATTCCTTGTGTCCGCATTTTAGATAACTTGTTATGAGGGACCTTATCAAATGTTTTTGTAAAACTCAGTAAATCACATCATACGGGTTGGTGCATCTTACGGTGCCTGCTTCTTCTTATTATTATTATTATTATCATTATTATTATTATTATAAATATTATTATTATTATTATTATTATTATCATTATTATTGTTGTTATTGTTATCATCATTATCATTACAATTATCATTATTATTATTATTATTATTATTATTATTAGTAGTAGTAGTAGTAGTAGTAGTAGTAGTAGTAGTAGTAGTAGTAGTAGTAGTAGTAGTAGTAGTAGTAGTAGTAGTAGTAGTAGTATACATATTTGTTTTTCTTCTTTTTCGTCTTCGCCTTTATCTTCATCTTCACCTTCCTATTCCTATTCTACTTTTCCTTTTTCTTTTTCTTTTTCTTCTTCTTTTCTTCTGTTTCTTCTTCTTTTTCCCACTCATATTTACATATCTCTCTCAATCGAGCACGAGTTTAAAATTCCTTCATTTTCTCCTCTCAAACTCTCCATCTTTCTTTCTGTCATTCATAATTTATTAAATCATTATTTTTTCTTCCCACGAACTGGGCTGAAGTTGTCCATTCTCTCTTACACTTTTATTTGTAATTCTCTTTCACCATGACATTCTTAAAAGTCTCCTCCACATGAACATCTCGACTATCTCTATTTTCTTTTCCATGGTGTCTCTGACTTTCGATGTCTGGCAGTCTTACACTATTACCAATAATATATATATATATATACTATATATATATATATATATATATATATATAATATGTATATATATATATATATATATATATATATAATATGTACATATATATATATATATATATATATATATATATAATATGTATATATATATATATATATATATATATATATACATATATATATATATATATATATATATATACATATATTATATATATATATATATATATATATATATATATATATATAATATGTATATATATATATATATATATATATATATATATATATATATATATATATATATATATATATATATATATGTCTTGTTCTTCCCTTTTCGGTAAAGAGTCGCTTCTTTAACCACTCTATATCTCTTTACCTTTATAATGCACTGTAATTTCAGCCTCAGAAACTTGTTTAGATTACTTCAAACAGTCATGACGCTGAATTACAGAAAAAAAAATACAAATGATTAATATTTCGTAAAAATATTGAAAAAATTTAAAATTCTAGCGGCAATAACACGCCATTGGTATGGCCAAACCAAAGAGAGAGAGAGTTGACTGTTAATTATTTTGCAACACTGATATTCAATTCTGAGAGCAGCTGAAAGAGGAGGATATTTTTTATGTTAAATGTACTAAAAGAAAGAAAAATTCTAATGATGAGCGGCCAAATTAGAGTAAATTTTCTAGGCTTCTGAGTTTTTTTATAATCTGCCGCAAAAGTGATGGTTACCTTCCTTCCTTCCCCCTTTATAAATAATCTGATAACAAGTTTGTATTCAGGAGAACTTTTTGTTAGACGTTATCGCTTTACTCTTACCTTGACTCGAAGACTTCTTAAGGAAACAAACAAACAACAAAATACTTAGGTAAATATATTTTTTTCTGCTCGTATTATCTTGCTTAATTTTAGTCGTTGATCTTTGTTTAAAAAATGTCTTATCTTGATGGAATCACAAATCAAGTATATTCCGGGATAAACACACACTACAAAGAAAGACCTGTAAATGCATATCATGGAGAGCAGATCATAGTGGCTTTTGTGAGACAATTTGGTCGACAAGGTACAACGTGAGTGTGTAAACAAAACTTAAGTGTATTTGAACCACGTTAGAAGAACAAGACTATGTTAGGTGGTCTTTATTAGGGTCATATCTTCTGGGTCAACAAGTAGGCTTATCCATCACGAAAATGTGCTACAGGCAGTAAAGATTAAGATTGCCAAGAATACAATGACCTTGCTTCTCAAACATACGCGTGTCCACCCGGCAGCAACCTAAAGGAAAGACCAAAACACCCCAAGCTTGAAACCCGTGACTTAGAGGGAGTAAAAAAGGGAGATAGAGGAATGAAGGCGAAAACAAGAGAGGGAAGCTTGAGTGGTGAATGTGTAGGTCTTTAAAGGAGGAAAGGGAAAGCGGGTGGATGAGAGAAGGAAGGTAATGACAAAACAGGTGAGAATGGGAAATATGAAAGAGAAATAGAAAAGGAAGAGTGAAGAGAAAGAGAGGAATAGAGACGAGGAGACAGAAAACGATGAAAAAAACAGAGAGAGAGAGAGAGAGAGAGAGAGAGAGAGAGAGAGAGAGAGAGAGAGAGAGAGAGAGAGAGAGAGATGAGAGGGACAGATGCTTGTATTGGGTGCGTCTCTCTCACCTATCGGTCCCTCGCCTAAATAAATAAGGTGAGGGAGGATAGCAGACACCTGTAAACTAAAGGTGGTGGTGGTGGTGTCTGCCCTCACTGGCCTGACTGACGGTGGTGAGAGTAATGGAGAGAGTGAACTGGAAGGGAAAGGAAGTGAGAGTGGAGGAGAGCGTAACTAGAAGAGGATGGGGAGAGAATATGGAGGGGAAGAAAAGGGATAATATGTGGAAGGGAGCGAGAGGGAGGGGTAAGTTAGTGTTAAAGAAATGGCGATTGGAAGAGAAAGGAGAGTGAATGTGAGAGAGAAAGGAAGAGAAGTGAAGGGAAGGGGTGGGAGGAAAAAAGATGGGGGTAAGAATTATAATAATAGGGAAGGGAGAGAGAGGGAAAGAAGAAGAGGAAAGGAGGAGGAGGAGGAGGAGGAGGAGGAGGAGGAGGAGGAGGAAGAGGAGGAAGAGGAGGAGAAGGAGGAGGAGGAGGAGAAACAGGTGAAGGAGAAGTGTAAATGGAGGATAAGAACCAAAACATCCCTTCAGTTGTCTATTGTTCCAGAACTTTTTTTTTACTTATTTCATCATCAAGTAATCAAAAATTTGGATCATCAAATTTGGAAAGGACGTTTTTTTCCCTATCATCTACTTTTTCCTCATCCTCCCTTAATCGCCTCTCCCTTTATCGCCTTGTTGCCAATCAATGTTAGCTGACTACGGACATCATCATCATCATCATCATCATCATCATCATCATCATCATCATCATCATCATCATCATCATCATCATCATCATCATCATCATCAACAGCAGCAGCAGCCTCTTTAAGTCCACTGCAGTACAAAGGCCTCCCCCAACTTTCTCCACACATCATCAGTTGCCTTTCTGTTTCAGGTTACTCCAACAAAACATCTTATCTCATCTCTCCATGTAGTTCTCTGTCTAACCTGTCTTTTTTTACCTCCCACGGGTTTCCATTCTGTTATTCTATTATTTGTTCGTGGCATGACATGTCCTGCTCATGTTTACTTTTCTTTTTTCAATTGTGTTCAAGATATCTGCAACTTTGGTCTGTTCCCTAATCCATGATGCTATCTTCCTATTTCTCCATGTTATGCCAAGCACTTTGAAGTTTTCGTTTCAGGGCTTTCGTAAGACTCCAGGTTTCTGATTCATATGCTAGAACAGATAGAATGCATTGGTTATAATTGTTTTCTCTTCATTGATAATGGGAGATTACTTACATAACATTGTGTTGTCTACCAAAAACACTCCATCCCATCCATCCTTCTTTTGATTTATTTTCATGATCTGGATATGCACCAATTTTCTGTCCTAAATAAATGTATTCCTGGACACATTTTATTACTTCATCTTCTATTTTAATCTCATGGTCTAGTATGTAATTATTGAACATCACCTTAGTTTTCATCCTATTCATCTTCAAACCAACTTTCTGGATTTTTCTGTGCAACCTCAAAATCATCTGCTGAAAAAAAAGTTCATCTGTCGATTCGCTCATTTGAACAATATAATTATAAAAAAAATCGAAGATTATTTAGATATTCTCTATTTATATGAATTCCTGACTTTTCCTGTCTTTTTCCTCCAATACCGCCTTGTCTGACCGCTTTTTGTATTGGTATTTTATCGCCGATCTTATGTAGCTTTATAGTGGCAGTGTTTTCCTTATAGATGTCTTCAAATATCTTGGCATGTATTTCCTCTACACCCTATCACCTGAGAGCTTTCATAACCGCTGAGGTTTCCACTGAGTCAAAGATATTTTCATAGTCTATGAAAACTATACAAAGCGGCTTAGTGTATTCTGCTTCAACTACTTGATTAATGACATGGATGTGGTCAGTTGTTGGATAATTACTGCGGAGTCCTGCATGCTTTCTTGGCTGCTGTAAGTCCAGCGTTGCAGTAATACTATTTGTGGACAATTTTGTAAAAGCTTGTGTAATACAGACATTAGACTTATTGGACGATAGTTCTTTAGGTTTTTAATGTCTCCTTTCTTGTGAATTTGTATCATATAGCATTTTCCAAGCACTTGTTACAGAACAAGTTTGCAAGCATTTGGTAAAAAAATATTGCGAGTTTATCTAGTATAAAATCACTTGCATTCTTTATCAAGTCAATCAATAAGCCAGCTGCAGCTCCTGTTTTGCCTCTGCCTGTTCTTTTTTGTGCCTTCTTTATTTCACTCATGTATACGCAGGGTACTTTAATGTTCATAGTTTCCATGATGGGGTCTTTGGTTTGCCTTTCATTACTGGTATACAATTTTCTATAGAATTCCTTCGCTACCTCGATCTTCTCATCTCTATTTTGTGTAATCTGATCGTGTTCATCTTTTAAACTATACAGTTGTTTTCTGCTACTGTCAAGTGTTCGCCTTACTATTTTCATACTTGTACACTTGTTTAGAGTTACATCAATATTTTTTTATGTATTTTCAAATTCGTTAGTTTTTTTTTCTCTTTTTTTAATTGTTTTGACAGCTCAACCGCTTCTATTTTATCTCGTATTGTTTTCTATTACCATTCTGCAACGTTTTCTTACGAGGTCTTTTGTGGCTGATGAACGTTTGCCGCTGTGTTCTTTGTATGCCTTATCACATACTTATAATGCTGATTCTAAGACTACATAATTGTCTTTTAGTTGTGAGTACTTGTTCTGGATTCTAATCACAAACTCATTTGAATTCTCTTTGATTGTTGAAATATGTGGCATCTTTCTTCTGAATATCTTCTCTCTTTTTCTCTTTAAGACCAGCTTTACTCTGCATCTCACCATCCTGTGGTCACTTGAGTTTAATTTATTTAATGCTGCCACATTCTCTATGTACAGTTTTTATTATGAATGAAGTCGATTTCATTCTTAGTTTCACCGTTCGGGCTTTTCAATGTCCACTTCTTACTTGCTTTACGATCGAAGAATGTGTTTGTTATCTTTAAATAATTTCTCTCTGCAAACCCTAAGAGTATGTCACCTCTATCATTTCGAGTTTCTTTTCCAAAGTTTCCAATTGATGTAATTTTCTCGACCTTTACATTAAGGTCACCGATTATCAACAAATACTTAGTTATGAGCAATTCCACACCTGCTGCTACATTTTCATAAAATGTTTCTACCTCCTCGTCATTGTTGGTCGTTGTTGGTGCATCAATCTATAGAAACTATACAACTATAAATTATAGAATTTTTTAATGTTTCCAGCTAGTTCTTTGATCACTATGGAGTCAACTCCGTGTTCTTTCTTGTGTTTTTGTCCTCTATGGCAAAAAATGTGACCATTCTTCAGTTTTTTAAAAATCTTCTCCAGCTCTTCGTACCTCACTTAGGCCTATGACATCCCATTCGACGCCTAATAATTCTTTGAATAACACTTCAAGACTACTTACATAAGCTATTATACTAACATTATATGTAGCAAGGTCAAGCTCCAAAGGCGGCCTGTCCGAACTCAAAGATTCTTAGCACGCCCCTGATCTGGATGAGGTGTGATCGCTGCCATGGCCAATTGTTCCATCACTACTGTGGTCCGGGTACCATGCCATGGATGTAGTGGTCATATTGGAGGAGGGGGGGAGGAGGGTTACACCAAACACCACGCTTGGCTTATGGCGTCTTGGCAAGGGAACATTTTTTGTTTAATTTTTTAGTGAGCCTGCCTATCTTGGTTGCAACTTTCTAGTTTAGCTTCCCTGATCATTGAAATGTTAAACTTTATCACCTCTTCAAGGTAGTGTTCCATTGATAACTTATTTTTTCCATCAAGTAATCAAAACATTTAGGTCATCAAGTTATGAAAGGATGTTTTTTTTTCCCCTATCATCCTCTTCCTCTTCCTCCCTTCCTCGTCTCTCCCTTTATCGCCGACCCCCCAAAGTTTTGTCACCAATCAATGTCACCTGGCCGGGGGTACATCCAGTAAAGGGTCCGCCTTGAAAAATTAATACAACGGACTTTGTTTTCCCCGATCGAGTAGGGCGACGGGGGGGTTGGAGGGAGCCAGGGAGGGAGGTGGACCTGGGAACATTAAAGAGATAGAAGAGGGATAGAGGGAGAGACGGGAGAAAATAAATGATATGGTGATAAAGAACAGGAAAATGAGGAATTTTATGAGATGGGAAGAGAGAGAGATAGTGGAAAATAAACTAAGGAATACTGAAGAAGAGAGAAGGACAGTAGGAGGTAGAAAACACAAAAGTGAGAGCGATAATTGGGGGATAGAGAGGTGGAAGGAAATGGAAGGAATAAATGGGTTTTAGGAAAAGGGAGCTATGGTGTGGTGATGAAAGGGCGTACAGGATTGTAGTGAGGGCGTCGAGGGTAGGTGTAGCGTGTAGCCGTGAGCGGAGTGTGTTTCTGTAGTGATCAAAGGAAGGTAATAAAGACTGCTTCCTTCTTAGAGTCTAATAAGCATTCGGAAATAATATACAAGGGGAAATAAAGTAATATGAGCGTGAGCCAGTACAGTGACTTTGCTTAGAAGGGGCTCCAGCCGCTCCACGCCGTGACTGAGGCGTCAGGTCAACTCTATGGGTAGACAGGTCAGACGGGGTCAAGCCAGGAGTTGCCACGCGCCGCTATTTACTACTACATCACAATAGCTATAAGGAAAGGAAAGTAAGTGTGGAGAGACAGAGAGAGACGAAAAAAAAGAAAGGGGAGGAAAAGCACAGAGACAGAGAAGAGGAGGAAGGAGGAGGAAAAGAGAAGAGCCTAAGCAGGAACAGTATTGAAATGTCAAGTAACAAAAAGTGGATGGCGCAAATTTTACCAATTCACACACACACACACACACACACACACACACACACACACACACACACACACACACACACACACACACACATACACACACACACACACACACACACACACACACACACACACACACACACACACACACACACACACACACACACACACACACACACACACACACACACATTACTTCTACCACCACCACCACCACCACCTGACACCCACGTCCAAGACAAGTATGTTTGCCGTAGTTTCTGAATAACGTTTAAAGAATTATCGTGAAGTTTTTTTACATCCTTTACCTGCACCACTTTTTTTCCTGACCAAGACAGAGGATAGACGAGTATTTTTTATGTACACTTTAATGCCTTGTCCTGCTCCCACGTCGAGTCTTATCCAGGAAAGGAAAGAAAAAAAAGAGAAGAAATCAAATCAAATGATAGATCAAAATAGTATCTTCAACTTCTTTTACGGTCTTGCAGGAAATATTTTCTCATCGGAAGTCGGAAGGGTGTCGCAGGAGTCTGATGTTTTTAATTTGAGGCATTTTTAACATGTCTTCAGTATATGCCAACTTAACTGTATATATTACACTGTACACACATAGCAGTTATTATAAACAAAATACATACCACTAACATTGCCATATAAGATTTATAAGCTTCATTCGGTAAATTTAATATTCTTCTTGCACAAACTTCACCGTCTAATTTCATAAACTGAAACGTGTAAACTTCACTGTATCAACTTCCCTTTACGTACAAACTTGGCTGCATGGTGCCCCCGCCTCGCTGGAATCAGTCCACTGCAAGAAAAGTGGAAGTAAAGTTTACCCCAACGAGCATTAGTGTCACGAAAACTGGAAAATATTTACCCCACTCACCTTACCCTTCCTCCCCCTCCTCACTACACTCCCTTTTAACCCTCCCTCCAAACTCCTATAACCCGCTCTTTCCTTCGCTCCCCAGCCACACCACACTTCCCTTTATCCTTTCCCTCCTCCACCCACCTACCCTCGCAACCTTCCTCTCTTCCCCTTACTGCCTTCCTCACCAGCAAGGTCGACTATTTCAGAGTCTTACCTTTGATGCCTCGGCCGTTCTGAGATGGCGTGTCACCGGTAAATTAAGAGAGAATAACGCTGGCTTTATTTCCTCATATTCCATTCCCCTCAGTCCGTTGCCGTGGCGTGCTGGGAGGCTAAAAAGAATAGGCGAAAGGGAGTGCGAGGTTCAGCGGCTTCGCGACCAATTTTCAGTTTCTTTGTCAACTTTCCATAGAGTTCGCGTAAGCTAATATTTTTAGAACAGCTATTACCTAAGTCCATAGTCTTTTCTGTACTTCATTGTTTCCTTCCAGCCCCTTTATGATGCTCTTTCCGGGAGTGTTGGTGGAAAAATCCTCAATAATTCAGTTTGAGTCGGATCAGCCAGTGTAGCAGAGAGAGCGAGGGAGTGACAGTGCGAAGATAAACTAGAGACTCCAGCCCCGAGACATATAGAATTTTCCTTAATGCCGGAGTTTATTGCTTGTTAGCGGAGGAGAAAAAGGGAGAGAGAAGGTGGAAGGACAGAAGTGGTAGGAGGAGGAAGAGGAGGAGGATTGGGAGAAGGAAAGTAGGAAGGAAGGAAGTAAAGATAGGAGCTGTGTTTGGTATCACTTAGGAGTAACTGGACTTTCCTCTGTTTGTATTTATCTCTCCTCCTCCTCCTCCTCTTCCTCCTCTTCCTCTTCTGCCTCCTCCTCCTCCTCCTCCTTCCACATTCGGGGTCTCCCTTTTACGTTCTCATCTCTTCCTTCACCTCCATTTTTAGTTATTTGATCTCCCCTCCTCCCCTTCCCTCCCTCTTACTCGTCCTCCTCCTCCCATCATTACCTTTCACTCACCTTTCCTTCCTTACCTCCCTCCCTCCCTCCTTCCCTAACTTACTCACTCCCTCACTCACTCCCCACACCCCTTTTTTCCCTCAGCCCACACCCTCTTATACAATACACCCACCCGTCCCCTACCACAACTCCCTTCCATCACACCTGCCTCCCTCGCCTTCTTCCCCTGCCATGCCATCCCACCAACCCATGATGTGAAAGAAGGTGAAGTGAGGGGAAGGGAAGGGAAGGGTAGGGGAGGGAAGGGAAGGGAAGGGAAGGGAAGGGAAGGGAAGGGAAGGGAGGGAAGGGAAGGGAAGGGAAGGGAAGGGAAGGGAAGGGAAGGGAAGGGAAGGGAAGGGAAGGGAAGGGAAGGGAAGGGAAGGTAGGAGAGTATGTGTTCTGTCCTGTCAATGGGCTGGTTCTCTACTGCTAATCTCCACTGTTTCGTCTTGGTCGTGACAGCTCTGTTAGGCTTGTTTTGTGTGTTAATCTCTCTCTCTCTCTCTCTCTCTCTCTCTCTCTCTCTCTCTCTCTCTCTCTCTCTCTCTCTCTCTCTCTCTCTCTCTCTCTCTCTCTCTCTCTCTCTCTCTCTCTCTCCCCCCCCCCTTCTCTCGTTCGTAAAATATGGTGTAGGAAATAGCACCTCGAGTCGCTGCCAAAATAATGTTACAACTCTGATGCCAAAAACATTGAGAGAGAGAGAGAGAGAGAGAGAGAGAGAGAGAGAGAGAGAGAGAGAGAGAGAGAGAGAGAGAGAGAGAGAGAGAGAGAGAGAGAGAGAGAGAGAGAGAGTGTGTGTGTTTATTGGTGCAGAAAGAGTGAAGCATTTAGTCCGGGCCTTCTCTTCTTCTTCTTCTTCTTCTTCTTCTTCTTCTTCTTCCTCCTCCTCCTCCTCCTCCTCCTCCTCCTCCTCCTCCTCCTCCTCCTCCTCCTCCTCCTCCTCTTCTTCCAAGACCCCAACCTTCAGCAATCGTTAGAACTCGATAATAATCTTCTTTTCTTCTTCCTCCTCCTCCTCCATCCCTCCTCCTCCTCCTCTTCCTCCTCCTTCTCCTCCTCCTACTTCTCCTCCTCCTCCTCCTCCTCCTCCTCCTCCTCCTCCTCTTCCTCCTCCTCCTCCTCCTCCTCCTCTTCCTCCTCCTCCTCCTCCTCCTCCTCCTCCTCCTCCTCCTCCTCCTCCTCCTCCTCCTCCTCCTCTTCTTCCTCCTCCTCCTCCTCCTCCTCCTCCTCCTCCTCCTCCTCTTCTCCTCCTCCTCCTCCTCCTCCTCCTCCTCCTCCTCCTCCTCCTCCTCCTCCTCCTCCTCCTCCTCCTCCTCCTCCTCCTCCTCCTCCTCCTGTCGGTTGCCGCTGACGGTTTTCCCATTTCGGGGATTTTCTTTGATGCTCGGGAAGTTACGTGTCCTTCCTTCTCTTACCTCTTAATACTTCCTTCTTTGTGCCTCCTTCAATCCTTCCCTGCCTCTGTCCTCCTTCACCTTGCCTCCCTCTCTCCGTCTCTCTCTCCTTCCATCTCTCCCTGACTACTACTTCCTCCTGTTTGATCTTTTCTTCGTTTTTTGTTTTGTTCACCGACTGCTTTCCTTTACCTTCTCTCCTCCCTTTTCCTCCTTTCCTTTTCCTCATTACCTTCTTCAATCCCCTCCTTTCCCCTTTAGGATAGTTGACTCTTCCTTCCTTCCTTCCTTCCTTCCTTCCTTCCTTCCTTCCTTCCTTCCTTCATTCATTCCTTCATTCATTCCTTAATTTTTCCTTTTTTCCTCTTTGTTTTTGTTTCCTATCTCTTCTCTTACTTTTATTACCTTCCCTTCCCCTTCTAATTAACTTCTCATTCTCTTTACCCCTCCCCTCTCTCTCTCTCTCTCTCTCTCTCTCTCTCTCTCTCTCTCTCTCTCTCTCTCTCTCTCTCTCTCTCTCTCTCGCTCTCGCTCTCGCTCTTGCTCTCGCTCTCGCTCTCTCTCTCTCTCTCTCTCTCTCTCTCTCTCTCTCTCTCTCTCTCTCTCTCTCTCTCTCTCTCTCTCTCTCTCTCTCTCTCTCTCTCTCTCTCTCATCACACTCATCTCATATTAGTGGCATCCGTAAGTCCTCCAATCTCCTACTCCTCCTCCTCCTCCTCTTCCTCCTCTTCTTCCTCCTCCTCCTCCTCCTCCTCCTCCTCCTCCTCCTCCTCCTCCTCCTCCTCCTCCTCCTCCTCCTCCTCCTGCTTCTCCTTTTTGGCGGCCACTGCAAGAACTACACTCGTTACATGTACAAGTTAAGGAAGCAGAACAGTAATGGCGAGGCTCACCTGAATATTATGAGGAAAAGCAGCGAAAAAAAAAAGAGTTTGTGATCCCTTTTAACGAATGATTATATGATGTCAGCAGAAAAACAGTGTTACAAGTGTGTTATGGTGATGATGTTTAGTGAGTGTAATCAGGTTATATCTGTAGGCGATACTGTTACTATTGTGTTGTAATTGCACTGTTGATTAGTTAGTTATTGTTAGGTCAAGATAATGCATAACAAACAACGTGTTCCTGTGTGTTAGGTGGACACACACACACACACACACACATACACGTACGCACACGCACACACACACACACACACACACACACACACACACACACACACACACACACACACACACACACACACACACACACACACATTCAGTATGCTAAGAACTTCCTTCCTAGATAAAGATATGATTAGAAAAATTATAACTTCAATGATCAGACTGGAATATGCAGAATTAATATGGTCCTCGCACAAGAGAAGGCATGTGTGGCAGATTTGGAAGGTGGTACAGTGGTCTAGCGTTCTGTCAGGCAAACCTAGGGTACCCGGTTCGATCTCCCAATATTTGATGGCCACTTTTCATTATTTGGTATTACCGCCGAGTGGCCAAAGACTACTCAAATTGCTGCCATACTGTCCTCAGACGGGACTTACAATGTTTATATGCATCTGAGGCTTTAGCAGCGATTAGCCTCTCTAGTGCTCAACATATTCAAGAGAGAGCGTAAAACATTCGAGGTGTCACTATAAAAACATTTTAAACCCACGCCAAATAACAGGCAAGAGGCAAGTCCATCTGTGCCTCCATAAAAAGCCTACTGGCGCCAACGGTTTATGATATAGAAAAAAAGAAAAAAAAACTAAAAGAAAGAAGAGAAAGAGACTGTGACTTTATAAACTAACGAGAAGAAACAGATAGAAAAGATCTAATAATGAAAAAAAAGGCTAGATATTTGAGGGGACACAAGAAAAAAATGCAAAAAGGATTTCATTTGAGCAACAGAAAAAAAGTAGTTTTCCCCAGAGAAGTATAGATACATGGAATGGACTGAAGGAAGAGGTGATAATGGCAAGAAATGTACAACAACTGAAGGAAAAATTGGGCAAATATAGATACAGAGACGGGACCACACGATCGTAACTCGTGCCCTGTATACTACAACTAGGTAAATACACCCACAAAAGTTAAAGTTGTTTGTACATTTCCTCTCTCTCTCTCTCTCTCTCTCTCTCTCTCTCTCTCTCTCTCTCTCTCTCTCTCTCTCTCTCTCTCTCTCTCTCTCTCTCTCTCTTTCTCTTTCTCTTTCTCTTTCTCTTTCTCTTTCTCTTTCTCGCTTCTCAAACACAAATGTTTATTCTCATTTCATTCAGAAAAAAGTCTGCCCTTCATTTTTTCCGGTGTTTCTTCCTGTTGTTTTTCTCTCACTCAACAAAGAGTTGTGTCTCACCTGTGTGTTCCGGGTGCATCCCACCTGTTGGGTGGTCTTTTAACCTGCTGGGACGTGAATGATGACTAACACAGGCCTTTCAGTGTGTGGGAGGGAGGTGGGGCAGTGGTGAAGGGGTTGTCTTTTGTTGGAGATGATAGTTTTGCAACACAGCAGACCATTTTGACCGTACGTGTCAGTGACCGGGAGGAAGGAGGTTCTAAACACTACTGCTTCCAGAGGGTACTCGCAGATGACAGGCAGAAACTTTGTGCTTCGTTTCTTTAAGTCTGTTACTTGGTTTGGGGCAAAATGTTGGTTGGTGGTGAGGCCACCCCTTAGACCCGGCGTGGGGTGAAATTTTTGTGTCTAACGCTGTAGAATTCGATCCTTGCCAGTGAAGCAGCTGTTCAC
The DNA here is from genome assembly GCA_029783475.1 of Metacarcinus magister. Taxonomy (NCBI): domain Eukaryota; kingdom Metazoa; phylum Arthropoda; class Malacostraca; order Decapoda; family Cancridae; genus Metacarcinus; species Metacarcinus magister. Next base: position 5,628,986 of record JAPQNM010000005.1, read on the forward strand.
CAGGCCAGGTGTTCCTTCCCTTCGTAGCATAACACTTGGAAGACGTAGCTGTGATGACCCGCTTATAGGTTTAGTGTTGTGTTGCATAAGTATGTGTTGATGACTGTGGTGTGATGCTAGTATGTTGCGGAACAGTGTGTGAATGACTGTTGACTCGAGTGATGATGTTCTTTGGTGGTGAAGTATGTGGATCACTCGACACAGCGTCAGTGGCTAATGGAATTAAGATAGACTTCTATCACCATACTTCCGCTGTACGACAACGAATGGCGCAAGAGAAGCGTCGTTAACGCCGCTCGAGTATATTCAACATTGCATTGAAATAAAAATAAGGAACTGCATGAACTGATGACGTAGGGGAAGGAAGGCATCTGGTTGATGGTTCCTGGTATTCTGAAATTAAAACTGATGGTCACTTAGTACTGACGAGACCCATGATTATAACGCTAGCAAACAGCTTGTGCTTCCTTCTTCCTCTCAGCCGCTATTTTTGCTGCTGCTCCCTGTTGCATGTGAAGAAATATTTATGTGAGCGATGAGCATGAAGGTCACTGGTGTTACCACGTATCACGAGGCTCGGAGGGGCAGGCAGGCAGGCAGGCAGGCAGGCAGGCAGGCAGGCAGGCAGGCAGGCAGGCAGGCAGGCAGGCAGGCAGGCAGGCAGGCAGGTAAGCAGGCAGGCAGGCAGGCAGGCAGGCAGGTAAGCAGGCAGGCAGGCAGGCAGGCAGGCAGGCAGGCAGGCAGGCAGGCAGGCAGGTAGGCAGGCAGGCAGGCAGGCAGGCAGGCAGGCAGGCAGACGGGTAGGCAGGCAGGCAGGCAGGCAGGCAGGCAGGCAGGCAGGCAGGCAGGCAGGCAGGCAGGCAGGCAGGCAGGCAGGCGGGCGGGTAGGCAGGCAGGCAGGCAGGCAGGCAGGCAGGCGGGTAGGCAGGCAGGCAGGCAGGCAGGCGGGTAGGCAGGCAGGCAGGCAGGCAGGCAGGCAGGCAGGCGGGTAGGCAGGCAGGCAGGCAGGCGGGTAGGCAGGCAGGCAGGCAGGCAGGCGGGTAGGCAGGCAGGCAGGCAGGGTGTATCACGAGGCAGTGACCCCATTGACCCCATCAGAGGTGTCATGAAATTTTCAGACCAGGTGATAGTATGTGGATGTTTCTCGTATCATGATGTTGGTGACTTAGTATTTCTTCCTGACTTTGAACAAAAACAATGACCGTGACCTGTATGACCATCTACCAGACTCCTTTGATTAGTCCAGGACAGGCTTTTCATGCAGGACATTGCACACGGTTCCACTACAACTACTGTGGTTCAATGGCTTCCTGACTGAAATTCCTTTGTTGAGTGATTGACCAGGTAACTCACCTGATTCTAAACCCGTAAAAAGCCTATATGCCAATTTAAAACAGAAGCTGTGGGAAGTAGATACCTTCTTGGTAACTCAAAGCAACAGTCATGAAAGCATGGGAGGAAAATGTATCCTGCCACACTGCAAAGCCTCGCTAGCTCCCCTCAGGATTGTTTTAATGAATATATTAAGTATCTGCAAGCTACTATAAAATAGTAAGTGCTCGTTTTCTACATTTCGTTCCTACTATATTTGACTTTTAAGTCTGCGCAAAGTCACGACATTTTCAACCGTGCAGACTGCACCTTGACGCTTGGCAGCGGGGTTGCACTTGAGCACAAAATTAATTATCCTCATGATATTGTAAAATGCAAACTTTTGTGTCATTGTAAGTGCGGGCTGGTTGAGATGAGATGGATATCATTTTCCCTGCAGCCATCAGGTCGTTGTCTTGGAGGAAGCAGCTAAGAATGGTGTCCAGGATTTGACGAAATACACACAATACTTTAAACATATATTTACAAGAGTGGCGTATAAGAATAAATATGAATTAGAGTACGTATGAACGTATAATCAAGTGAAGTACTTATAAACAAGAAAACAAATTCACAACAACCTGCACTGGCCACACCATACCACACGAAGTAAACTCAGGACAGTAACAGTGACAGGCAGCGGCCTAAGTAACAGTCAGGAGTCACAGGCAGAGACTCGTGGAGTGGCCCACACACCCGATGACCTTGGAGACGAGAACCAGCGCCCAAAATGTAGAGAGTCGGTACTGCGAGGTGTGTGTAGAGCGAAGTGTATGCAGAGCGAGGTCAAGCGGGTGTTTGTCTCCTCGCACCGAGATGGGTGTCAAGCTTGTAGTCGCCGGTGAGCGGAACTCGAAACTAGCCGCTTGTCGCCCGTTGATGCCTGCTGGTTTAGTGTGAGGTGAGGAGAACAGACGGTGGTTTGATGATGGTCGTTAGGCCCTCACACGGCTCCCCCTACACAAATTTACTATAAGGTAGATTAAAGAGAAAATATATACATAGTGAAACAAAAAGCAAGAGTTGTTTGGCCGAAAATTTCCGAGTCCGACTCAGAAGGTCCACCCCAAGGTTGTCTCTTCCGGCAATATGAATAATGCGGAATTGGTACCCTTGGAGGCTGAGTGATCACCTCGGGAGTCTATCATTGGTACCCTTTGACTTATTAAGGTAGAGGAGGGATTTATGGTATGTTTCTAGTATGAATTCTTTTCCCCTCAAATAAAAGTCAAACTTTAGACCACCAAATAGAATGGCCAGGCACTCACGTTCAATGGTACCGTTCTTCCCTGTCAAGCAACTTCCTACTAGCGAAGGCGACAGGGTGAGGACAACTTTGGATATACTGCAGGAGAACGTCACCCAGACCACAACTGAAAGCATCAGTTCTAAGGACGAAAGTCAAGCTGGTGTTAGGTAGTTTGAGGATAGGTCGGTCCGGACCACTCAAGTCGCTCCCTACGATACTTCTGTAAAAAGTCGGACAAAGGACCCGTGGACTCTGAGGACGGGGCACTGAAGGACTGGTAGAATGCAACTATGCCCAGGAAGCTG
>JAPQNM010000005.1:5636910-5641910 GCA_029783475.1 Metacarcinus magister
ACCCAGACTGACCTCTCTCGGGCAGCGTGGGTCAGAGCGGCGTCTCTCCGCGCCCAGGTCACTGACATGCCACAAACTGCCAGAAGGCGACACTCTGGTTGTGTTAATTCCTATAACACAACCCCAAATTAACATGCGCGTAAATGTTACGCATCATGCAACTATCTCTACAATTAAGTAGACCTGCTTGCATGCAGAAAATGTCTCCCAGCCTGATAATACCCCCGCATGGAGATAAAGCATTTTGGTTTCAACTCACCCATTGTCCAGAATGCACAGATCTGATTGGGTCAGGCACGTCTACTTTTTGTGACTCACCGAAGAAATATTCGGCTTAAATTAGCGTCCCCACGTGTGGTAGACAACAGTAAACATTCCAAGCCCCCACCCATGGGAGCTCACCTCTGTCACGTAGCTCCAAATTCCACCCATGACATTCGCCCCTCCTTTGAAAAATTTTTACCAAGGGAAAAATTTGCCATGAAAAAAAAACTGCTGCAGACATTTTCTTAGCCATGCACTTATATGCTACCTGGCTCTGGTCATGCAACCTATTAGAATCCAGACACTCACTCGATCATACCTGTGGTGTATGTCACTCTACCCTTAGCTCAGATGACAAGACGAAGCGCCCACAAGGAAAAACCCCATATTTACGTTAAATTTCATACTAAGGGAAAACTCTAGGGCGTGGCGCCTTGGTCTGGCTTAGGCTTGCTCAGGCTGTTATACCACATTTAATTTCAAGTGTTACGTAGTGCCTGTATGTTAACACGGTGTACATGGTAAATATGTGGTGTAAATTGCAGGTGTAACATAGTGGAAAAAATAATCCTGGCTACCTGCCTATTTATCCTATTCAACCACGCCATGCAACACACCATGCAACACACCATGCGCCTTAGTTACCATGCACGTAACATTGACTGGACCTCACGTTTACTCGCCAGTAAACGCGACAAAAAAAATGCCCTGCACTGCCTCACAACAGTGCCAGTTTCCATTTTTTTTTTAGAGGCACTGCCTCTGGCCCTCTCGTGGCAAAAACCACCATTGCCGGAATATATCCGGAGCTATCACTAGCTCGTGGCAATATGGGCCCTCCCATTTCCACAGCAAGTATGTCTCTAACTTGCCTAAGGACAACGTCCAGTTACTTTAACACACTCTGGGTTACATTCACGAGTCCCTGTTCGGGCTCCAATTGTCATAGGGTTTTTCGTCCTCCTTACATTTATTGTAAGTAATAACAATATATTATTATGTAGAACTCGTGATGATAAAACTGTAGGATATGTACCAGCCTTCCGACACCAACCTCTATTCACTCACCTTCGGAGGCTCTGTAGGGCCTAAGTTTTAAATCTTAATGTACCCAGAGTGTTTGGCGAAGTAAACAAGTAGACATACTTCTTTAGTTTATTTAAATAAGTTCACCCTGAAAAAGAAGTCATGATTAAGACTCACACCCCATTCACTCGCTACCTGGCTATAAAACTTAATTGTAAGGCTTACAATTAAGTTTTATAGCCAGGTAGCGAGTGAATGGGGTGTGAGTCTTAATCATGACTTCTTTTTCAGGGTGAACTTATTTAAATAAACTAAAGAAGTATGTCTACTTGTTTACTTAGCCAAACACTCTGGGTACATTAAGATTTAAAACTTAGGCCCTACAGAGCCTCCGAAGGTGAGTGAATAGAGGTTGGTGTCGGAAGGCTGGTACATATCCTACAGTTTTATCATCACGAGTTCTACATAATAATATATTGTTACTTACTACAATAATATGTAAGGAGGACAAAAAACCCCCTATGACATTCAGGATCTTGAGGAGATCGTTTGCCTGGAGGAATGTGATATCATCGGTGTTCCTGAATCTTGGATTGACTCAAAAAACAGAGATTTTTTAGCTGAATTTTCAATACCGGGATATAACTTATACAGCAGCGAAAGACACCAAAGAAAAGGAAGCGGGGTACTCCTTTACGTTAAATCTACTCTCCACCCACTTGCACTATCGAAACAAGCGATTGAAAATATCAATGCAACGTACATTCAGTTAAATGTAAACTCGCGTAAAATAACTATCGGTCTCATTTATCGACCTCCTGTACAGTCACATTCAATCGACGATAAACTTTACGAACAACTTGCAGAAATTAGTTGTCAAAATGAAAGTATAATATTCGGTGATCTAAATTTACCTGTCACCAAATGGGGATGTCCTCTCACTTCACACTCCGGTCACGATCTCTACGTAAACTTACTAGAAAGCTCTTTTCACCAACATGTCGAACACCCAACTCGAAGAAATAATATTTTAGACATTATTCTTTCAACCGAGCAAAGCCTTGTCAACAACGTTATTGTAGGATGCGAGTTTAGTTCGGGTGACCACAGGGTGATCACATATAACATTGAAGTAGAAAAACCTATAATAAAAGAAAATAAAGAAAAAGTACCAGATTATAGAAGGGCAGACTTTAATAAATTTAGAAGGTCTCTAGCAAGCTGCAAATGGAATCATTTATTGAATCATAACGATATAAACACTGCGTGTCAAGTATTCACGAACAAATTAAAACAAACGGTAGAATCCTGTATTCCACTACGTAACAGACGTAAAATTCAAAACAGCAAACCTAAATGGTGGAACAGCGAAATTAAGAACAGCCTTTTGGCCAAAAAGCGTGCGTATCAAAAATTTTAAACAACGAAGGATATTAACGACAAGCTTGAACACGATAGAATACGACGTATCACTAAAAATCTGATAAAGCAAAGTAAACAAAATGTCGAACTCCATGTAGCAAACTCGTGCAAATTGAATCTTAAAGAATTTTATAGTTATATTAGAAAAAAGAAAGTACTCACCTCAACTATCGGTCCTCTATCGATAGCCAACGGAGAACACACCGAAAATGAATTCGTTATGGCTAACGTATTAAATGAGTATTTTGCGTCAGTTTTCACAGATGAAAATAATTCATTGAACCTTCCCACTCCAGGTATGTATAATAATAATACCTACCTAAATAAATGCGTATTCCATGAAAACGATATACTAAGTGCGATCAATAACCTGAAAACTAACAAAACACCCGGTCCAGACCAGATCTCACCTAGAATACTTAAGGAGGCCAAAAATGAACTCGTTAAGCCACTTTGCATTATATTCAATAAAACAATATCAACTGGCAGTCCCTCGCGAATGGAAATTGGCAAACGTCACTCCGATCTTTAAAAAAGGTAATAAATCTCACCCCGGTAATTATCGTCCAATTAGTTTAACGTCAGTAGTAAGCAAGTTGATGGAATCGATCCTTAGAGACAAAATTGTATATTACTTGGAAAAGAACAACATTATCAAAGACTCACAGCACGGTTTCAGAAAGAAGAGATCATGCCTCACAAATTTACTCGATTTCTTCAATGAGGTATATAATTTGTACGATAACACGAAAGCAGTTGATATAATCTACTTAGACTTCCAGAAAGCGTTCGATAAAGTGCCTCACAAACGTCTTTTAAGTAAAGTAAAAGCCCATGGTATAACGGAAAATCTTAGTAAGTGGATAGAAAATTGGTTATCGGAACGTAAACAGCGAGTCGTAATTAACGGAAAAACGTCAGAGTGGGTAAACGTAAACAGCGGCGTTCCTCAGGGGTCTGTATTGGGACCAATACTTTTTATAATCTACATTAATGATATCGACGAAGGTATCACTTGCAAAATTTAGAAATTCGCCGACGACACAAAAATCGCAAATAAGGTAAACTCTGAAACTCAGCGCAAACTAATGCAAAACGATTTGAATGCTTTAGTCGATTGGTCCAAAATATGGCAAATGAACTTTAATTTAGAAAAATGTCACGTACTCCACGTTGGAAATAGTAACCCCCAAATAAATTATACAATGGATAACGTTCAACTCAAAAACGTAGTTAAAGAAAAAGACCTTGGTGTAATAGTCTCAACTGACCTTAAACCTAAACTTCAATGCGCCGAGGTAGTAAAAACTGCTAATAAATTAGTCAGTTTTATTGGAAGAGCTTTCGAATTCAAATCAGAAAAAATCATACTAACCCTGTATAACTCACTTGTACGTCCCCACCTGGAGTACTGCGTACAGTTCTGGTCACCTTAAGACCGTAAAGACATTAATAAATTAGACAGAATTCAACGTAGAATAACCAAAATGATTCCAAGACTGCGCAATAAACCATATGATGAACGTCTTAAAGAACTTAATTTATTTTCTCTTACTAAACGCAGACTAAGAGGAGACCTTCTAACAGTATTCAAAATTTTTAAAGGATTCACAATTTTAAAGCCGGACGACTACTTTACTATCGACCGTTCAAGCATCACCCGCAATAATGGCTTCAAAATAATTGGAAAACGATTTATAACTAACGAAGCCAAATACTTTTTCTTAAATCGAGTCGTAAATATATGGAATGGACTGCCCCCAAACGTCAACTCGAGTACAATAGAAACTTTTAAAAATCGTCTCGACAAACATCTTGAATGTAATCCCCGGCTGGCAATGTTCGTTACAGAATAAATATAGACACTTTTAAATTTTAAATGTAATCAAGGGATTCATGGTGTAGAGTGACTCAGACTGGTGGGGGGCTGCAGTTGTTGGTTGTCAGGGTACGGAGCGATCCCTTGATCCGAAGTAAATGAGAATGAAATCTCTACCTGAACAACAGTTGCAGTACGACTCCTACTGGTCTGTGCCTACTGCACCAGTTCCCATTTGATATGAGCATGCGATTCTGTATCAGCATTAGTGGTAGTATAGTATAGTATAGTATCCTCCGCTATTTTACTATTTCACACTTACCTCGAAAATTCCATGTAGTTTTTCTATACTACATGGTATCACTTATTTTCCTGCCAGCTTCGGCTGGAGGGATGGGTGGGAGGGGAGGAGCCTTCCACTGTACTATCCTTTCTCTAATTCAAGTAGTTAGTGTAGAGTAGTTATATC
>JAPQNM010000005.1:5646910-5651910 GCA_029783475.1 Metacarcinus magister
TCCTCCTCGTGTTCCTATGTGTTCCTCCTCCTCTTCACGATATTTTCAAGGTTTTTGTTCGATAAGCAAAGGTAAAACAAGGTTCAATCTTATAGTGATCACAAAACTACTTATATCTTCGTGTTCAGCATGCCCGTGAACACCTTTCAACGAAGTTTCATGAGATTCGGAGGTGTTGAAATTTTCACGAAATTTCCAAGGGTACACCCTTACTTTTTTTTCAGGAAATAATTATTTTTAAATAACTCGAAAAGTATGAGGTTTACGTAAAAGACTTATAGAATAGTAAAGATAGAGCAGGGGACGCCTGTTCTATTGGGCTATAGGGCAATGCAATTGGAAATTTAAAGAATTGGGAAAATGACAGTTATGTTTTTTATAAAAAGTTTTATTAACTCTTATTTTTCTTTAAAACGATGACAGCTATTGGAAAACAGATGGCACCATCAGAAAGAGTTTATCAAGCTCAATAAATGTATATATATGCATTTTTACCGTAGAAGTAATACTTTCGTAGTAAAATGGCAAAAACCAGTTCTACCAAAATTCTGATGGAAATTTTCTGGCCACAAAATCGAAAATCTATTTCCATCACGGAAGCGTGTACTTATTATGTGTATCAAGTAGATATTACAGTAGTAGAATGTAACCACACGGACAGCCTCGTTAGGTCCAGTACGACTGTCGCTGTCTGTTCTTCCTTTGTACTCCTCCTCCTCCTCCTCCTCCTCCTCCTCCTCCTCCTCCTCCTCCTCCTCCTCCTCCTTGCCAGGAAGTAGTGGTAGCAGTAGTGGTAGTGACTAGTGATAGTCTGGTCTTGGTTGGCCTTCCTTTCCCTGCCAGCCATGGCTGGTGGGAGAAGCCTTCACCCTTACTATCCTGTATCCTTCACTCTAGATTAGATAGTGTACTCACAAACAGCCTCGTAAGGGCCAGCAGGCCTGTTGCTGTTTGTTCTTCCTATGTGTTCCTATGTGTTCCTCCTCCTCCTACTCCTACTCCTACTCCTCCTCCCTCCCCTCTTTCACTCTTTTGTCACCTTCTGTTCTTTCCTCCTCCTCCTCCTCCTCCTCCTCCTCCTCCTCCTCATAGGGATGGCTAATAGAAGACAAAAATACATTTGAACAAAAGGAAGAGATGATAAGGAAATAGGGATGAAGGATAAAAAAGTTGATATAGAAAATGGAATCAAGTTGAAGCTAAAGCAAGGAATAAAAATAAAGAGAAAGAGGAAGAGGTAGGGGATTTGATAAGAATATATGAATGTTCAATAATAAAGTTAGTCAATGTTTAACTAAATAACGACACGTGAATATATCCAATTAATTATGTAAATTTGGCAATATCATGAGGTTTAGATTGGACATATTAAGCTAATTCATCACTATTATTTTCCATTTTCATCTATTGATGGTGATGGTGATGGTGACTTACGTGCCATCACACTTGAGGACATGTAATACTTGACTAATACTAAAGCTTACTATTACATCCTGATCCTTTCTTACTTCTACTCGTACTCTTCTTCGTCTTTCATTTCCTCTGTTTCTTCTTATTTTCCTCTTCGTATTAGTCAGTCAGTCAGTCAGTCAGTGTGTGTGTGTGTGTGTGTGTGTGTGTGTGTGTGTGTGTGTGTGTGTGTGTGTGTGTGTGTGTGTGTGTGTTTTGTTAACGTCTGTCTGTTTATCTATCTATCTCTATCTATTTTTTAACCTCCTCCTCCTCCTCCTCCTCCTCCTCCTCCTCCTCCTCCTCCTCCTCTCTCCTCCCTCCTCCTCCTCCTCCTCCTCCTCCTCCTCCTCCTCCTCCTCCTCCTCCTCCTCCTCCTCCTCCTCCTCCTCCTCCTCCTCTTCCTCCTCCCTTTTCCTCCTTTTCCTCCTCCTCCATAACTGATTATGTAACTATCGATCTCACAAGCACCACTCGTAACAATGGCTTTATAATCATTGGTAAGCGTTATAGATCGAATGAAACGAATCACTTTTTCTTCAATAGAATCGTGAATATTTAGAATTCTCTCCCAGCACAAATAGTTAACAGTATCACAATTGAATCATTTAAGAAGAAACCAAATTGAGTATTTCATTGATGTGTAATTTTTTTTCTCACTCCATAGAAATAGACGTAGATTAGTTTTGTTTTTCTTACTTTCCTATATAAATTCCATGATAGTTTGTCTATGCTATATGGTATCGCTTTCTCTTCCGGCCACCTTCGGCTGGAGGGAGGAGTCTTCTGTTTTGCTGTCCTCCTCCTCCTCCTCCTCCTCCTCCTCCTCACAATGTTTTTTGACGCGTACGATGAAAGCAAAGCAGTAGATGTCATATATCTGGATTTTCAAAAGGCCTTTGATAAAGTACCTCATCAACGATTGCTTAATAAACTAATGACTCACGGTATCTCTGGTAGCATTTACAATTGGCTTCTGGACTGGCTCTCTGAACGTAAGCAGAGAGTAGTCTTAAACGGTGTCTCCTCTCAATGGTTAAACGTAAAAAGTGGCGTACCACAAGGTTCAGTGCTTGGTCCTGTCTTATTCTTGATATATGTTAATGACATAGATGATGGGATCACTTGCAAAATATCGAAATTCGCTGACGATACGAAAATTCTCAGCAAAGTAACTACGACAATTGACAGAGAAGTCTTACAATTAGACCTAGATCGACTAACGTCTTGGGCCAATAAATGGCAAATGAAATTTAACGTTGAAAAATGCAAGGTACTACACATCGGAAGAAATAATGATCACGTTCAGTACTCAATGAATGGTAAACCACTTTCTACAGTAAACAAGGAAAAAGATCTGGGAATCACAATATCAAACGATTTAAAACCCAGTCAACATTGCTCAGAGGTAGTTAAAACTGCTCACAGATTGGTCGGCTTTATTGGGCGTACTTTCGAAAATAAATCAGAAAAAGTCATATTAAAACTGCATCATTCACTAATACGACCCCATCTTGAGTATTGCGTACAGTTTTGGTCCCCATATTACAGAAAGGACATTGACAAACTGGAAAGAGTCCAGCGAAGAATAAGAAAAATGATTCCAAGTCTGAAAAATAAACCTTATGAAGAAAGACTTAAAGAACTAAACTTATTCAGCCTAGAAAAACGAAGGATGCGAGGGGATTTAATTGAAATGTTCAAGATAATCAAAGGATTCGATAATATCAATGCAGAAGATTACATTACTTTTGATCGATCAAATATAACAAGAAGACGTCATTCTTTTAAGATTACTGGTAAAAGATTCACATCAAACGAAGCCAAGCACTTCTTTTTCAATCGGATCGTTAACGTTTGGAACTCCCTGCCCGCCAATGTCGTCGACAGTAAAACAATTACTACTTTCAAAAATAGACTTGACAAATATTTAGAAGCCAATCCACAACTAATATACTATCCGTTAACGTAGCAAACTTTGAGTATGTTCATCCTGATGTACCTAAATTACGAAATGTCGATTCAAAAGACGTCGCTAGTGGCCTGACATCGCTTGCCAGGAAGTAGTGGTAGCAGTAGTGGTAATGACAATAGTGATAGTCTGGTCTTGGTTGGCCTTCCTTCCCCTGCCAGCCATGGCTGGGGAGAGAAGCCTTCACCCTTACTATCCTGTATCCTTCACTCTAGAGTAGATAGTGTAGTCTCACAAACAGCCTCGTAAGGGCCAGCAGGCCTGTTGCTGTTTGTTCTTCCTATGTGTTCCCTCTTCCTCCTCCTCCCGCCTCCTCCTCATCCTCATCCTTCTCCTCCTCCTCGACCCGTAGATCTGTTACTTCATCTCTACTCTATAAGGTAACCTTCCTCCCTTTTATCCTTCTTTCCCCTCACTTTCCCTCGCCTTTCATCACCACCAGTAGGCACCCCCCATTCCTCTCTCTTCTTCCCTTCCTCCCTCCCTCTTCCCTCTCCTGCTGTCCACGCGTCCTTTAAGACTAAGTCCTTTTGATGCTCGTTTGTCCAAATGTTACATCTCTGTCCTTGTTTAAATACCAGCGTCATCGGATGATTTCGACTTATAAAGGAGAAGTGATAAGGAGGGTTTTCTATAGCTGTTTATAACCCTTGATTTTTTTCCTATGTATGTAAAAATATAAAAAAAATAGAAAGGTAACTCATCCCGATGATATAAACAAATTTTGAATGTTTTTTGGTAAGCTTTCTACTTACTTTTTTGCTGTCATTTATTTATTGTTATTATTTTTGTATCATTATTCATTTGTAAATCAGGTTGGTTTGGCTTGGTTCTTCATGTTCGTTGTGAGGCTCATCGTTTGGCCTTATAACATTGCCTCCACACAACTGTCCTTCCACAGAATTACGTTTTTTTTCTCGTTAAGGAATCCTCGTTTAGAATTATTGCAACACAGCGCATCACCTGCCTCTCAGCATACCTTTTTACCCTTACTTTGACCCTCCCTCTTCTTCCCTCCTTCTTCTTCCCTCCCTCACCCACCCTTCACTTCCTCACCACCTGTCATCACCTACTTTTATCACCATGTACGAGTTTACAAGGTGGGTCATGCATGGCTGGTCACGTGGCTGGATGCTGATCTCACTTCACCAGCCGGAAATCATGCACGAAAATGTCATAATAATAGTCCACTAGGCAGAAATCATGGACTCATCTGCTTAATCACACTCCCCCAGGCACCAGTCACGCATTCATTTCACTCCTCGTTAATCATGCACCAGTGTGACGTCGCTAGGAAATAAAGGGAAAGGGGGATGTGTTGCTAGAATGACGTACACACACCCCCATCTCTCTCTCTCTCTCTCTCTCTCTCTCTCTCTCTCCTCTCTCTCTCTCTCTCTCTCCTCTCTCTCTCTCTCCTCTCTCTCTCTCTCTCTCTCTCTCTCTCTCTCTCTCTCTCTCTCTCTCTCTCTCTCTCTCTCTCTCTCTCTCTCTCCTTAAACAAATGCAATGGCATATAACATGTAATCGTAGATCTTTACCGGCTGGAGAAGGAGGAGGAGGAAGAAGAGAAGGGAAG
>JAPQNM010000005.1:5656910-5659410 GCA_029783475.1 Metacarcinus magister
CATTATTATTTATTTCTATCATTATTATTTATTTTTATCATTTATATGTATTTTTATCATTATTATTCATTTTTATCATTATTATTTATTTTTATCATTAATATTTATTTTTATCATTAATATTTATTTTTATCATTATTATTTATTTTTATCATTATTATTTATTTTTATCAATAATACTTATTTTTATCATTAATATTTATTTTTATCATTAATATTTATTTTTATCATTATTATTCAATTTTATCATTAATATTTATTTTTATTATTAATATTTATTTTTATCATCAATATTTATTTTTATCATCAATATTTATTTTTATCATCAATATTTATTTTTATCATTAATATTTATTTTTATCATTAATATTTATTTTTTATCATTATTATTTATTTCTATCATTATTATTTATTTTTATCATTAATATTTATATCTATCATTATTATTTATTTTTATCATTAATATTTATTTTTTATCATTATTATTTATTTCTATCATTATTATTTATTTTTATCATTAATATGTATTTTTATCATTATTCTTTATTTTTATCATTATTATTTATTTTTATCATTAATATTTATTTTTATCATTAATATTTATTTTTATCATTATTATTTATTTTTATCATTATTTATTTTTATCAATAATATTTATTTTTATCATTAATATTTATTTTTATCATTAATATTTATTTTTATCATTATTATTTAATTTTATCATTAATATTTATTTTTATCATTAATATTTATTTTTATCATCAATATTTATTTTTATCATCAATATTTATTTTTATCATCAATATTTATTTTTATCATCAATATTTATTTTTATCATTAATATTTATTTTTATCATTAATATTTATTTTTATCATTAATATTTATTCTTATCATTAATATTTATTTTTTATCATTATTATTTATTTTTATCATTATTATTTATTATTATCATTAATATTTATTTTTATCATTAATATTTATTTTTATCATTAATATTTATTTTTATCATTAATATTTATTTTTATCATTAATACTTATTTTCATCTTTAATATATATTTTTATCATTATTATTTATTTTTATCATTAATATTTATTTTTATCATTAATATTTATTTTTATCATTAATATTTATTTTTATCATTATTATTTATTTTATCATTATTATTTATTTTTATCAATAATATTTATTTTTATCATTAATATTTATTTTTATCATTAATATTTATTTTTATCATTAATATTTATTTTTATCATTGTTATTTATTTTTATCATTAATATTTATTTTTATCATTAATATTTATTTTTATCATTAATATTTATTTTTATCATTAATATTTATTTTTATCATTAATATTTATTTTTATCATTAATATTTATTTTTTATCATTATTATTTATTTCTATCATTATTATTTATTTTTATCATTAATATTTATTTTTATCATTTTTATTTATTTTTATCATTATTATTTATTTTTATCATTAATATTTATTTTTATCATTAATATTTATTTCCATCTTTAATATTTATTTTTATCATTATTATTTATTTTTATCATTAATATTTATTTTTATCATTAATATTTATTTTTATCATTAATATTTATTTTTATCATTAATATTTATTTTTTATCATTATTATTTATTTTTATCATTATTATTTATTTTCATCATTAATATTTATTTTTATCATTAATATTTATTTTTATCATTAAAATTTATTTTTATCATTAATATTTATTTTTATCATTATTATTTATTTTTATCATTAATATTTATTTTTATCATTAATATTTATTTTTTATCATTATAATTTATTTTTATCATTAATATTTATTTTTATCATTAATATTTATTTTTATCATTAATATTTATTTTTATCATTAATATTTATTTTTATCATTATTATTTATTTTTATCATTAATATTTATTTTTATCATTAATTTTATTTTTATCATCAACATTTATTTTTATCATTAATATTTATTTTTATCATTAATATTAATTTTTATCATTATTATTTATTTTTATCATTAATACTTATTTTTTATCATTAATATTTATTTTTATCACTAATATTTATTTTTATCATTAATATTTATTTTTTATCATTAATATTTATTTTTATCATCATTATTTATTTTTATCATCATTATTTATTTTTATCATAATTATTTATTTTTATCATTATTTATTTTTATCATCAATATTTATTTTTATCATCAATATTTATTTTTATCATTAATATTTATTTTTATCATTAATATTTGTTTTGATCATTAATATTTATTTTTATCATTAATATTTATTTTTATAATTAATATTTATTTTCATCATTATTATTTATTTTTATCATTAATATTTATTTTTTATCATTAATATTTATTTTTATCATTATTATTTATTTTTATCATTAATATTTATTTTTATCATTATTATTTATTTTTATCATTATTATTTATTTTTATCATTAATATTTATTTTTATCATTAATATT
>JAPQNM010000005.1:5664410-5666910 GCA_029783475.1 Metacarcinus magister
GTAATGTCCTAAGTAACATACCTGCTTCATTCTCTTCTCATTCAGTCTTGCATTGTATACCAAGGAGGTTAATTACCATATGTTTTATGTAAGTTGCTTTGGTCCAACAACAAGACTTTTTGCGTTAACAATTGTTGAACTTTTCTTCCCAACAAGATAAATGGTCAGTTCCCGTAGTAACATTCGTGCCCTTTTGTAATTTGGATGAATGGAAAATAACTTTATTGATGCTGATAAAGACAAAGGAAAAGAATGAGCTGGTAAGATTATTAGGTCGTAATATGAGCCGAAGTAAATCTGGATAGACAAAAGGTAAAGACGAGTGTAGAAAGTTGAAGTAAACTTTGCCGCGACTGAGAATGTCTGGTAAGAAGATCCAGAAGTTATATATTCATTGTTATAAACACGTTATAAACACTCATAATCCAAGAGCGCAAAAGTCGCAATTCTGTCCCAGCTTTGTTATTTAGAGGATCAATGAGATCGGAGTAGTAGGAGTAGTATGGTTGCCAAGCCACGTGTTGTGTAGGCGTGCGCGCGCCGAGTGGTGGGGATGGTAGTGGGACGTCGTGACCGCCCGCCCCTTTATGTGGATGACGTGGGTTGCCCGGATACCAAGCTCCAGTCAACACAAAAGGCGTGACAATTGTGTTCAGTAAGCATACAACTTCAAGGGAGTACCTACGATAGGAATAAACTGCGTCAAAGGGCCGTGAAGAGCGCACACTTACCGCCTGAAAAAGACACAACTCATCGTTAGCTTGTTCGTGTTTAGTTTCCTGCCTCCCACCCCACAACTCCCTGCTCTCCACACAAAACCTTCGTCAGTATCGAGTGTGGTTGTCTCCAGTCAGGTTGTCCTGTACGTTTAGTGAGGCGTGACAAGTGAGTGCAGCGCATGGGGTAAGGAACAAGACTTGTAACCCTCCCATTATCACACGTGTCCCAGCGAGTGGTGATTGGTGCCACGAATGCCCTTATTCCCCTCATCCACCTTCATTTTAATCGGCAATAATGTCAGCCACAAGAAATAGGCACCAAGGTAACAACAAGAGCAGGAATAAGGATCTCCTTCCCCAGCAGAGCTCCAGCAATTGCCAGCAGGAGGCTAACTCTTCCACCAAGCCGAGAAGCCACCGCCCTGACCTGAGTGTCCTGCAAGCCGTGATCAGACTCCTCGTCATCTTAGTCAAAGGGTTCTGTGCCTTGGTGATCCTCACCATCCTCTTCAACCTCCTATTGGTCATCATTAACAAGGCAGTGCTGAGTGGTGCGATCAGCCGCTATATCCCCTCCACCTACTGGAAGGATATCTTAAGCCGATGATGACCCGCGCCCCAGTCACCTGTTCCGTGCCTTGCCGTGCTCTTGCTGTATGAGTCTCCATTCATGTAGTATTGCCTCTGTACAAGCATTGATACTTAAGTGAAAATGTGCCGCAAACTGCAGTATACGCGATTAACGTTTTTTGATATGACCACCCGAGGTTTGCAAGCATTTCTTATATAATTCTGTAACTCGCGAGGCAGGAGACTGATGATAGCCAGACAACCGTTCTCCCAACGCCCCATATAAGTGTAGTGCGTGGTTAAGGTGATATTTGCCAGCAGGTCTGTTCTGAAAGAAGACGCAGAAAAATAAGCTTGAATAACAGCTTAATTGGAAGAGGAATAATGCCTGGTGGAGTTAGGAGAGAGATGCATTGCCTGGCTCGGCAGATGTTATTGCTGGGAGTGGCGGTGGTGGCGGCGTGCGGGCTGCTGCTCTTTCACTTGGCCAACCGGGAGGACGACACGAGTACGTTGTTGTTGTTGTTATTGTTGTTGATAATATGTGTGTGTGTGTGTGTGTGTGTGTGTGTATGTGTATGTGTATGTGTGTGTGTGTGTGTGTGTGTGTGTGTGTGTGTGTGTGTGTGTGTGTGTGTGTGTGTTCTTACCTAATCATTTCCTAATTGGATTTCTACAGGATTGAGTCAAGCTCGTGTGACCTGTCTTTTGATACTATTCTATCATAATGTTCTTTTAAATTTACAATGATCATGGCATACACGATTTCTTCCGATTATATACTCCAAATGTTTATCGTCTTGTCTGCCTGTCTGGAAAGGTGAATTTTCTCATAGTACTTTGATCTTTTCTTGTTGTGTTCTTTTGAAAATGACTGTTTAGGTTCTATATACTGATTAATGGCAATATTTTTCTTACCTTCGACACATGCATATAGGTTGTTATATATGTTCCGAAATTTTCATTCATATGGTCTTCTGGTGATAGTCTACAATAGATAGTTACTCCTAAACCTTTATCCTTCTTTCAAATTCCTGTAACCTGCTGCCCCCTAGTATGTAGTCCCAGACGGTCCTCTTTGCATTCTTTCCGAACTTTATTACATAATATTTTTTTCATTGAAGTTCACATGCCATTTACGACTCCATTAATGTAAGTTTCTTGAATCCTTTTTCTAATTCTGTGTAAGAATATTCGTTATCGATTAACTA
>JAPQNM010000005.1:5674410-5726910 GCA_029783475.1 Metacarcinus magister
AGAGCCATTAACCACCCAGAACTAACTTACAAAGGATAGAGATACATTGTAGTAGTGGATGATGAGCAGAAAAGAGGCCATTACATTAATTGCTTAGGTCAATAAGATTCAGTTTTAATTACCTTAGTCCTCCATTCAGGGGAGTGGGTATGGAGGCGCAGGTGATTAAGCAGATTTGGAAGAAACGATGGTGGGAACGTTACGGGAGATTCATAAGGAAGGCGACTATTGCATTAAAAAAAAAAGGTTAAGGGGTGTATTAATAAAAATATTCATAAGGAAGATAGCCATTAAACTAAGATTTATAATAACGGTTTACTTATTCAAAATTCACCCATTTAAGATTTGGATTTAATGTAACTGTTCACACAGCAATCAAGTAAAGACAATAGAACGCCCATCGTGGAAATTAAACTATAACCAATCTCCAATAACTAACTATTCAACTACTAATGAAAATAGTATTCACAGGTATATTTCAAACCTTCATTAACAGCTTATAAATATTCCAAGCTTAATGGAAAGCTTTTAAGTTTACAAAGCAACCAAGCAAGAACTTTCAACAAATCCAAAACCGTTCGTGAAACTTTAATAAGTTTACCAAATAATCCGCCCGAACTAGGTAGCCACAAACCTGCTGCTTAGGTTAACAAGTGTAGTGAAGATTGAGGGTGAGAATCTGGCAAAGTTAAATGATGAGACGCACATAAGAGACTACACATTGACATCCTTTCACTATACGAGACCAAATTCACACCCGCACACATCCTTACTAACAAAACCAACGCAAAGTAATGTAATACAACAGATATAACTAGTCTTACACCTCAACACCTTTACTAATTACCTTAACTACATCATTCTTCCACAGCACTTAGCCAGTCACCTCCACGACACGCACAACCTTGCGTCCACCGTACACACTAAACCTACCGAACACTTCACCCCAAACCAAAGAACACAAATAAACCACAGCAACATAATCACAACATACCTTCCTTCCTCCTGACACTTGTTAAATAAAGTTTATTACCTCATCTGCGTCGCCTTACATCCTGAAGTGAGGTGGTGGTGGTGGCTGCCTTGTTAACCCTAGAGGTGGTGTTATTGCTAGCTGTTTGCGAAGAAATGTGCACCAAATCAAAGTCAATACGTAGTTCTTCAAATCTATATAGATCTTTAAAACATTTCCATAACCAAACCATTATATTAACTGAATATCAACATCTGTAACACCATCTGTAACACCACCTGCAACATCTTACCTTGGCCGAGCGTGGAGGAGTGTCACAGCCCCGCCACACACAAGGCTAGAGGTAAACATTGGACGAGACAAGCTTCGGAGCGTTCATGTCTCGTCTCACCTCACGTCACCTCACCTCGCCTCGCCTTATAATAAACATATGTTACATTATTTTTGTCCAAATAATACTACCTTCATTAAGATCTAAAAAATTGAATTAAACGAGCACACGACACTCACCTATATGATTGATGGATTGACTTTGAACACTTTTTGAACATTATAAACTCGAATGAGGACTGAATATGCAACGCTCAAAGCAATACTTAAGTTGAAATAATGTTTTGTCGATGACATTGAAAGAAATAGTCTAAAATACATCGATGATTCTGTATTAGTTTGGTATGAAAATCAGGTTGTTAGTGTGTACTATAACACTGCGTGCGCGTGCGTGTTCTTACCCAATTTAATATCTCTCTCTCCCTCTCCTCGACATGAAGCACGGAGTAAGAAAAAATAAATAAAAATTAAAATAATTCACGATTTATTTACAAAGTGACGAAAACACTTTAATTACCTCATCCATGTACGCCTTGACTAGGAAGTAAATTAGTCAAGTATTAGAACTAACGTGATAGGAAGGCAATACTCAACCTCCTTGGTACACAAAACACATGCAGTTACTGAGGCTATGAAGTATGCAGTTACTGAGGCTATGAAGTGTGTCGAAAGAGTAGTAATTATGAGGCAAGATGTAATGATAACTAATGGATATGAGGATAAGGAGTTAGAGGAAGGAAATGGAATATATAGAATACTTATTTGTCATGTCACTCCCTTCTCACCCTGTAGCGTTGATGGTAGTTATGGTAGCGAACTACAGTCCGAGCGTATAGTAGTACTTAAGATGTTAATAGCACTTAAAAATCTTTAGGGAGTAACAAAACTGAGGCATCACTCGACAACAAATATATTTAACTTTCAAAACAAACATGGTAATATAAACGCCGGGAATAAATCCGGTAAGGGAGGGAAGCACTCCTCCTTACTCCTTCCAGGCACGGGCTAAAGTCAGCCTCTTCCACCTTAACACAATACTACTAACACATCCTAACACTAACACAAGCAAGCGAAAGGCACAGGGTACGTTTCCTCTCAGTCAGAAAAACCCTGTAACACAACACTCATATAAGTATTTACACTTCACATAATTAATAACTAACTTCAATATAAATAAATAAATATATATATATATATATATATATATATATATATATATATATATATATATATATATACACACACACACACACACAAGCTAATCTACACAAGCTAATCTATTCACTTTGAAAAACTATCCACTCACCTGCAATCGAGGGTACTGCGTCTTGCAGATGGCAGTAAGAAGTGAGCCTTCCTGACAATCCTGGCTAACTTTTCGACTACCATCCACGACGTGTCTCCTACTTCTAAATCCTCAACCCTACAACTCTCGATCCCCCGAACCCTAATTAAACCAGAAGAAAAACGCTTGTTTGGTCCTAAAGGGTCAATAAAGTTACGCCCGTTACATATTGACGTCATGTTTAATAGACTTCGTTAATAGTGGTTGACTTTGAACACTCTTTGAACATTATAAACACGAGTGAGGACAGAATATGCAACGCTCAAAGCAATACTTAAGTTGAAATAATGTTTTATCGATGACATTGAAAGAAATAATCTAAAATACATCGATGATTCTGTGTTAGTTTGATATGAAAATCAGGTTGTTAGTGTGTGGAAGGATTGTTCAGTCATTTAATCAGTGTTGGTTTAAGTGTGTTGTGATCGCTCCTCTCACACCTGCATCATCATCATCATCATCATCATCATCATCATCTTTACCAACCTTCATTAACCACCACCACCACCACCATCTCCCCTGGATCTCTCTCTCTCTCTCTCTCTCTCTCTCTCTCTCTCTCTCTCTCTCTCTCTCTCTCTCTCTCTCTCTCTCTCTCTCTCTCTCTCTCTCTATACACGATCATTGCCAGAGATAAATAGATATAGATATTTAGATAAAAGAGAGAGAAAAAACCATAAGAATATAAGGAAGATACAAAAGGCCCGGAGGCCTACACGTGGTATGTACTTCCTGTTACTCCAATACTCCCTTATTATCTACATCCACCTTTCATCCCATTCCGTAAAGCCGTCTAGTCTTTTTAAAACTCCCTATCGTCTGTGCACTAACTACCTGCTCACTGAGTCTGTTCCAATCATCCACCACCCTATTTGTAAACCAAGTTCTGCCTATTTTTTTATAAATCTACATTTTTTCCAGTTTGAATCCGTTACTTCTTGTTCTATCCTGACTACTGATCATAAGAACCTTTTCTACATCCACTTTATTAAAACCCTGCACCTACTTAAATACTTCATCAGATCTAATCTTATTCTACGCCTCTCCAGTGAATGTAATTTCAAAAGCTTCAGTCTATTGCTTTATTGTTCCCATTCTAGATATGGTGTTACTGACACAGATGGAGCAAGTCCGCGATGTTGTCTTCTCTTAAAGTCAGTGTCAAACCTTGTTGAAAGGCAGTAATGAGTCCTTTAAGCCAAAACCTTTACCATAATGGATACAATAAGACAATCAATTATTGATCGCTCTTTCTTATTTTTCAATTTATTTATTTATTTATTGATTCCATACAAATTGTTATGTGTACAAATAAACAAACATGTAAAATTACAATAAAAATTAAGTAAATAGACATGCTGGGTGACCATGACCTCCAAAACCACTCACCCAGCATACTCAAACTGCTCGGTTCAGTTTGGGTAGTTGCTGCAAAACACATTGCCTTGTGGTGCGAAGACAATCTGAGCTGCGAAGTAGAGTAGTTTGTTTAGGACCTTCTCATCCCCCTCTAAGAGGGCTCTTTTCAGTTCTGCCACAGACAGATCTTGGGCACACCGCTTGGCAAACACATTTCCTGTGTTTAAAGCTGCATGCCTAAGCAGCTGGCGCCACAGTTTCTACATAACGCCGACGTAGAATTTAACCGCTAAGAACATAACTTTGCTAGACCGAGATGGAAGTATGTTTAACCCTTAGTGAGGCTAGTTATCAACAAGGCCTACTCGATTTTGTTGGTAGGTGTGAACGAGCTGCAAATTCCCAGGTAATGTTTGGTCCTTCCCCACTAGGCTGGCAGGATGTGCGTCACCGTGGCCACCATGGTCAGTTCAGCTCGTGCTCTGCAGCAGCGTTTCCCCGGCGCTGTATTGGTGAGTGTGGTTCACTTACGTCACAGTGAACTGGCATTTTAACTAACACAACAAAAAGTATAACGAAGTACTAAATAAAGTTCACAGGCACAGTAGTATTACAAAAATTACCCTTGACACCTCAAACCATGAGTTGTAAACTAATAAATATCTACTTACAGCATTTAAAGAACAGCACATAAAGAAGTTTATAATGACTGTGTTAGTGGTGTGAAATCAAAAATAAGCATTTAACTATTGAGTTGAATGTGTTTCAGGTGCTTCACCACGAGCATTTGGTCTTTCATCCTTTGCGTGTGCTGCACGCTGTGAACAAGTTTCTGGGTCTGAGGGTGAGCAGCCGCCGCCTCGCCGCCACACTCGCCCTCCTTGGTCTTGACACCCCAGAGCAGGAGCGTCTCCAGCTGGCCAAAGTGAGTGTGGCACCTTACTTTTAGTGTAAATCATTGTATTTCGTCTTCCCCCGCCAAGAATCTCGCATTCCCATAGATCCCCAGGCTTGTTGAGGGTGATAAGGATATTTTAGAATATGTGCATTTGCTACAAAAATTAAAGTCAAAATAATTCAAAATGGATCAAAATCCATACGAAAATTGTTATTTAGAGCCAGGTGCATTATGGTGAAACTATAAAAATTTACCCTTTATACATTTTGAGGTGTAAAACTATCGAACTGAAATGCCACACGAGTTTGGCCCTTTTGAGCATAGGCCTCTACTGAAAAAGATCCTTGTATTTCAGATGTGGCAGCTGGACTTGACACTTCAGGAAGTGCGGCAGGTGGACAAAAGCTGCAGCAAGTATTACCATACCATTGGGTACTTGCCTGTCCCACACACCGTTACTCCCAGAACCAACTTTTTTGTTCCCTGGATGGAAGCTAATCTCTGAAGCTTTACCTTGTGCACATATCACAGGTATTTACTATATATTTTGTAGAATTACACCCAGGTATCCACACCATGAAAAGTGGCATTCCTGAATATGCAAGGTATACATATATCCTGACATATATGTGGTGTCTAGAATAGCCAGTACAGTATAGCAATTATCTACAGTCCAATCCTACCCTTATTATTGGTATTTTTTTTCCTTCCTGTCTTTCACAGTGCTCTTTAGAACACCTTAAAATGTAGATTCAGAAGAAGAGAAATGCCCCCTTCCCTCTATCCCATACAATCTAGGGCACATGTGGTAATAACACATGGTTTTTGGAAAGGGGAGACAAGAATATCACCAATTTATGAGCAAAACAAATAATTATGTGGCAGTCTAACCAAACTTCATTAATAAATGTGAAGTCGACGAATCTCTAGTAAACAGCGACCATAACATTGTTACAATTAAGTGAAAGTTTCAAATTAAGATTAAAGAAAATGTGCTACTGATACCTAACTGTATAGGAAAGCGAATTTTGCAAAAATTAAAAGGGAGTTTGAATTAGTCAACTGGAATCAGTGTTTCGATAATATATGCATATATGAAATGTACATGACGTTTACAGGTAATCTCAAATCAATAGTTTACAGAAATATTCCACACAGACTACAAAGAGTCCATCAATGTAAACCATTATGGATGACAGACTGCTCACAAAAAACGATAGCTGATAAGAGAAAGGCATACAAAAAATATACATTATCGCAGTCAACCTCAGATTTTAATAGTTACGTCAATCTCAAATGAACGTGTGTAAAATAGATAAGAAAAAACAAACATGAATATGAAGTATGGATCTCCCATGAAGCCAAGAAAAATCCCAGTGTTCTCCAGCTACATCCGAACCAAAAAAAAAAAAAAAAAAAAAAAAGATAATGTAAGCCCATTATTAGATAATGATAAACTAATTTTTGATGGCAAAGGAATGGCCTCTATTCTAAATTTTAACATTCAGTAAAATTTGACTGAAGAGAACAACACCGTTATCTCTAATCTGCTGAACATATTGCATGGGCCTGACGAAGAGAAGTTTCATATAATAAATTGATGTACTGCGTTTGTGTGTGAAAAAAAATTGGAGAAAAATTGTAATACCACAAGTATATGTATAGTTATATGTTTTCATTAGGTATGGACACACACACACACACATTGGATCTCATATTCACAAAAAGAACTGACATAATTGAAAATTTGACATATACGTGCCCATTAGGCAAAATTGATCATGTGGTGTTGCAATTTGAGATATTGGGACGAGTCCAGCCCCGGAGAGATGAAAGATACAAGGAAAAAAGGCCGAACTATGGAAAAGCAAACTTTACGGACTTGAGGACTTTTTTTACCGAAGTTGATTGGAGACCATTTAGGGAGACAGAAAATATACAAAAGAAGTATGAGTGTTTTTTGGATATTTACAGAGAGGCTATAGAGAAATTTGTACCCAAATTCAGAGTTAAAGAGAAATGGAGGAAAGACTGGTTTAACAAAAGATGTGAGAGTGCGAAAAAGAAAAGAGACGACACATGGAGGAAGTATAGAAAGAGAATGGATAATTTATCAAGAAATGAATATCGAAGAGCTAGGAACGACTACGTAAAGACCCGGAGGGAAGAAGAGGGAAATTTCGAGAAATCCATAATAGATAAATGTAAAGAGGAACCCAAGCTATTTTATAGATTTGTTAATGGAAAATTGAAACAAAGAGAAGGAATTGATAAAATAAAAGTGTCAGATACTGTGTATGAGGATCCAAAGATGCAAGCTGAAATTATGAACAAGTGTTTTCAAGGAGTCTTTACAAAAGAAAAGGAATTTAATAACATTGAAGGAGTAAAAAGGCAAACAACTTTGAGCAATATAGTAACGAATGAGCAGGAAATACTGAAAATGCTAGAAATCCTAGATGTTAGAAAAGCAGTGGGACCAGATGGAGTCTCTAACTGGATACTGAAGGAATGCCGTCATCAACTGGTAGATAAATTGCATGATATGATAATGTGCTCTGTAAGGAAAGGAAAAATACCCAGGGAATGGAAACAAGCAACCATTGTACCTATATACAAGGGAGGTAGTAAGGAAGATCCTCTGAATTATAGACCAGTGTCTCTAACCAGTCTTGTGGGCAAGCTCTGTGAAAGAATCATCAAAGAAAGATGGGTGGCATATTTGGAAAAGAATGAGATAGTTTCTGAGAGACAATTCGGATTTAGAAGTGGAAGCTCATGTGTTTCCAACTTATTATGCTTCTACTCAAGAGTGATAGACATAATACAGGAAAGAGATGGGTGGGTTGACTGTGCTTACTTGGACTTAAAGAAAGCATTTGATAAGGTGCCACACACAAGACTCTTGTGGAAATTGAAATATGAGGGAGGACTGGATGGCGCTCTACTGACATGGATGGAGGACTTTCTGAGAGGAAGGAAAATGAGGACTGGGGTGAAGGATTGTGTCTCAGATTGGAGGGATGTGAGCAGTGGAGTGCCGCAAGGAGCAGTTCTGGCACCAATAATGTTTCTGATATATGTGAATGGCTTAATTGATGGCATAGGTAGTTATGCAAGCCTATTTGCAGATGATGTGAAAATCATGAAGAGGATAGAACGAAGAGAAGACTGCATGATGTTACAGGATGATCTGAACAAAATCTTTGAGTGGAGTCAACGTTGGGAAATGGAATTTAATAATAGGAAATGCAAAGTTCTGAGAATGGGCAAGAGTACCAAGAGAATAGAAGCGGAGTATAAAATGGGAGATGCAGTGCTCCAAGGAGCAAGTGATGAAAAAGACCTAGGAGTAATAGTACAGGATGATTTGTCCCCTAGAAAACACATTAGCAAGGTTGTTGGAGTAACATACAGACTTATTACTAAGATCAAGACAGCTTTTACATATATGGACTAGGAAATGTTGAAGAAACTGATCGTATCTATGATTCGTCAGCAACTTGAATATGCCACGTTGGCGTGGTCCCCATACAAAAAGAAAGATATAACAAGAATTGAGAGAATTCAAAGAGCAGCAACAAGACTGTCTCCAAGTCTAATAAATCTAACTTATGAGGAAAGATTGTATAAGTTGGGACTGATCTCATTAGAAAAAAGGAGAGAAAGGGGAGACTTGATAGCGGTGTATAGAACAATGAATGGAATGGATAGACTTGACATGGATGATTTGTTTGTGGGACACGAGAAATACAAGGGGACATGGTAAGAGTCTGAAGAAGATAAGGTGCTTGCAAGACGTCAAAAAATATAGTTTTCCACACAGATGCATTGATACTTGGAATGGACTGGATAGTGAGACAGTGGAAGCGGTGTGTGTGCATGAATTTAAAGCTAAAATTGATAAAGAAAGATATGGAGACGGGACCCCACGAGTGTGAGCTCATTTCCCGTAAACTACAACTAGGTAAATACAACTAGGTAAATACTCTACGCCTCTCAAGTGTAATATCAAAAGCTTCAGTCTCCTCTCATAACTAAAATTATGAATCCCCTCTATCATTTTGGTCATCCTTCTCTGCACTGACGAACAATCCTATATCCATTCTATAATACGGGAACCAAAACCGCACTGCATAGTCGAGGTGAAGTCTGACTAACGCTAAATACAATTTCAGAAGAACCTCAGCACTTCTACTTTTAACACTCCTAACAATGAATCCTAACACCCTATTAGCCCGATTTCTAGCCTCAATACATTGTTTTCTGGGATGGAGGTCTGAGCTAACCTGTACACCCAAATCTCTCTCACATTCTGATCTATTCAGTTTTACCTTGCTTATGTTGTACCTGTTGTGAGAATTTTCCCGACCAACATTCATTAATCTACACTGGCCAAGATTAAAATCCATCTGCCACCTAACCACCCACTCATTTAACCTATCTAAGTCTCTCTGCAAGCCCTTTACATATTGTAGTGTTAACATAAGTGTTTAATCTTGATATATTACAAATTGAATTCTTATCTTTCCGATGTAGTATTGTCTGTGCGAGTGTGTCCTTCCCATGTCTGGTTGTGTCCAGTGCTTTAAGTCTCATTTTTCTCAAACTGTATCAAGTGGTTTCATGTCAACACACAACCTTCACTTGATCAATCACTTACTTTTTGGAGCTTGTACTTCAGAAATCTTGTTCCACTTGTTTGTATAAGCGTGCCCTTAAGACTTCATGATGGCATTGTTCCTGTAAAGTGAGAAACTATAAACACTGACTAATAACATGGATGTAAATTGTTATCTAATGTTTAACACCAGGAATTAGAATTGTTGTAATTATTATTTAGAGATACTTAATATTGATTGCCAGTAAAGTGATGAGTTCGTGATAGTATTGATCATGTAATATGAAATTTATAAGATTTCTAAGCTTTAATTGATGTTATTTTATACAGGTATGTATGAAATACATTTTTTAAGCAATAAAGAAAAGATAATTGTAATTGTTTAATTGAAAGATATTCCTATTAAAATTAAATTTTATCGTGTAGATTATATTACAATGTCTTTTTGGTAAAATTTTACATCTTCACCATAATGGCGTTTGTTTAAGTCTCCATTTTCGGAATGCACCTCGTCCAACTCCCTACTTTTGGTCATAGAGAACATTTGATAGCTTCTATATTAACCTAACCTAACATAACCTATATTAACCAAACCTTAACCTACATTGACAAATAACAGAACCTTGTTCAAACAAAACTAAACTTTATTTTTCGAAGAGAAGGTCTCACAGAAAACATTGAATATATCACAAACTAAGAATTTGCGACGGAAATGTAATTAAAGAAAACCTTCTCAAAATGCATCAGGTAATGCAATAATATATCCCTAAATTCTCTAGAGCATTATGGTGAAGATGTAAAATAATACCAATTTAGGTTATGTTATGTTAATTTAGAAGATATCAAATGTTTGCTATAACCAAAAATCGGGGATTGGGCGAGGTGCATACGCCATTTTCTTTCGTAGCCAAACGCCAGTTTTTGTGACCATTGCACATTCGTTAATAGGTCATTGCTAGGATAGGTTAGTGATTCTGGCACCTAGTTCTTAGCGTAAATTATTATATTTCGCCATCCCCACCCAAGAATCCCGTATTCCCACAGGTCCCCAATCTTGTTGTGGGTGATAAGGATATCTTATTATATATGCATTTGCGACGGAAATGAATGTCAAAATCATCCGAAATGGATTAAAATCTATACGAGTAGCGTGTTATTTTTATCCAGGTGCATTCGGGTGAAGAGGTAAAAATTTACCCATTCGGTTAAAAATGTAAAATAATACCATAGGAAAAGGTTATCAATGATCCTGTATGAATTTTACGAGGAAAATGTTAACCGGCTTTACAACAAACATGGCTGAGCGGTGGTTGTGATGCTTGGAGGGACAAGACAGGCTGGTGCTCTACGAACACCACTATTGACACTATTATGGTATTACTGTCACTGTAATGCACGTGGTCACTCGCAAATAGTCTCAAATAATAACTGGTTTTCAGGTTTTATAATGTAACACTGGACATTGTGACGATACAAAGTGTACCCACCTCTGCCTGGACCGAGCAGGTGTCATGGCTGTCCTGCCACCTACCTGCTCCAAAACAAGGTTATCACAACTCACCTGGACGCCGGTTTATGGCCACAGATGGCAGCCATTTCCTCCACTTGTCTCAAGGGTTTCTACAAAGTAGCTGGTGGCCTCGGCGCTCCTCTCTGAAATAGTATTACTGACACGACAGGAGAAGATGAATGTTGTGAACCTCACTGGCTGGCGGTCAACGCATGTCTAGCTGCGTGCAGTGTGTCAGGACCGAGTCGTGGCTTCGGGATCTTTGTGCGCAAGATTCAAACAGGGTTTCAAATACTCGATGAATAGATTGTCCAGATTATAAGCATCCCCACACCACCATACATCTCATAGTATAACTAATTGTCCACTCCATGATTGTTGCCACAACACTATAATATACCTCTCGAGCTCCCAGTGGTCACCTCGGCCCCGGTGTGGCGGGTAAAAGTGACGACCGTCTCAAAAGTGGCGACATCGCTTCTGCGCATGCGCTGGAACCTTCTGCGCTGCCAGCCGCATGACTCAAACATTGCAGTGACTGTTATCACTCTCTCCGTCTGTCTCCCTCGCCTCTGTCCAGCGAGCGACTGTAGTCATGACCGACCACCATCATCTCCTCAACATTCTGCCGACAGCAGTACGACATTTCTACTCCCAGCGCATGCGCAGAAGCGATGTCGCCACTTTTGAGACGGTCGTCACTTTTACCCGCCACACCGGCGAGGAACTCTTACTTACCTTAGTTGAAGGCAAAGGAAGAAAACAAGGTATGGCTATAAATCTTTCTTTTAATTAGAAACATTTTATGGTGTTCACTTACAACATGCATCGACACTTAATTATTTTGTTTCTGAATTTTTGGTAAAATTTTACATCTTCATCATAATGGCGTCTGTTTGCGAAATAAAATCGCATCTGCGCCTCTTCCAACTCCTTTCTTTTGGTCATAGAAAACATTTGATAGCTTCTATATTAATATAACATAATCTAACCAAACCTTAATCTATAAATACAAAAAACAGAAACTTGTTCAAACCAAACTAAACTTTACTTTTCGAAGAGAAGGTCTCACAGAAAACATTGAATATCTCAAACTAAGAATTTGCGACGGAAATGTAAGTAAGAAAACCTTCTCAGAATGCATCAGGTAATGCAAAAATATAATCCACAAATCTCTAGAGCATTCTGGTGAAGATGTAAAATAATGCCAATTTTTTTCTTATCCTCTTGTGTGTGTGTGTGTGTGTGTGTTTACCTAGTTGTATTTACCTAGTTGTAGTATACAGGGCCTGAGCTACACTCGTGTGGTCCTGTCTCCGTATCTATATTTGTCTAGTTTTTCCTTCAGTTGATGTACATTTTTTGCCATTATCACCTTCCTTCAGTCCATTAAATGTATGTATATTTCTTTTGGGGAAAACTGTACTTTTTTGTATCTTTCAAGCAAATTCCTTTATGCAGTATTTTCTTGTGTCCCCTCAAATTTTTAGCCTCTCCTTTTCTTCTTAATATTAGGTCTTTTCTATCTGTTTCTTCCAGGTTGTTCATCAATTTATATATTGTGATTAAGTCACCTCTTTCTCTTCTTTCTTTCAATGTTGTTAAGTGCATTTCTTTTAATCTTTCCTCATATGGTAGGTCTTCCAATTCTGGCACCATCTTAGTTGCAATTCTCTGTATTCTTTCTAATTTCAACATATGCTTTTTCTTGTGCGTGTGTGTGTGTGTGTGTGTGTGTCATTCACCATGGTCTTGAGGATCATGCGCTGGACTCGTGATTACCAGCCACTACCATCCCGGAGAGAACTTGCAGTTTATTATATGGTCTGATTCAATTCAAAGTCTTATGACCATATTAACAAAAAAAAAGACGAAATCCTTTCCTTGTGAATAGGTGCCCAGGAGCACATCATCAACAATCTGATCTCATCTGATGGAAATAAACATGAAGAATTTGTTTCTTTTGAAGAGACTACTGATACAACAGGAGATACCTTATACTACAATTTTATATGCAAGAAACTGGAAGACTTTGGCCTGGACAAGAACAAGGTTGTGGGTTTAGGATTTGATGGTGCATCCAACATGTCCAATAGAATTAAAGGTATACAGGCACGTTTTGCAAGTGATGTTCCTACAGCAGAATATGTGCATTGCAGAGCACATTGTTTAAACTTGACAATCGCACACTCATGCAAGGAGGCAGCAGGCAGAAACTTGTATTCAGTTGTTGTGACATTGTAAAATTTATTAATGCTTCAGCAAAACAGCTTCATATTTATACATTTCAAAATGAAGATGCTAATCGTTTGAACATTTTTTGTGCCACCAGATGGGGATATCATGAACAAACAGTTGGAGTTTTTCTTCAGAACATAGGAAATGTCATTGACATATTACAGTTTATCAAAAACAACGATACAGACCCAGGAACCACATCAAAGACAGGGACATTTCTTGGAAGCATTCACTCCTTCCAATTCCTTACATTCTCACCCTGATAATTGTCCATCATTACCTAAATTTTACAAAGCCTCTTTCCTTATCTTTACAAAGTACACCGAATAACCTGATTGAAGCTACACAATAGTGCAATGAATTAGTGGAAATGCTCAAGATGAAACGATCTGATCCATCATCCTACCAGCTGCTTTACCACAAGGCAGAAGATATAGCTGCTGAATTAGAAGTTGACATAAGACAACTTCAATCTATTGGTCGCCAAAAACACTGAGGAAATGCTCCAGCAACCACTTCAAAGGAATACTTCAAAAGGAATCAACAAAACGCCTTTTTGGACCACCTTATTGTATAGCTAAATTATCGTCTTTGTAGCTCTACCAACAGAGTTAAGGCAGAACATTTATTGCCGCAAAATCTTGAAAATATTTCAAATGAATATGTGATAGCAGTAAAAGATGCATATGCTCCGTTCATCTGTGTTCCTGACTTAGCAGTTACCAGAGTGTGTTGAAGCTACAAAACATCTATATCCTAACCAGCACAATATTTACAGCTCTTTTAACAATGCCTGTCAGTACTTCATCTGCTGAAATGGCTCAAGTCATACTTGTGATCTACCATGGCTTCTGACAGGCTAACTACTCTTGCACTGTTGCATATTCACCAGGACATTGCTACAGATTATGTTCGTGTTTTGCAGTCATTTGATGGTAGTCGACACAGGCGCATTGCATTAATTTATCACTCATCAGTTTGAGTTTTGTACAATACATAAGGAATTTACTTAAATTTGGTCATATAGTCTTTTTTCAATACACAAAATCACTGAGTGGATGCAAAGTTTTGTGGGTAATTGCTTAAACAGTTTTTTTTTCTTCAGATATTGAATGTTTGACCTGTACCAAGAATACTAAAGTAGCCATTTACATAACATTACAGATGTATGGAAAAAGGTGATGAAAATTACACTTACATGAAAATAATTTAGTTTATTTCTCCTGAATAACTTTCAGATAGCTTTAGAATGCTCCGAAATTTGATAAAAACTCCCGAAATCCAGCTGAGGAGGCTTGCTTCACTCACCAGCCACACCCATGAATAGTGGGCCCTTCATAGCATATGTGTCCACTACAGGCATCTCTGTGGGCTCCCCTGATTTAAATGTATTTACTCATGTCAGCCTGTATCGTCTGCTAAGGTTGATGTATTGTCTGCTACATCAACACCATTTACAATTCTTTGTATACCATAAGTCTTCAAGTGAACTTTAACAAAAATAATGTCTGATGAGCAGTGCTGAATGAAGATAATTAATAGTGAGTGTGTTCTTGTGTGAAAATTACTATATCAGGCAAGTTTTGGTAGTTTGTTTTTATTTTTTTCTTAGAAATTTCTTTCCAAAATCAGGGTGCGTCTTCCAAAATGCAGTGTCTTATAAACTAAAAATTACGACAATCTATTTCAAAGATGCTGAACATTATGATAAGATACTATTGTAATTCAAAGATATGCATTGTGCTGCCCTTTTTGATCTAGTGGAACTGAGTTGAGTGCAATGCAAAGTAAATTTGTGAAGCACAGAAAATATCTGTTAATGACAATGGACTATAGTATCAAATTAATTTACTCCCACTGGACTGATAATGTACCAGGAATGACATGAATTAACAGTGGGGTGTTAGCACAACTAAAAGCTGCAGTTCATTAAATGTGCATGCCATTTGCTCTGGCTTGCAGCATCACACACTGCAAATGAGGCAATGCCAAGCCCCTTGGAGTTTATGATCAAAGTTGCATACAACTGGTTTTCACATTCTTTTGTGCATCAAGCAAAGTACAAAGAACTATATAAACTATCAATCCTGGCTTACCACCCTAGAAATTTGTAGAACTGAGTCAGACTTGGTTGCTATAGCAATTGAGCATCCTGTGGTGAGAATTCTAAAACAATAGTTTCAACTTAAA
Organism: Metacarcinus magister; assembly: GCA_029783475.1. NCBI lineage: Eukaryota > Metazoa > Arthropoda > Malacostraca > Decapoda > Cancridae > Metacarcinus > Metacarcinus magister. Next base: position 5,689,875 of record JAPQNM010000005.1, read on the forward strand.
ACACACTTTCAGGTAGCAAAATTCACAGAACGGTGTTACACAGCACATCTTTTGCAATTAATGTCTGATGATTAAAAAAATAATCATGCATTTCTCATATTTCTTAAGCCAGTGCTTGCAGAGGTACAAGCTGTAAACCTGTCTATCGAAGCAGTGATGCAGGACAAAAAAAAAACTCATGAAGGGTTTGTTTTTACTCTTTGATTCATTGCATTCTAAAAGTCCCAGGTAAGGAAGTATCAGACTGCCCAGCACTCAAGTGATGCAGTGCTTAGCACGTCTGACTATGAATCCGCTGGCCCGAGTTTGATCCCAGGCAAGGGCAGTTGGCACACAGCTATTCATCCTCCCAAACAGGTTGGTTGATAAATGGGTACCTAGGGAAACCTGGGGAAGATAAAAGTGGAAACTTGAATTTCACAGTGGCCCTTTGTCCCAGGGTAATGAATTAATTTTTACCACAAGCTCAAAAGCTGATGTGACGGGAGACGAGCGCCCGTAGCTACACCCGGCTACGGCGCATGCCCCCACTTTACCTTACAGTGATCAAAGAACACTTGGGTCCTAGGCTGTATATGGGCTCTGAGTTTGAAAAGCAAATGGTTGAATGTAAATTTTCCCAAAAATATAATCAATATATAAGAGATGGATCAGTTTCAAAGTCTATTTAACTTCTGAATGTTGGCGAATGTTTAAAAACATCAAACCAGATTTAACAGAATTTGCAAGCTTACTTACACAAGAAACAAGTTCCCTTACTCAAATTGATTTCCAATTGAAGAAATATCAGAAACACAAAAATTTTGGTCTGAAGTGACGAAATACAGAAATACGACAGGTGGAAATTCTTACTTGAATTTAGCTGTTATGGCACTCTCTGCTGCATTCTAATGAAGTTGTAAAGCATACATTTAGTACTATAAATTTAGTTAAATTAAAATTGTGCTAAAAATGAAGCTATCTACATTAAAGGCTATTCTTACAATAAAATATAACTTAAAAGACATACCTGTTGTGGAAGTTATAAGCTGCCTAATGATACTTTTTGAAAGACTGGCACTTTGGATACATACAGTACAAGACGCCTGCACTAGTAACTGAAGCAAGCAGTTCTCAAGCTTCCTGCTGCACACCTGCTAACTCTAGTGACAACTGTGGGGAGGAGGATTGGGATCAAATTCACATGGAATAATTGGTATGTAAGTAGATGCATAATAATCTGAAAATTTTATTGAAAATCCATTCAATTCATAGGTTTTGCACATACTTATTATTTTAGTCTATTTGATCAATATTGTGTAGAAAAAACTGCTGTAACTTGATTACAGAAATATGGAGGGAGTAGTGGTTAATTAGTTAATGCAAAGAAATAAAAGGTAGTGGCAAACATATATATATGATGTGGAGGGGAGTAGTATTAGCTGCTTTAGATGGAATGATTAGGGACATTTTAGTGACTTTTAGGCATGAGCAAAGTGACATTTGAAAGTGTGGGTTAGCAACGCTGTCCCCTTTCCTATAAGACGAAGATTTGATTTTAAGCGGTTTTAAATGAAACAAAAAACCTCGATGGACTTTCTTAGGGTACACAGAGTTCTGCCTTCTGTAGTAGAGTGCTCTGAGTGTAAAAACAAAACATGTATATATCAGGACAAGTGGAACTTCTGCAACTTCCCAGGGTTGAAGAGGAAGAATCCTCTGATGGCTCCAAGTAAGTTAGATATATTTAGTTTGGTCACATTTCTTACTAAGGCAGAAAGGCCCCAAGAATTATTTAAATTCAGCTTAGATTAGGTTAGGTAAAATTAGGTTCAAGTTAGGTTGGGAAAAGTTTTATCTAATTTTCAAAAAATTCAGAATGGGCAGTGTGAAAGGGGTTCCAAAGGTTATTTTAGAATATGTTAGATTAAATTTTCTAAAACTCAAAAATATGCTGGCCGGAGGAGGGTTGGTGATAGGCCAATGGGGAGAAGAAAATTAGTTTGGGCCAATGGGGAGAAGAAAATTAGTTTTTGAAGGAAAATTAGCTTTTCTGGTATTATTTGTGTTCCAATTGATTTTATACTTTATTTATACTGATGTTCTCCTACCTAAAAATCTGGTTTCCCGCAGGTCCCCCAAGTTTGTGGGGAGCGGGGGGGTGGGGTGTTGAAACTCAGAAACAAGTGCTTTGCCCCAGAAATTAATTTCATAATCAGTTAAATCACATAAAAATACACCAGAAAAACAATTTTTTCTTCAAAAATACTTGAAAACCTTTTTCTGCAAATCAAACAACACTTTTTTCCTAGTTAATTATATGGTGCATCTCAGCACTTAAAGCAATTTACCATAAAGAAAATACAGTATTTATAGCCATGTAGTATGTAGAAGTTAATTGAACAGTGAAGAGAACCCATGGTTGGAGGAGGATTACTGTATCTGGTAGTCACTTGATGATGTAGAATACAGTTCTCCCTCCAACTTTGCGGGTTCCAATTGTGCGATACGCCAATTTTGCAACCAGACCAATCTCCATCTCCGCAAGCCCAGGTACAGTAAAATGGTCATTCAAATTGATTTTCTTATGGATAATTTTTCTTCATTGTAGGATGTACAATTACATGTATTTGTGTACAAACAAGGGCAAAAATATGACTAAAATCACCATAAGGTTAATGATTCCAATTTTTCAAATTTGCATTTTGCGGCAAACAATGTCAACTAATTTGACGCAAAATTGGAGAGAGCACTGTACTAATAACATTAAGCCTTGTGATAAACTGAACATGAGAGAAGGATACATGTAATCTTAACCTTATGTGGCAGGCAGTGTGCACAGCAGCTGGACAAGTTCGCTCATCACTACCTTTCTTCAATGAAAGCAACAACTACAGGAAGTAGAAAAAATAAAGAGCATAGCTTATGTTAAAAGATGTAAGTCTACCCAAGACATACTAGTGTGTCACCTGCCAGTTAAAGGATGAACTGTACAAAGTGGTAGGAAAAAAAGTATGTGTATGAAGGTACACCTAAAGGAAGTTTAACTTAAGAAGTCAGTCTCTTTTCTCACAAATGTTTGAGTAATACAAGTGAAAATGAGGCAACAGCCAAATTTCCATATCTTAAACTTGTACAGGAATAGTTATTGTATCCAAATGGCAGCTATTCATCATATGTCTACACCCATGTGACCAGATAATCAGAGGTACATGGGTGGAAAGATTACCATGGAACTGTTCTTGATAAAATTTTTGAGAATAAAATGTTCATTATCATAATTTATCATGAAAGGTTGTCAATTTGTAGGATTTTTGGGGGTAAGTGATGTGTGTTGATGAGACATCACTTAACAATTCTACCTGTAGACGATGAGATCCTTCCATCATGACAGATGCTTACTTTACCAATGCAGTTATAATTGATGTTGGTGAAAGGTTTTATGTACCTTTGTGGCAGACTAAGTAACACCGTTGGCATGATCAAGTCATCCACCATTGGATTCCAACTAAAAACTGAACCCTTAACTTTCCTTTATCCAAAGCCTCATGCTCTTCCTTCACAAAGTGACTTGATAAGGGAGTGTTTAGCTCTAGTTTCACATTCATCTATTTCATATTCAAAAGTAGGAAATTTTGAACAACTGTACAACATGAGACTGTCCTCAGTTGTTCATCTGTTCTGAAAGATTGGCTATGATTGAGGGGATGGCGAATGTGTACTTATGTAAACCCATTACAAGAGTCGGGTATCCCCCAAAAAATTATGCATCAATATAACAATAAATCATATAGAAAATAATAAAAAAATACTGACTCTGAAATCATACATCACAAGAATGTACCTATTATATTTTTCCCATATAAATATGAGTTATAATTATAAATTCTGAAACTGCAATATGGTGGTTGACTATGGGGCCAACATATGAGTGATGTATGGAGTGAGGTGACCCATTCCTGCATTTACTCTGATGGCCACAAAACATTCTACTGAAATACTATTGTAGTTCTTGTCTTCTGAGATGTGTGGATCTTCCTACTACTGTACCTGCTCTTGAATAAGGTGGGAAGAATTATGTTAACAATGAAAAATGACTATGATGCTGATGATTTCATACTCTTAAAATATAACGTGAATAACAATAAGAAAAACATAGTACAGAATACACACACACCATAACAACACTTCCATCTTTGATAATGACTAGATAATGGTCACAATATATTCTAGAATCAAGAAACTACAAGCAAAACTCTTTAGTCCAGCACTCCATGGTCCAGCACTTTTTTAATCAGCCACCATTAATTCGTTGGGTGACTATGAGGGCGATGCCACATGTTGTTTACAAATTTTTGCAGCAGCCGACAGCAGTAGTGTTTAGGTGATAGGATCTTTTATACGATTCTTATATATAACTACATATTTACCCATTCAGGATGCCACCCAAGAGAGCAGGAGGTGCAGATGATGGTACTAGAGATAAGAAGCATAAGCATAAATCTTTATGTATGCTTAAAAAGACGAAGTTACTGAAGCAATTAGCGAAAGGATCATCTGTAAGGACTTTGTGTGAATATTATGGCATTGGATGATCCACTGTGTATGACTAAGGGCTCGGCCACAGGCACAGAAACATGTTTTGAGGCATGTTCTAAACATTGCTTTAGCCATGTTCGGATTCATGTTCAACGTGTCTCGTTTGGACGTTCAAACCCCCAAACATGTTTGGAGACGCTGCTGTGTGGACGTTTCGTAGCCGGGAACAAGTGTACGGACAACCACTCGTGTGAACATTCCCCACGTGCTCCTATTAATTGACGTGTATTGTGCTAATCCAATACTATGGGATCCTACCAACCCCAATTATAAAGACAGAAACAAGAAGTGTGATACATGGAAGGCAATTGGTGCCGAATTGAATGTGGACAGACTAGAGGTGATGAAAAAAATAGACACTAACAGGACAATTTCGACGGGAATTAAAGAAAATGAAGCCTAAATCTGATGCACACATACGTAGAAAATTTATAAATGACCCACTGTCGCTGATGTGTTGAGGCAATAATCCCTCATTGTTAAACACCATCTTTTTATAAAAGCTTTCCCTGTGTTCATTTCCCAGCTTTAACAAGGGACACACCCAGTTTGTGTTTGTAACCACAGATAACAACTGTAGCAGCCTCTACTAGTAAGAGATCCTCCTCGTCTGACATGTCGACAGTAACTGCCAGCTGTGCCCTCGTGTGGACCGTCATGATATTTTGAACATGTTCGTAGCTGTGTTTGTATCATTTTGAAGCTAAAACTGGACGGCATGTTTACCATCATGTTTGTGGCTTGTTCACACACATGTACACAGCATGTTCCAGAAATGTTACCATTCATGTTTTGGGCATCATATGGCCGAGCCCTTAAAGAAACAAAAGCAGGTTTGCGATTTTATATTGCATGCAACAATAACAATCTTGTTTGGAAGCATCAATTATTGTACAAGACATACACAATTATTTTCTGTTTGAACTACAGGTTCCCTATAAGCCTACTATAGTACAGAAAGTGTGTATTAATTTTTTGTTAGAGGGTTTGTTTAGCCTTTGTATTGCATGAAACAATAAAAACCTTGTTTGGAAGCATTAATGATTGTTTTATTTCCTGTTTTAAGCTTTGTTCTACCTTTGGTAACATAACAATACATGTGGAATGAGCTGGCAAGACTATGTTTAGATAGGTGATTTTCTTTTAGGGGTGATTTGTATCATCCAGCCTGGCTCAAAGGGTGCTGGATTAAAGAGTTTGCCTTGTAAGCATTACGTTCCATTACAAAGTAATATAATTCATTTATCACAACAAACTTCAACAAGGAATATGTATCTGATCGTAAGCCAGCATAAGAGCATGTTATTCCATCAATAACATACCTTTACCAAGTATTTGCTCTTGTGACTTAGTGATGATACTGTTTATACCTTGCTTTCTTCCTTCTCATGAATGAGGTTTTCAGCCTTCAACATCAATGTTCCATGGCATGAGTTACAACTCATGGTGTGCTAGATCAGGCTGTCATCGAGACACAGAACGTTCAATGTCTTCATCCATCCAGGTCTCACAAAAACTCCTAAACTCTTGAATGAAGTTGTATTGCTGAAAGAAATTGTGTCATAAAATTACAGAAATAATATATGCAATAGTTCTAAATATATATTTTACTATTACAATATCAAAACCTTACAATGACAACAGAATGGCAACCCATGGATGGTGCAAGAAGGCAGTGTAGCCAGAGAACTAGATGGAGAGATAGAAGCTTTGCTTGTATGACCTGGAAAAACGGGCAGATGACCGAGGCAAGCAGAGAAGGTTGTGGGAGGCATTTGTCCTGCAGTGGGTTCATAGTGATTGATGATGATAATGAACAAAGAGAATTTTTCTTTACAGGGAAGGCAGTAACTACTTTCCTATATTAACAAGATGGGAGACAGAAAGGATAAAATGATTATCAACAATAAGCTTGCAAACCCCCTTAACAAACTCAAGTTCGCCTTCCTAAGAGTGTCTTGCAAGTGCAACACCATTGGTATATATACCTAGTGCTGTACTCCTACTGTACTCAACAGTAAAATGTTAATACACTGACCTTCACTGTCTGAACTGCACAGGCTCCTCTCAGCTCCCTTAAGATAAATATGGTTTGGTCTGGAGTGAGGGAGTTATCAAAATACTGCAGCAGACACGAAGCCATCACACACGCTCGCCCTAGTCCTCCCATACAGCTGTAACCATAGAAACCATACAAAGAATACACTTACTTATCATGCCCTCACGAGTCAGTACACAGAATACACTTACTGAACATCAGCTCATGAGTTTATCTATCTATCTATCTATCTACATTTTCTAACACCTCATTCCCTCAACAGCAGAAGAGCTTCCACCTCTCCCTATCCAAACACTCCCTCCTTGCTAGTTGAAGCCCTTCTCCTCTATCAGCACTTCTTTCATTCATGTACTCCTTCACCATAACCTTCCATCTTACAACCGGCCTTCCTCTCCTCCTGCGACCCTCAATTTCAGTTATATACACTTTAATCACCACCTCTTCACTCTTCTTTATCTCAAGATGACCAAACCATCTCAAAGTATTTCAAGGAGTGATACTTTGAGAAATATTTTGAAATACCTGATGAGTCATTACACAGAATACACTTACTGAATAAGAATCTTCCTTTTCTTTTCCAATGCTAGCCGTACCACATCAATAACAGCCATGACACTCTCAATAGAGGGAGCCAAGCCATCCGGCACAGGGTAGTTGTGAAAAGTAATTCCTCGCATTTCATACTCATGTAGCAGGTGTGGCACTCGGTACTTCCGCAACTCTCCCTTCGTCACGAGCACCACCGCATCCAAGATTCCGAGATCTGTTAATTTATCTGAAACAGACAATCATAATTTACTATTGATTTATCTCAATATGTATGAACAAACAGATCAAACAAAGAATACATTCAACAAGTCATGTCCCATACTACATATACAAGTCATAAAGGAATTGCAAGCATCAATCAATCCATGACTGTTCATTGGAGCTCTCTTAAAGCAAATGGCCAACACAGACACTTGCTCCTGTCTTTATATTTCATCTTTGCACACTCGTCCCCTCACCTTCACTATTGCTCTCAAGTTTTTTTAATACTGTGTTTCCATTTTACAAGGGCCATCCTCCTCTTTCATCCACGTCATCTACCTTACTTATGTACTACATATAGATACGTGTATATAACCTTATGTTTCCTTTCTCTACCTCCAAGCTTTCATTGTACATTTTGCTTGGAAGCCATGTATTTGTAACAACAAAACCTTCTCCATCCAAATTTTACCTCAAATAACGTTAGCATCAAGTTTAATCACACACACACGCACACACACACACACACACACACACACACACACACACACACACACACACACACACACACACACACACATCACAAACATTGGAATTAAGAGATTATCTAGAGAACAAGGCACCAAATGTGTGTATAACTGAAACAAAATTAGACAAAAATATCACGGACAAGATGGTCACATTTCAGAACTATATCACATGAAGAAAAGACAGAAAAGGTAAGAAACGAGGATGAGTAATAATATTAACAAAAGTTGGAGTAGAAGTGACAAAGACGGAATATGGTTCAGAAAAAGCAGAAGTGATGAGTCTGCATATAAGGTCTGGAAAGGGAGAAAAACTGATATTAGTAGTAGCATACATTCCCCCCAAAACCACCTCATGGACAAAGGAACAACATGAAGTGCTACTTACAGACACCCAGATAAACTTAGAACAAATATTTAAAAGTGGTAAAAGAGTCATTTTGATGGGTAATTTTAGTTGTAGTGAAGTGAAGTGGGAAAACTATGAATGTAGTGGTGAAGACAATAGTTGGGGTAATAGATTGTTAAAACTGACAATGGAAAATGCTATGAAACAATGAGTTACTGAAAACACAAGGTACAGAGGTGAAAATGAGCCAACAAGACTGGATTTAGTGCTTACAAATGGAATAGATTTACCAAAAGAAATAAACTATGACTGTCCATTCGGAAAAAGTGCCCACACAATTATAGAATTTGAGATTGAAGAACATTCTCATGAAGGAAGAGAAGAAAACCACAAGATAAACAGAAGAAATTATGCTAAAGCAAACTATTCAGATTTAAGATTATTTTTCAATGGGATAGACCGGAGAGAGATGGATAGACTTGAAGACATTCAACAAAAATATGATTATTTCTTAAGGATGTACAATAAAGGAATAGAGAAACATGTGCCATATTACAAAGTAAGAGAAAAAAGAAATTATGAGTGGTTTAATGCAAATTGTTATAAGGCGAAAAAGAAAAGGGATGAAAAATGGAAAAAAGTTACAAAAATGCAAACACAAGAAAACAGGAATGAATACAAGTTAGCTAGAAATGAATATGTCAGAATAAGAAGAGAAGAAGAAAAGAATTTTGAAAAAGATATAGTAAACAAATGTAAGGAGGAACCTAAGTTTATTATATAAATGGAAAAATCAAACAAAAAGAGAGAATAACAAGGTTGAAAGAAAATAATGAAACAGTTGAAGATCCAAAAGAGATGAGTGAAATACTAAACAAAAACTTCCAGAATGTATTCACAAGTGAAACAGAATTCAGACACACACAAGAAAGAAAAGAAAGCACAGAGTTGTGGGAAATCAAGGTAAGCAGACATGAAATAAAGTTGTTGAAGAACTTAGAAGAAAGGAAAGCTATAGGACCAGACGGGGTGTCAGGCCATGTATTAAAAGAATGTCGAGAACAACTTATTAAAACCAATTTGTGACATAATAGAGAGTTCAATGAAGCAAGGAAAAGTGCTAAATGAGTGGAAAAGAGCAGAAATAATACCAATATACAAAAGTGGTAACAAAGAGGAACCTTTGAACTATAGACCAGTGTCGCTGACCAGCATAATTTGTAAGGTATGTGAGAAGATCATAAAAAAGCAATGGACTAGGTACTTAGAAAAAGAAAAGAGAATAACAGACAGACAATTTGGATTTAGAGAAGGAAAGTCATGTGCAACAAACCTATTGAGTTTTTACTCAAGGGTGATTGGAATAACACAAGAAAGAGAAGGATGGGCGGACTGTATATATTTGGACCTAAAGAAAACCTTTGATAAGGTACCACATAAAAGGTTACTATGGAAACTTGAGAATATTGGAGGACTGAAAGGAAATATTTTAAACTGGATAGAGGATTACCTGAGAGGAAGGGAGATGAGAACAGTTATAAGGGACACAAAATCAGAGTGGAGAAAAGTCACGAGCAGGGTACCACAAGGCTCTGTCTTAGCACCACTGATGTTCTTAATATATGTCAATGACTTACCGGAAGAACTGAGCAGCCTTCTTGCTGATGATGCTAAACTGTTGAGAAAAGTGAATACTCAAGAGGATTGCAAAAAACTACAAGAAGATCTAAACAAGATCCAAGAGTGGAGTGAAAGATGGGAGATGGATTTTAATGCAAGCAAATGTCATGTGATGGAAATAGGAAAAAGCTCAAAGAGGCCTTCATGGACATATAAAATGGGAAACAGCATTATAACAACAGTAGATAAAGAGAAAGACTTGGGAATAGTAATGTAGGATAATCTATCTCCAGAGAAGCACATAAATAAGATATTTGGAGAAACATACAATATGCTAAGAAATATAAGAGTGGCCTTTAACTATATGGATAAAGAAATGATGAAGAAGATTATCACTACAATGATTAGACCAAAAATGGAATATGCTGCAATTGTATGGTCTCCACATAAGAAAAAACATATAAAGAAACTTGAAAGAATACAACGAATGGCAACGAAAATGGTTCCAGAGTTAGAAGGGAGGACGTACGAGGAGAGGCTGGAAGAAATGAATTTGCCAACACTTGAGGAAAAAAGGGAAAGAGGTGACCTGATACCAGTATACAAACTGTTAAATGGAATGGATAAAACAGATATGAATATACTATCCAAGGAAGAAGCTGCTTATACAAGAGGCCACAAGAAGAAATTAAAAAAGGGAAGATGCTTGAATAACACAAAAAAATATAGCTTTCCACATAGAAGTATAGACACATGGAACAGTTTGAAAGAAGAAGTTATTGAAGTGAATAGTGTGCACAAACTGAAGGAAAAATTGGATCAATGTAGATACGGAGACAGGACCACACGAGTCTAGCTCAGGCCCTGTATACTACAACTAGGTAAATACACACACAAAGAAGTGTCGAGTGATGGAAATGGGCAAAGGAGAAAGACGACCAAGATGGACTTACAGGATGGAAAAGGGAGTAATAAATAAGGGAAGTGTTGAGAGGGACATGGGTGTGGTTATTCAAGATAACTTATCACCGGATCATAATGCCCGTAATCATGCCAAATCTATTCTCCAACTTACTCAAAACTCTTTCATCAATAGAAAATGTCAAAATCTTTCCAATTCTATCTTTTCTCGTAATTTCTGGCATCTAGCCAATAATATCTCCAACAATTTTACTTCTTCATCTTTCCCTCCTTTATATGTATAAAAAATATAAATAAATAAATGAATAAATAAAAAAAAATTAAAATTGTCATTATTACCTCTTCCTTCAGTCTATTCCAAGTATCTATGCTTCTTTGGGGAAAACTGTACTTTTCTGTATCGTTCAAGCAAATTCCTATTTGCAATCTTTTCTTGTGTACCCTCAAATTTCTAGCCTCTCCTTTTCTTTTCAATATTAGGTCTCTTCTATCTGTTTCTTCCAATCATTATTTCCAACTTTTTGTCACTTGATATCAGTTTGTATTTACCTACAACATGTCTGTCAAGTCATTTGCTGTGTTCCTTGGTTTACTAACTGACACTTTATCTTGTTCAAAATTTCACTTATTCACATCCTTTCTTTCCACCTCGCCAAACCAGTTCAATCTGTCATTCTTATTACTTCACTAATGTTCTCTATCCATAGTTTTCATTCTAATTTCTCACTTGTTTGATCATGAAGTATATAATCTATCTTCCAGGTGCAGAGAAAGCCCTTCCATTGATAAAAGGGCAATACTCATATTTCTTCCACTCCTACTATCTCTTAATGTAGACAGCTGCTGTTTTATCCTCTGCACCAATCATATTCTCCAGGTAAAAATATTTGATAGAGCATTACATTGACAATAAATGACCTGGACATTCATATATAACCACAAGAGAAAAAAACATGGTTTTTCATAGGAAAATTAATGATAGATTTCTGCCACTAGTATACCTTCAGCCTACAAAACCTCCCATCACTGCACCTGTAAATTGACAATAGAATTACAAAGATCACACCACTGCTCACCCTCAACATTGCAATTGCTTTACTATGGAACAGAAAGAAAGTATGTGTTTGTAGTGTCAGAAATAAAGCAATAGAGTAAACAAAATTTTGCAGTCATTGTAAACATTTTCTCTCGTGCATGCAGTGTTAATAAATATGAAATTGCAATGATACAACACAAACAGCACACAATTTACAATAGGTAAGACTTACTTAGATCCATACTTAAATTCTGATAAATATTTCTGAAGCGGCAGCCAGGCAAGCCACTGAGAGCAACACTTTGAGGGCAGCCCATGAAGGACATATCCAACCTGGGTAGAGGAGAGGCAGATTACCACTGTGTTGTAGCACCAACCACTACATCTACATTCTGCACCTCAAAATTACCGCAAGGCTATAGAAAAAAATCTTTATCAGTAAATACATCATTTTGGCTACAAAAAAATAAACTTAGGCAGAAAAAAAATGCTGGTTACAACTCCTTAAAACGTAGACATTTATAGTTACATTTACATTATATTCACATCCATATCTCTATCTCTATTTATATATCTATCATCTGTCAACAACAACTTGAAAAGAAGAAATTCTATCTATCTTCCTATCTATTTATGTATCTATCTATCTATTCATCTTTCTATCTATTAACTTTATACATCCATCCCACTGCTATCACTTGTTCTGCTATTGTGTTTTACTGCAATCAAATTCTTGCTATAGCCCAGTCAATCCCGTAATCGCGCGCTGAATCTGATTTGAAAAACCCAATTTGTGACGCACACATACGTGATTGGTTTGACATCACGGAGCCTCCCTGCTTGCGAGATCACAATGAAACAAGAGCTCCCACGTTAATTTTGTTGTTACCTGTGTTACCTGCATTGGGCCATTCTTACCAACAATGCCACTCATGAAACCACCAACCATTGCCGAGCGTAAGGCGACGGGTTCAAAAGAGGTCTGACCAAGGAAGACCCTCATCTATACCCAGAAACTAGAGATATGCAAGCTTATTGATGGTAGTGAGACTTAGAGAGATGTAACAAAGAAGTTTTGAGTGAACAGTGAGTCAACAATGCGAGGTATTAATGTGAAAAAAGAAAATTCAGAAACATATGAGTTTTGCACCTTCTGCTGCAGGATCGAGTGCAAAGAGAAGTGCAAACCACATGCTATTTAAAACTGAGCAGTTATTGAGCAAGTATATTGAGAGGCAGGCGAAGCAAAACACATTTGCGGATATTAAAGAAATAATGGAAAGAGCCAAAGAAATTTTTTGTGGTGTGGCATAAACTTAACATGGAAACCCCACCTGTGTTTCTCACTTCAAAAGGGTGGGTAAATAAATTCATAGCAAGGCATAATGTGAAAAATGTGACAATATCAGGTGAGGCTGCTAGTGGTGACAGACAAGTGGCACAAGTGTATCCTGAGTCACTGAAAAAATTATTCAGGCTGACCAGTTTACCCTTGAACAAAGCCTTCGTTAATCCTTTTAAAAGTAAGTTTGACAGTCTTTTATGTTGTGTATTTATTGTTTATAATGTTCTTATAGATATATTTTTGCTTTATTTCATGATGTAAGCATAAATACACAAAATCATAGGCAAATAGTGAATAAATTATCAGAAATTGGCGGCTGATAAACCAATTACAATACAGTAAAACCTCAATATAATGAACCAATTGGGGCAGGGGGGTCTGACGTTATATCCGATAATTTGTTATATCCGAAGTTTGGTAAAAATACCGAACGAGTTCGCTATATACGGGGTTTCGTTCGTTAAGACATGTTCATACAGGAGTCCTCAAAGCCATTTCTCAGTAGGTAGTAGGTAAGTAGTAGGTAGCAAGTGGCGAGAGCACGAGCGTGACCAACCCTTCACAGTGAGAACTAACTGTGGACTGAGTGGCGTGTGCATCGGCGCGTTCATGTTCAAACAAAGTGGAGAGTTCGGCTGGCTCACCCCATGCCTCGGATATAATGAACTTTGGTTCGTATATCCGACTTGGTTCGGCCAGGAAATGACGTTCGTTATATCCGAAATTCGCTATAAGCGGGTTCATTATATCAAGGTTTTACTGTATATCCCATTTATTATCAAGTTCTACTATCACACTTACTGCTATTACGGGCATCTGTGCTAACTTATTAGCCATGATAGCAGAGAGATGGAGATATATATATATATATATATATAGCTTCACAATCTCTTATCCGAAAACCTTGAGACCATACACTTTTCAGATTTCAGAATTTTTCAGATGGAAGACTTTTAGTGTATATTTTAACGTCTTTTAGATAAGACATTACAGGGGACCGGGTGGCTCAATGGTAGAGTGCTCGTCCAGTAGCGAGCTGTTTCATCAGCATTGCATATTTGGTCAGGACTAAGGTTTTCATCAGATACCATCTTGGCAAATTCATTAATGTAACGTTCAGCTGCATCATGATCAGCAGAAGCTTTTTCAACACAGATTTTCAGATATTTTATACCATGACGCTTCTTAAATTTTTGCAGCCAACCTTCTGAATATTCACATTCGCCTTCAATGTTCAGTTCTTCATGGTATTTTCTAGTTTGTTTCAATACCATCAAACCAGTCAGTGGCATACATTCAATTCTTTATTCTTGAACCCACTCCAACAGCACCCGGTCAAGATCTTTGTTTATTTTGCACTATGCAGCAAAAACTGGTGAAACCGGAATATTGATTGCCAGATTAGTGATAGTCAACCTGTATATATATATATATATATATATATATATATATATATATATATATATATATATATATATAAATGTATATATATATGTGTATATATATATATATATATATATATATATATATATATATATATATATATATATATATATATGTATGTATATATATATTATATATATATATATATATATATATATATATATATATATATATATAAATATAAATTAAATATAAATATATATATATATATATATATATATATATATATATATATATATATATATATATATTGATATTGATATTGTAACAACCACCCTAGTTGCTGGCAGAGAGGGAAGAGAGGGGAGGAATGGGCAGGCAGGAGCACAAGAAAACACAAGACTGGCTTAGCACTACTTCACTACTGAACTCCTTTACAATGGCCATCAACAAGGGGGGGGGGTAGGCGGTCACACCCCCGGCTCCCACACAGTCAGAGTCACAGAGTCACTCCCATGCATCCTTTACAGGTGCTTCGTAGCAGGGCTGGTGGTGGAAACCTCCTCCCATGGTGGCCTCTCCGCACTCGCTTCCAGCCACTCCATCATGGGGCCAATGTCCAGGTCATCAAGCTGAGCCTCCAGCCAACATGCATCGGCCTCTGCATCTCCCACACACACGATCATCCTCCTGCTGATCACAGGATCCACGCGGCTACAGCGGGGACATTTTGGTGCACACAGGCGCCGGCTCAAGCTGTCAGCATTGCTGTGCACTCTTCCTGGGCGGTGTTCCATCCGGTAGTGGTACTGCTACAGCCTTCCTAGCCATCCCGCCAGCTGTCCCTCGGAGTTTTTCAGTGTCTTCAGCCAGCATAGTGCTGCATGGTCGGTGCACATGGTGAACTCTGCCCCGTACAGGTAATGATGGAAGTGGTCCACTGCCTTGACTATCGCCAGCAGCTCCTTGCGCGTCACGCAATAATTCTTCTCCGGGGGGCTGAACTTCTGGCTGTATTGGCGACCACTCTCTCCTGTCCCGCCTGTAACTGAGAGAGTACAGCACCAACACCTTCCATGCTGGCATCCCAATCCAGGGTGTACAGATAGCTGGGGTCAGGTTAAGACAGCACCCAGCATCCTTGCAGGTCAGATGGTTAAGAGGAGCAGCAATGGTGGCAAAACCCTGGACAAAGTCTGTAGTACGTACAGAAACCCAAAAAGCTCCTTACTTCCTTCACAGTCTTCGGTACCAGCTGCTCCTTAACTGCGGCTACTTTTTGCGGGTCTACCTTCACCCCTTCTTGTCCGACGATGTGCCCCAAGAATGGCACCTCACTCTGGAACAACACACACTTCTTGGGGTTCAGTTTCAGGTTGACTGTATGGAAACGCTGCAGCACCACCTCCAGGTGCTCCAGTTCCTCTATGAACATTGCACCAAACACGATGACGTCGTCCAAGTAGCCGTCTTCCAATGCAGGCCGTCTAGCACCCGTTCCATCAATCACTCAAAAGTTACTGGTGAGTTACAAAGCCTGAAGCTCATGACCTTGAAGTGCCACAGGCCACAGCCATAGGAGAATGCTGTTTTTTCCTTATCCTCTTCAGCCATCTCCACCTGGTGGTAGTCGGACTTAAGGTCCAGGGTGGAGAACCATTTTGCACCATCCAATGCGTCCAGGGTGTCATCTACACGCAGCAAAGGATAAGAGTCCTTAACTGTCACGTTGTTCAGACCCCTGTAGTCAACACAGCACCTTATTGTGCCATCTTTCTTCGTCACTAGGACCACAGCAGACGACCAGGGGCTCTGCGACTTTTCTATGACACCCTGTGTGATAAATTTGTCCACCGCCTTCTCCATTTCCTGCCACTTGGCAGGAGGTAGGAGCGAAGCAGCGCAGTCAGGCGTACTATCTGCCTGGGGTCCAAACACGCTGCACTCCTGCTCAACAAGTCCCGCATATGAGCCGACTCTTGCTGCACCGAACTCGACACAGCATGTACTCGCTACACCTCCTCACAGGAACCTACCAGTCCCTTTAGGGATGAGTCTCTCCCTTTCCATCACATTGGCCACTAGCACGACAACCTCCCTCTTGTTTGGCGGCACAAAAGTGCATTCTACAGCCAAGCCCTCACACAGTGGTCAGGATAGTGAAGGCTCCACTATCCCACCATCCTGCCTCATCCTTCGGCTGAGTCTGCACCACACTCAGGTCTCCGACCAAGGAGGAACATGCACCGCTGTTGCTGCTACCACCTCAGCAGGGGCATCTTCTCACCATGGACACTCATCATTGTGTCCCCAAAGTTCAGACAGGTGCCACTCTTCTTTAGGTAGTCCAAGCCGAAGAGACAGGGGTCGTCAATACTTGCCACATACACCGGCATTTCCTCTTCCTTGCTTCCTACTCTTATCTTCACCTCCACGGGTCCCCATAACTCTGTGCAGTGGCCAGTCACGCCGCACAGTTGTTGTGCTGCCAGGGGAAGGTTTTGCGCTGCTTTCACATCCACGCTGACAAATGTCCTTTCCACCCGAATCCACAGCCAGGAAGTGTGGCTCACCATTGACTGTGCCCTCAACCTGCACAACATGAGGGGTCGTAGACTGGCACCTTATCGAGAGTGGGGCCACGGGGGCACTGGCTGGAAGAGGGCCCGAGTCCCCAGCCCGCTGTCGTTTCCTGGCGACAAAGGAGTGTCCACGGGCTTGTGGTGCGGGTAGTGTTGGAGTAATGGCCTAGCTGGCCACAACCCCAGCAGAAGAGCTGGAACACATATGGCCTCACTCTCAACTGAGACCGTGCACGGCGCAACTAGTGGCAGTCCCTCTTCATGTGCCCTTGCATTTGTCTAAACCACCTCAAAACACTCTGCTCTGCTCAACCAGCGTACTCCCCAGAAACCTCATCTCAATAACATTTAATCTCTTTTTCTCCACTACTGCCATACTTCATGCTTCAGTTTCATATAGTACAGTTGGCACAGCTACTCCAACATACATATTTCTCTTTATAGGCGGTGGTGCAGTGGTCAGCGTTCGGAGCGGTGGGAGCCTAGGGTCTCGGGTTCGAATCCCCGATATCCGCTGACCACTTTTCAATATTTGATATCACCGCCGAGTGGCCAAAGACTACCCAAATTGCTGCCATACTATCCTCAGACGGGACTTACAACGTTAATATGCATCTGAGGCTGTAGCAGTAATAAGCCTCACTCGTTCTCAACATATTCAAGAGAGAACTTAATCATTCGAGGCGTCACTATAAAAATTCTAAAAAACCTACACCAAATAACAGGCGAGGCAAGTCCATCTGTGCCTCCATATGCCTACTGGTGCCAACGGTTAATGATATAGAAATACAAATTCCCATGGCTCTACAACTAAACACCTTCTTCATTCCATCCAACATCTTTCAAACATAATTGATCCTAGATTTCACCTATGTCTCTATGCCTTTATCTACAGTAATTTTGGATTCCAAATATTTCAAAAATTCTACATCATCGAGCAATATTTATCCTTCTACCAGCAGACAACCTTGTGCATTTCATCATTCTACTCTTATTACCATTCATTCTCAAATTCTTCCTTCTACACAGTCATCCAAACTCCTCCACCAGCTGACACAACTGTTCACTGAATCCGCCACCAAATCCATATCATCTGTATATCCTTAATACTCCATGTAAATAATTTCCTCACAGGTATTTAGCTGCCATAACATCATGTGTCTAGCTTCCTATTCACTATAAGTAAGTAATGAGGAATGCTTATCTCAAGCACGTCCTTCAGAAAAGGTCATACATCATGGATCACAAATGTATTTTGTAAGCATATTTATGATCGTAACTTTCTAAAAATACCTACTGTTAATAAAGCTGATTATATCACTCAACTATGCAATAATCTGAGTGATTCAGTTAAAAAGCTCATCCAAAAATATCATATTTTAACTAAACTGCAAGATTTCAAGAGTAAGTTCCACACGAATACTACTTATCTGGATCTACTTACCAGTCTACTTTCAATGTTTGGACAGCAGCTTGACTGGACTCATCATCTGAATCTGAAGAGTCAAACATTTTGTAATCTGCAAAGACATAATAATAATCCATCACTGGCAGTACAGTAATAGATGACTCACTTTTCATCATGTCCAACAAAATACTACACAATATAGAAGCATGGCCATAATAACATTCACAGGGTTCCCTTTACTATGTTGGGCACTCATCAGTTGGTGGACATTTCTCTTAACTGTTCCGAAATCTAGTTGCAGTCTTGCTTTTTCATGGAAAGCCAAAATAGGTATTGGCTAACATGTTTATGTGATTTTTGGTCAACTAACCCATACTATCAAAGTTACTGATGAAAACTTGGTAGTTATGGAACTTCATGCACCAACAGACATATATCAAAATCCTATATTGGGAGGAGTCACCTTGTCACTACCCTCCGTCCTGTGAATCTTCACCACATGACTCAACAAAAGGACTAGACCCCATCACCCCCTCTATCTACAGAGAGCAAGAATATTCTTGTAAAATATCTACTTCACCACGGTCTCACTCAGGATAAATTTTCGGGACCTAGTACACTCTAGGTGCCAGAAGATAGTGGATCAAACTAAGGAAGCTATAGGAGAAGTAATGTCGTACAACTCAGAGATAATCACTTGTTGGCAACTTTCCCGCTAGACCACGCCAACTTTTGTGTCAATGCTTAGGTGAAGGTGTGTGAAAAATATAGAACAATGTCATGAAAACTATGGCTTTGCTTGTGAAGTTCATAATGTACACTAGATAACATACCATAGCTATATAGATACATGAGAAGAGGAGGAGGAGGAGAGTAAAGGAGGAAGAGAAAAATAGCTGCCATTTTATATTTGTCTATTATTTTTCAATATTCAGTCCATGCTCTGTATTCGGGCATAAAAAGAGAGAGAGAGAGAGAGAGAGAGAGAGAGAGAGAGAGAGAGAGAGAGAGAGAGAGAGAGAGAGAGAGAGAGAGAGAGAGAGAGAGAGAGAGAGAGAGAGAGGAGAAGAGAAGAGAAGAGAAGAGAAGAGGAGAGGAGAGGAGAGGAGAGGAGAGGAGAGGAGAGGAGAGGAGAGGAGAGGAGAGGAGAGAGAGAGAGAGATTGGGGGGCGGGTGCAAAGCCCTTGAAGACTGCAGGGGCTGCCAATGAGGCGGGCGAGGCCCCATACGTGAGGCCCCTGTAAGATGAGGGATGCGGGAAGCTCTCCTCTCAAAAAGCAGCAGGACCCAGGTGTTGTGGACTGGCGTGGCTAAAGCTGGAACAAGCAACATTACATTCTTATTGTCTGAATGCTGATGGCTACGGGGTCACATATCTACTTTCCCGCCCAAACCTGGCGTCTCTTGCTCCTGCCTCAGGATTTAATCATGCTTACAGCCAACAACAGAGACAGTGCAGGGGATTGCATCATGGTGCATAACATTGTAATCAAAGCTTACAATTAAATCATACCTATGCTATATTCTTTTTTTTTTTTTCAAAATCATAAGGTTTAGATGAGAAATATGACCAAACACCATCTTTTCTAGTACCCTAGGAACATATTTATAACATTAGGCCTATGAGGTTTTTGATTACACTTCCCTGGACAGGAGTTGGGAACATGCTTCAATCATCTTAAGTCTACAGTGCTCCCTCCAATTTTGCAGGTTCCAATTTTGCGATATTCCAATTTTGCAACCGAGACCAATCTCCATCTCTGCAAGCCCAGGTACAGTAAAATGGTCATTTAAATTGATTTTCTTATGGATAATGAAAATGTTTGTTTTTCTGTATTTTTCTTTATTGTAGGATGTATAATTACATGTATTTATGAACAAACGGGGGCAAAAATATGACTAAAATCACCATAAGGTTAATGATTCCAATTTTGCAAATTTGAATTTTGCAGCCTGCAATGTCGACCAATTTCACGCAAAATTGGAGGGAGCAGTGTATTTTGTCCTCCAGATGAACACGTCGGACCAAGGTCTCAGGACAGTCTTATTGTAGTACCACGTAGGCAGTTCACATCTTGTCGCCTATGCAAGTCAAAAACTCCTTCCCTGAGAAAGCAGATATTCTACAATTAAATGCGAGTGCCTTGAAGTTTTGTTTGGGATTTTAAGATTCGATTATTACCTATGTAATTGAGAGTTCATCCTTGAAGTGGAATATAAACCCCTCATTTATCTTCGGACTTTCAAGGGAAACAATAACCGCCTTCTTCGCTAGGCCCTTAGTCTGTAAACTTATAAATTCAGGCTAATTTATGTGGTCGGGGCAGATAACATCAGGGAAAAGCTACTTAGTCGTACTCAACAAATTCTTTTATGTATGGGTCTGCTACAGGTGTACTGTGTATAGACTCTTGGTAGAGGAGCCATGTAAAGGAGAATTATTTCAGTGTTTATGGGTGTCAGTTTCATCTTCCATCCCCATGTCTCCCACCTGCTCTGCTCTTTCTTATGTCCACTTCATCATTACCACATCAATCTCTGTTTTGGATCTCGTCTAGGGGCCACTTGGATCCCAGAGCAGAGGTTACGAGGCGCCTGCCTGGGGTCACTTCAGACAGAGAGAGGTCAAGACAAGATCCATGAGGTTCTTCTTACTCTCCATCCACTCTGCTGGTTTTTGGCTTTGTCTCTGCTGCCTTGGTCATCGTCTGCTTCCATGTCGACAGACAACTCTGTGTTTCGTGCCCAGTGTCGTGCTGTCAACTGGAAGAGTGGGACTAATTTGGCATTAAAGTCAAGAGTCGTGGGGTTTGGTGTTGTGTTGTGAATGTGAAAGCAAGTCTCCTCAGTAAACCTCTCTTTTTTTTGGGGGGTGGTGTTTGTTCCACCTTTTCAGCCCTTTCCTTAATCAACCTTTTAGTACATGACTACTGGAGAAACGGGCAGTGTTGCCTTCATACCCTTTACACCCTCGCACATACCCTAGGAGATATTAGAAGTGCACACCTTCCTTTTCCCTTCTTTTCCTTCACTTCCACCCCCTCCAATACTTCACTCGCTCCCTATCACGCAGTTCATCATTCCACAATATTTTGTATTGGTTTCTTGTATCCCGATGACATTCTACTTCCTCTTTTAGAACTTACAACTATTTCTCTCCTTTTCCTTTAATCAATCAAGCAAGCATTCACTAAAATTTTCACAGAAATGTAAATGATAGTAAATATAATGCATAGAACCAACATTTGGTTCAGCTCAGCATGGAGCCCCTGTTCTTAAGATTTTCTTGTGTCAAATCCATATTCTTTGGTTCCTGTATTTGCATGGATCATACACTGTTTTCCTATTTGTTTAGTATGTATGTACTCTAATTATTTTTTAAAAAGCAGCAATGTTTTGATTCCGATATCAATATTTTCTGGATAAGGCTTGTGGAGTAAAGGATTTTATATTTTTATCACTTAACTTTGTGCACTATAGCAAAAGAAATTATAATTTTTCATCTTCATGATGGCATTGTGGGCATAATGCGTTTTCATTAGTAATTTTTTTTCTTTTTAAAGTAGGTTTAGCGTGTTGATTCGTGCTCTGAAAGCAAGGGAAGGGAATGTACATATGTAAATAGGGAAACTACATCAGGGACAGATGAAAATAGACAAAGTGTTATGAGAAGTGATACAGTATTAGTTTATAAATGCCAGAAGCATTGTTAACAAAATGTTGGAACTGGAGGAAATGGTTTATGAAAAGGATCCAGATATTATCTTAATGATAGAGTCATGGACATATATCCTTCTTGCAGAAATCAACATTCCTGGTTATGAAATTATAAGGAAGGACAGAGTAAATAGAAAAGGTGGTGGTTGTGTAGCATGTTTTAGAGAAGAAATAAAAGCAATAGCTTTGGAAGAATTAATGAATGATAACACGGAATAAATGTGGTTTAAAGTGAGTGGAAAGTCGGGGGACATTGCAATAGGTGTGTGTGTGTGTGTGTGTGTGTGTGTGTGTGTGTGTGTGTGTGTGTGTGTGTGTGTGTGTGTGTGTGTGTGTGCTACCATAGTACATCAGCAACAAACGAGGAGGAAATGAACTTACATAGGAAAATAGAGGAAGTATGTGGGAAACTTGACCAGGGGATCTAACCACAACACTATCGACTGGGAATTGTTGCATACTGGTCAGGAAGGAGAAGCTTTTTTGAAATTAGTGTAGGACAAATTTCTCATGCAACATGTGAGGCAGCCAACAAGAGGAAGGAATATATTGCACTAAGTATTGACCTCAGATCGGGCACTGGTGAATAACTTAAGGCCTATCCACACCAGGAAACATTCCTTGGAAACAATGTTTCCAAACTGTTTGGAAACAGTTTCTGTGAAATTGGGAAGTCCTTAACGTAAGCTTGGGGTGAAGGACAAGCCAGTGAATGTTGATAGTTTACTGAGTGCATTTGAAGGTAAATTATGGAAAGACTCTTGTTCTGTGGCAGGACAACCGTTGGGGCCATGCTGCTGTTTTCCACATTTCTTACAGGAAGATGACATGGTCGCAGCTGGACGTGCCTCTGCCTTCATTTTGTGGGCCGCCTTCTTCCCTGTCTTGTACTGGGATACAACTCTTGCAGGTGGAGGGGCCTGTAATGCAGAAGCAGTTGACCTCGTAGCTTCATGAGAGTGGCATAACGTCACCACATCTTCGAGTGTGCAGGAGGCGTCCAGGGCAATGATTTTCTGCACCAATTCTTCGTCGTGGACGTGTGTGAGGATGCCGTGTTGAATCCAGGATGCCTCACAGTCAGCATTGTGGGCTTTACAGATGTCAATTTCCTCTGAGAGCCCCTTCAATCTGACAAAAAGTTGGCAAAGGACTCACCAGCAGCCTGCTTGCAACTGGTGAATGCTCGTCATCGGAGTGCTTCGTTGCTGGAGTCCTTGACATGCTTCTGGAAGATGTCAAGTATGTCGTCGACGGAAGAGTTAGGGTCTGGAGGCACCTGTAGTGTGTGCTCCAGCACTCTCTGGGTCTCCAGTGACAAGCACATCCTAAATTGGATCAGTTGCTTGGGATTGGGCAGGCTGGCTAAGTCCATCATCGTCGCCACTTTCTGAAGTAACATCAGGAGAGATGGGGGAGGTGGCTGAACAGCTGTTTTGGGTGCCGACGGGGTGGCTGAGGTGTTTGACGACACAACCCCCGGTGTATTGGAACCCGGCACGGCCCCAGCAGGTGGTGATGTGGGTGGAGGTGGACAATGTTTCCTGTCCAGACCTCAGTTGTCAGGATGCCTGTGATGAGTGTAAAGGTTGCTACAGCAGCCTCTCTATTTTACTTAACACTTTTGATAATACACTCAAGGAAGGGCAAGAAAAAGAAAAAGAGATAGGTGAGGAAATTTTTAGAAAAAGGACCCTTTCATGGTGACTTGCTTCTGGCGGATCTGAGAGTAGATGGAGCAAGTTTCACCAATTTCTTCGGATGTCCACGACTGACTTTGAAATACTTTTACGGATGGTGGCACCCAAAATATCTCGCAAGGATACAAAATACAGAAAGGCCATTTCACCTTCCATCAGATTGGCTCTTACACTGAGGTATCTTGCAAGTGGAGATTCTTTTACGAGTCTCAAGTACACCTTCAGGATATCAAAGCAAACCATCTCACCTGTGGTTCCTGAGGTCTGTGAAGCTCTGATCTCAGCACTGAACGGCTATGTCAAGGTAAGAAAACAAGAAGTATGCATTGTGGAGGTTTATTTTTTTTTCTCTCTCTCTCTCTCTCTCTCTCTCTCTCTCTCTCTCTCTCTCTCTCTCTCTCTCTCTCTCTCTCTCTCTCTCTCTCTCTCTCTCTCTCTCTCTCTCTCTCCTTACATTTGAGAACAATATAAATTAGTTTTACTGTTATAGGTGTGCTTACTAGAAAAAACACATTGCTGTTGGAATCATTATTCATGATCACTACTACATGCGCTTGGTGGATGAGAACTTGGAGGAGAGGCACTGCTTGGGGGGGGAAAGTCCTGCGGGATGCCTTGCGATGCTGCCACTGGTAATCCTGAATAGCTGTTTCCTGTATGTAAACTGTGCTGAAGGAATTGAGTCACACCCTCCTCGAAGTATCCCATTTCCAAATTGAAAATTATTTCATTAATTTTGTGCTGTGCTATTGATACTTCACGCTTATTTCTATCGCAGTCTCTTAGTTTATGGGCAACATTTTCACCAAACACATGATACTTGTCCCGTATAGTGACATGTTCTACTAGTGACTTAATCAAGTGAAATGCTTCTTTCAGTTCGTCATCAGCTCTTTTGTTAGCCAACGAACGATGAGGCTGGGAAGCGCTCTGAGGTGTTTCATCTTGATGTGGACTCTCAATTACAGCATCAGCTTCTTGCTCAAAATCAACTTCAGCAACCTGAAAGAGAAGAGAAACACTCATTAATGTTATTCTCATTGCTTTTATTTGTTTGCAGTGTTCTTACTATTATTGTTATTAGTTTTTAATATTATCATTATTGTTGTTATCATTATTATGTATCATTGTTATTATTATTACTATTATCATTATCTTTATTATTGTTATTTATCATTATCATTGTTGTTGTTTGCAGTTGTTACTGTTGCTGATGCTATCATCTTCATCATTATTATTTTTACGAATAATCTGAGCTTTTCACTTCACATTCCAACATTCCATCCCCTTGGGTATTGTATCATCTCTGGAGAGAGAGAGAGAGAGAGAGAGAGAGAGAGAGAGAGAGAGAGAGAGAGAGAGAGAGAGAGAGAGAGAGAGAGAGAGAGAGAGAGAGAGAGAGAGAGAGAGAGAGAGAGAGAGAGAGAGAGAGAGAGAGAGAGACTAAGCTATCCATGGTCATCCTCCTTATCGCCTCAACCCAATCACAGGGGAATGGTAATGTGTGTGATTGAAGCATCAAATGGGTTCGCCCACAGATGGAACTTTCCACACTGTATTGGCGCACTAGACAGGAAGCACGTTCAGATGCAAGCTCCTAAGAATAGTGGAAGCCTATTCAAAGGGACACACAGTATTGTACTCATGGCCAGCGTAAATGCAGATTACCAGTTTATATATGCAGACGTAGGATGTCAAGGCAGAATTTCTGACGGAGGTGTGTTTAAATATATGTCTGTATGAAAAACTAGAGCAGAAGCAGCTCAGGCTAACTCCAGACCAGCCTCTTGTAGAGGGACGCATTCCTGTATCATACCTGTTTGTTGGAGATGATGCCTTTGCTTTGTCACGTTACTTACTGAAACCATTTCCAGGAAATCTAGAAAGGTCTTCCCCTGAGAGGATCTTAATTACAGATTGTGTAGGGCACAGAGGATAATAGAAAATATGTTTGGAATCTTAGCATCTAAGTTCAGAGTATTTCTAAAGCCTATTGCATTACACCCAGTGTTGTGTTCCCAGCAGTACGCCAATTCTGAGCTGTCTGCCCCCTAACTGCGCATGCTCAAAAGTAATGTTTGTAAACATAGGTTTATTGATAAACAAATCCATTCTCAAGTGTTCTACCACAACAAAAGATATTATTTTACATCCTCACTTGAATGCTCTAGAAAATTAAGGGTTATATTTTTGCATTACCTGATGCATCCTGAGAAAGTTTCCTTTATTACATTTCTGTCACAAATTTCTTGTTTCTGAGATATTCAATGTTTTTTATGAGACCTTCTCTTCGAAAAGTAAAGTTTAGTTTGTTTTGAACAAGGTTCTATTATTTGTTAATATAGGTTAAGGTTTGGTTGATTTAGGTTAGTATATCCATACTAGTTATGGATTGTTGTTCAACTATATGTATGTAAATATTTATTTATATATTGTATGTATATATTTATATACTATTTATAAATTATATGTGAATAAGGAAAGAACCAATGAAAAAAGAACACACTTCCTGAAATGATGGAACCAATAGACTAGTGTTTCATTCTGGTAACCTTGAAGAAGTGGCAAAGGAAATAAGTTAGCATTTCCACCTCTGCTTTAATTGATTTCAAGTCATCAAAATTTTTAAATATTTGTGGCTCTAGTGTTCCGTGTCTTGGGCTTGATATTTTAGGTTTATCTATATCATGCTGAAATACCCTAGGGGGTAGGTGAGACAAGGCATCTACACACATAATTATGTGCAAACATCACATTCACATTTCACATGATGCCCCGTGTTGTAAGAGGTAGCGTGCTCAGCTCACAAGTGAGAAGTCCTGAGTTCAAATCCCAGGCAGGCTGAAAATAGATTAAGACAATTTCACCCATGCCCCTGTTCACCCAGCAGAGTACTGGGTGTAATGCATGGTTTGTGACCCACCTCCCGAGTATGTGTGGTGTACGAGATCAAAGCCTACCCCAAGATCAGACACGAGCTCTGAGCTCTTATTCGTAAGGTAAGTGCTGGTAATCACATTATCAGAGGTGGTAAATTACATGTAATCTTCACTTGTTTGCCGCTCAGCTGCTATGCGTGAAAAGACTGATCCTCACCACACCACACTGTGCTGGGTCAGTGTTCAGTGCAACCAGTGATTTCCACAACAGGGGCTGACAGCAGAGCTGGTTTATTCGTGCTGCATCCCACTCCTCACACCTACATCAATCAGCTGATCAGACCAGATGCAACAGAAACTCCCTTCAAGGCTGTTGAGGCTGCATCAACTGTTATGCAGTAACATATGATCTCCATTCGGCTCTATCATGCAGAGCCATTTCCTTTACTCCAGACATACCTCTTGCCTCTAAAGCTCTCTTCAACTGTTCATCCATCCCTTTTGTGGTCTTCCTCTTGCCTTACACCTTTCAAATCAGATCCTCCTTGTCAAATGCTCTTCCTCCATCCTCTCCACATGCCCAGATCATTGAAACATTTTGCTCGGCTTGATCAGTTAACTTTCTCATAACACATGCTCTCCTTTGCACTTCTTCATTCCTTCCTCTATGTGTCACCCCACACATACTCTTCAGACACCTCAACACGTTTCCATTAGATTCAAGTGCCATATGACGTTAATTACATTCAATCTCCTCTCTGCTGCTGTCATATTCCACATTTCAGCCCATATATTGCAAATTGTACCCCTACACCCTCATACAATGATATCTTTGCTGTCATTCACAGCGACCTCTGTCAAACACTTAAAACACTTTTCCTTAACCCCCACATCTTTTCTACTTTCTGGATAAGGCTACACGCAGCACTGTGCTGTTTGAAATTCAACCAACCCTGAATGCCAATTCCAATGGTGTTCTTCTTAGGAGGGGGTGGGTTTACTGGGAAAAGTTAATTACTAGGAAAACAAAGCATTTCAGACAGAAATAAAGGTTAGATTGATTTCAAACACATAAAAAGGCACAAGAAAAATATAGTCTACATGTCCAAAGGAAGTGGAGGTTGAAACATTATCCCCCCCAAATTTTTATTTCCCATTTCAGACTAACGATATTATATTTTCTATAACTACAACCTAGAATCACTGCAGCATAATAGCTGTTTAATGGCCATTCACTTTACTTGTGACAAAACAGATCAGGCCTAGAGGTGAATTAATATTAATGGGTGGACAGCTCAGAATAGGCAGACTGCTGGGAACATGACACCAGACAAGGTTGAGAGTGTTACTCTGACATGCATATATTTGCATAATTTTCTATGCAGAAATGTGGAGTCAAGAAATGTTTATTCACCACCCGGTACATTTGACTCTGAAGATGTGGACAATGCCAAGATAACTTCAGGATTGTGGAGAGTAGAAATTAATGAAGGTGAAGGGTTCATTAATTTGCAAAATATACCACGAAGGAGTACTGAGGATGCACAGGATATAAGGAAGGAGTTTAGAGATTACTTTCTCTCAGCGGAAGGACGTGTTCCTTGGCAGGATGATTATGCGTAGGCCTAGACTAAACAGTCTGCCTGTAAATCTAGCTGTAAATGTCTGTTGTGGATTGATTAGCTCAAATTGCAGACATAGATGCCATATTCTTTTACCTTCTTTTACAACAGTTATCATGTTTAGATAATAATAATGATGATAATAATAATAATAATAATAATAATAATAATAATAATAATAATAATAATAATAATAATAATAATAATAATAATAACAACAACATCAGCAGCTTACCTCTCTCTCTGTTGAGTCTGTTGACCGGCTTGCTCTAGATTCTTGGCCCTGCAGCAAAAACATGAGGGGCTTGTAACCAAACCATGAACACTTATTGGGGGAAGTTCCGCTTCTTTTCAGTGAAGTGAGTTTCAGATGCTCCCTTCTGAACTGTACTTTGATGGCTTTGATCTTCTTTTCTATTTCACTTACACCAACGGAAAGTTTATCAGCCATCTCCGTCAAGGCATCCATCTTTTTCATCTTCTTTTTATAGTCTATACATGTTACATCCCACAATGCTGGGGACGAATGGAACAACTCAATGAGTTCTAGAGTTTTTTCTGTTGACCACATGGTGTTATCACTGCAAGCCTCGCGTAATAGTTGAAGTTGTGGCCGTGGTAGTAAGAGCAAAAGGCACTGGTGGGTTTCTTGATTTCATGTAGCTACACAGAAGAATGCAGATGATGTACATATAAGAATGATAGATTATGACCAGCTGTGAACACACAATATATATGATGATGAGGTAGGAAAAGAGAACTTTCTATCTAGATGACTACCTGATGTGAACTGATAAATCTGGGGCAGAAAGCATATATAGATGACTTGGTTTGAACTGGTTTTTGTCAGCTGCAGGTGGCGGAGGGACAGAACGCCAGATAACACGGATGTGTTACTTTCTGAATTCCCTAGAGACTGGACGCCGGTTGACAGAGACGTATGACTTCTCTTGGGAATTGGACGGTGGTAGACATGAAGATGTTAAATGCTACAGCTTCTCTGGGATCAAGTGATCATAATGTGGTGAGTTTTGAAATAAATATTGACTGGGGAAAAGAAGCTTGGAAGGAATATTAGTATGATTACAGGAAAGCCAGGTACAAGGAAATGAGAAGAGAATTTGCAAAGATAACATGGAACGTATAAAAAATGTGGAGAATATTCGTGGAGAAATATGACCGAATAGTTAAGGTGTATGTACCTACAATGAACCGTGACAGAAGGAAGAGGAAGCCACTGTAGTGGAATAAAGAAATATTCAAGGTCAGAAAAAGCAAACTCAGATGGTGGAAACAATACCAGGAGATTGAGTTTTACACAAACTACCTGAAGTACAAGAAGGCAATGAATAGAGCAAGGAAACTAATAAAAGCTAAAAGGAGATGTGAAGAAAGGATTACGAGAAGAGTTAAGGAGGATCCAAAGGCATATTATAAATATGCCAACAGCAAAATGAAAGCAAAAGTTAGTGTTTTACCCCTGGAAGATGAGAATAGAAATATTATATGTGACGATAAGAAGATAGTGGAGATACTGAACAACTATTTCTCATCAGTATACACAATGGAAAGATTAGAGAACATAACTGATCCCAGGGTAATGTTCAATTGAGAACACATGCTAGAGGAAGTGAACCTAACAACCAAGGGAGTAAAGAAGAAATTACAGGAACTAAACTCTGAAAAATCATCTGGTAATGACAGTATCCATCCTGCAGTACTAAAGAATATATGGGGGGACTGTGGCACACCCTCTAAGTCTCATATTAAGGATGAGTTTAGAAACGCGAGAGGTGCCAGAAGATTGGAGGATGGCATGCAACACATTGAGTCCAAGTGCCCACATAGTAAAGGTAGCGTCAAAAGCCAATTAAGTGATGGGAAGCATAGAACCATAGAATTCAAGAGCAGAGAAAATATACTAAGATTATATGAATCTCTAGTAAGACCACATTTAGAGTACTGTCAGCAAGCCTGGAGACCATACAATCAGAAGGACATAGATAATATAGAAAATGTGCAGAAAAGGATAACGAAGATGATCCCCAGTCTGAGGGAGGACACTGGACACCTATGAAGAAAGGCTCACCAAGACTGGACTGGTGTCTTAGGAAATGAAGAGACTTAGGAGTGACCTTATTGAAGTCTTTAAGATAATGCAAGGACTGGAGGGACTGAAAGCAGAGGACTTCTTTATCATGGACCGAAGAGTGAGCAGAGGACATCCATACAAGATATTCAAGCAGCGACCACAACTTAATGTGAGGAAGTACTTTTTTTCGTGCAGAATATTAAATGAATGGAACAATCTGCCAAGTGAGGCATTAATGGTAAAGACAGTGAATGATTTTAAAGCAAAGATTGATCTGCTGGTAAGAATCTGGTAAGAATAATATCAGTTCATACCAGTTTCTAAGTAAGCTGTTTTCTTTTATCATTTATGTTTTCCATGTAGTACTATAGGTAACGAATGGGAATAAGTCTAGATGCCGGTCGAATGGATGGTCATAAGACACCTATAACAGTACAGATCCCTCTACGCACACTTTACACTAAAATTTTAAACCAAGACTCAAAATACATTGATCTCACCTCCTATAATATTCTAAGCAAACGTGCGAAATCTAATGCAGTGATGATCGATTCTGCCTTGAAGCAGCGACTGTCAGCCCGATGTCAACAACTTTATGTACATTGATCTTGATTTTAATGTAAAGATCTTGGTCTTGATGTCTTAAATCTTGATTCCACAGGAAACAGCGCCAGCTCCTATGAGGGGAAAAAAAAAAAAAAAAAAAAAAGCAAAACAGAAAAAAGAAACAACATATTCTATATACACACCCTAGTTTCTAGATCTCGCATACCACATTTTCTGCAGAAACTAGTTCTTTCAATCACTTAATTCATTTAACATCCCATTTCTGTCAGAACCACACGCACCATTTCCATTATTTCACGGTCATGCTTCTAACATTCCAGTACTAGACAAGAGCAGAATGTCATTGAGGTGGCAGTCACTTAGCTGGGAGCAAATGCGAGACCTTGTATATTTCATTTTTGAAAAGAGTTGTTCACAACAGGGCTGCCAAACATGGCAACGATGCGTTTTTCATGCTCAATGTAATATGGTCATTTGTTAGAAGGGAGGACGAGGTCACAAAGAAGGACAGTGGAGAAACGGTACGGTACTTTACCTTCAGTTTGTCATTACACTGAAGGTCCACCAACTCCATCTACAGGGGGGCAGGGAAGTCAAAGGGGGAGGTGAACAGTTCAACAGTTTGAAGCCCGGAACCAATGACCTGACACCTGTGAAACGGGAGGCAAATTCCTCCTGCTGCAAAGAGGTGACAACACCAACACAAGTGTTCAGGTCCACATCATCAGGTGCACAAGCCACAATACGAGGAAAATACATAAGCTGACCAGCAGTCAGTTGAGCCTCCCACAAGCGCAGCTTTACCTCGAAGGCGGTGATGTGCGAATACATGTCTGTGACTAGAATGTTTTTGCCTTGCAGCTTCACATTGAGGTCATTTAGGTGCGTAGTAATATTCTGTGAGCAGGGCCAAACAAGCAAGCCATTGCGGGGTGGAAAAATAATCAGCACCGGGGAAGGTGGCGATCTCCTGCTGCAGGTCGCACACGCCGGAGTCGGGACAGCATGGTTCCATGATTCAACCAGCGGACCTCACAGAAGTAAAGCAGCTCACCATAGTGTGCGTTGACTTCGTCCGTTAGTCCTTGGAACTGGCGGTGGTTAAGGCTGCGTCACATGCCATGTAGTTGTGGTGCCGCGGTTATGCTGTTGTTTATTTTAAGTCTTGTTTTAAATCCCCCCTCTAAAGACACCAGTGTGGTGCCGGGGTTGTGCTGTTGTGTTTTTCTTTACGGGTGATTTTTCTTCAATTTACTTTATTTTAAATCTCTATTTTAAAATCCTTATATATTATTGACCTTGCTGCCACCACCCATGGTTTTTTTGTAAAGGGGCATGGGGGCCCTTTGTGAGATTTTATTTTACTTTAAGGGAAGTTACTTTAAATCAACAATCCAAAATTTTTTAAAAAGTACACTTAAAACTTTTGGTAGAGTAGGCTGAGTTCTCCACAGGACACGTGAGAACGTTGGATGTTTTTCATATCCTTGTTTCAAGAGTGTTGAGCACCTCCAAGTTACTTACCTTACCACTTACGAGTCAGGGTTTAATTTAAAGAGTTGATTAGTGAAGTTTTGATATCGAGTATATTTCATTCTTTCAAATTTAATTACTCCCACTAGTATTATCCATTTATAATAGGTGAAAGTGTCACCAGAACTGACTAACTGGTACAAACTAGGTCCGATAACTTTCCTAGGTTTATACAAAGTCACACACGTTATATTCCTCTTGTCTCGAAATCTACAATTTTCCCCCCTCCCACTTTTGAAAATATTTCCCCGGGCATATTATTATTAATTTGGATGATTACTAGGAGTGGTTAAATAACAGTCTCTTAGGATGTTGATCGAAGGATCTCACATCATACTTAATCGAAATTACTGAAGGCTGCCCACTATTGACATACTGTTTATTTTCTGTGTTCCAATATGGGATAGCTACAGGCCCCTAATACTCTTCTATTCTCTGCAATAACTGGTTAACATGGAACTGTGGGATCACACGTGGTCACTGTTCTTAACAAAGGACAATATATTATGTTAGGCATCATCCCCACTTTGGCTTTGGTTTCCACTGAGTTACATATTGTGATAGTGTTCACTGTGTATTTGTGTTGTCGTGGCGACCGCTGTAACAATACACCATATTAAGACGTGTTTCTGTCTTGAAGGCTAGCGGGAGAAGAAGGGGTAACATAGCTTCCCTCCTAGCCCGGATGGAGCGTTCTGCCTGGTAGGTTGTCAACTATTTCAACCGATTTCCCCGTTGCTTTCCCTTATCTCCTTACGAAATTAATCCCTTAACTAAACAATACAAAGAAAATGTATAGGTAATGTGAGTAAAAACATTTAGAAGGCGTACAGTGTGGGTTTTGAAGGGTGTTACAGCCACATAAATAGCGGCCAAGGAATGTTACACTCTCGACTCGGTGGGAAGTTTCTAGCGCGCTAGAATTCAAAAAGGTATAAAAAAAAAAAGAAACCTAAAAGGGGGTAGGGGGCCTCATTTCGTAGCATCACATAGTAACTTTCTCCCTGGTATTTATTAGGTAAAGATCTGTCATGCAAATTTGCCCCGCGCTACCCTCCGCGATCACGTCGAGAGGCGCCGACTTACTCATTTAGTTGGCTAGGCTGTTGCGGGCCGGTTTGTAGGGTGATGGGCCATGAGTTCGGACTCTGCAGGCTGGATCTAGTCCGCGGGCCTGA
This sequence comes from Metacarcinus magister, assembly GCA_029783475.1. Taxonomy (NCBI): domain Eukaryota; kingdom Metazoa; phylum Arthropoda; class Malacostraca; order Decapoda; family Cancridae; genus Metacarcinus; species Metacarcinus magister. Next base: position 5,723,721 of record JAPQNM010000005.1, read on the forward strand.
GGTTGCCGACCCCTGCCCTATACTATTCACCCTTTAGTTTGTGAAATCCATGAGTGGCTTTTTCGCCTCTATGCCAATAAAAAGTCTGTTTTTGTTGGGTTCCGAGCAATGCTGGCATTACCGGCAATGAATGTGTCGACTCAATGGCGAAGGTTAATAGCAAAACAGGACACATGAGCAATATGATACTTGTCTGCAATCAGTTCAAAGAGGTCAGAAGAACAGTCGGGTCAACTGACGACTCTTGGGAAAATTTCATGGGATATGAGAACAGTACCAGTATGATTGAGTGAGATAATGGGAATACAGTAAGCGCCAGATATCAAAGGTCATATGGCGCTTTGTTAAGCTAAAAGAAAGGCAGATGGCTGAGCAAAGAGATAACAACAAGGCACAGTATGGGGATGGAAAGAACAGTAAGTTATAATATAATGGGTAGATCAAGTAGAGAATATGGGTTTGTTAAAGAATGGCAAAACCAGATCCATAGTGAGATTTTGAGCCATCAGTAAAAACAAGAGTGCAATTGGCATGAGTAAAAAAGTGTTCAAGAAAAAGGAATCATAAGTTAGTGCATCAGACTTGAAAGAACATATAGAGTAGGCAGCGTAGGTCATTTCTATATGAGCGGGATTATTTTTTTAATGAAAATTAATGAGTTGTGATAACGGTAGGGATAGGAGTATTGGGATCATGAGAGACGGGGGATCAGAAGTAAAAGGTATGGAAGTAAGAGCAGTATATAGGCAGGAGGGCTCTTGAATTATATAGCAGGGATTCACGAGAGAATCAAGAAGGTAAGGAATAGTCAAGATGAGATTTTGTGGTAGATGTTGCTGAAGGGGAGGAAAGGAAAAAAGAGGAAAAGGGTGAGGGAGTAGGGGTAAGGGGTAGGAGTAAGGGGATGGGGAAGGGGGATGGGGTGAATGTCATGGAGTGTGGAATAAACTTCTACTGGAGCACAAAGGGTGTTATTGGAAGTTGAATGTGACGAGGTAAAGGATCGGAAAGGAACTGAGGATTCAAGGAGAGGTTTTACTATAGAGACTTCAATATCAAAGATGGTCTCACTAGGGGAAGGAGGAGAGAAGACAGTGGGGGTAAAAGTTTTTTTGATAGAAAACTGTAGGGAAGAAGTTTTATTGATTAAGAATGAAGCAGAATCAGTAGATGGTTTTGGAGGGAAGCACAAGAGCGACGCTTGATTGGTGTAAGAATACAGCATGGGCGGGAGCAAGGTTTGAAGTTGGAGTAGAGGTTGGGGTATCAGGGTTAGTAAACAAGAATGATTTGTCACTGGCAGTGAAATGAAATAGCGTGGTGAGAGAAGTGGAAAGTGAAGAAGCAAGAGATGGGGATAAAGAGAGGGTAATAGCAATGGAAGAAGTAATTGCGCTAGATGAAGAAATAAAAGGAGTGAGAGAGGAAGGAGGATGGGATATAGTAGACGGAAAGGTAGTGGTACATGTGGTCTGAGGTGTGTTGGTGGAGATGTGTTGAGAGGTGGTTTTGGAGATCTGTTAGTTCATGCAAGGAAGGTTACCCTTTCTACTGGTCTTTGGATGCATTTTTAAAATTGGATATTGTTTTCAGAGTAGGGAGCATGATATGGAAGTACAGTAGAACCTTGCAATACAAGTTTAATTCATTCCATGACAGAGCTCGTATTATGATTTACTCGTTTTACAAATAAATTTTTACCATTGAAATTAATTGAAATATAATTAATCCGTTCCGGCCAAAAAAAATCACCTAAAAATCTTTTTTATAGATTTTTAAAACAGAAAAAGTGCACATCGTCGATATTCTTTGGTCTTATTGGCTTGCTAAGTCCACTACACGCACTCCTCTCTCATGGTTTTCAATTATTTCCTTCTTCAATTATATCGTAATTATCTTATCTGGATAAGGGAAGGGTAGAAGTAGTAGCAGATGGGCATGAGTGAGGATGAGAGAAGGAGACAGTTTAGGTTATAGGAGGAGAGGTCAGAGTAGAGGGTTGGTGAGTGTTTTTACTTTTTGGAGGTATAGAAGGTAGAAGAAAGGGTTGGTGTTGGTGTTAGGGAAACAGGTGGAAGAGGCGAGGGAGTTGACAGGTGGGTGGTTAGGGTGCATACACAAAGAAAGCAGGTTTACCAGCACGGACAAATAACGTTGACTGGCATTGACCAACACAGAATTAAACCATATAAACAAGTGTAGGCGAGCATGGAAGAAGCAGGCTTCATCAAGTTGGAGTAGGCAACCCGCTTTCCTGATTCCTCAGAGTACCACTCTTGCCTGCTCAACCCGTGTGGGTAAAAGCATAGAAACTGAAGAGCAATATGGATGTCGAATAACAAAAGCATTTGAAAGACCAACATTGTGAGACAAAAGGAATAAACTCCACGCAGGTTAGTTAGTTACCCGCTTCCTTTGTGACCATCTTCCCACGTAAGTAACCTAAGCGGTTGGCGCCGGTAACTTGCTTTCTTTGTGTTTGCACCCTTAGAAGAGTTTTGAGAGCCGAAGTTGGAGACATTTCCTTGTCAAAGCCAGGGAAGTCATGTGGATGAATTTTCTATGGTACATTTCCCAATGCACCTGTTGATTTTGAATTTTCACTACTGGCTATGGTGAGCCAAATGTAAGTGGGGGATATAACTGGTCGGCTCCCAATAACCCCCATGAAGAGCAAAGACATGCCCATGGCCATGGCACCCTCAGGTGCCATGACTGAACTCGGAGTTAGCCTTTCATCTTCTCAGCATGGCTTTCACACTTTAGGAAAAGAAGGGGATAGTGGGCGGTTAAGAAGAAAAGACATGAAACAAAGGGAAATTAAGCTAGAAAAAGAAAAAGGCCAAATGAAAATTGGTTGGACCAGAGACTGAAGTTTGAGACAACACTGCATCAAGTCACAATCTCTGGTCCTGAAGCCCTCCCCAGCAACAATGGGCTTGGAAATGGAAGATAATCAATAAGTTGAGATGAGTACTTAAGTGTGCTGTTAAAGCATTAACTACTAACTACAGGTCCACACAGTAATTGCATCTTAATTGAAAACCAAGAGCTGTCTACTGTCAAACACATTAATTTTCAGAAATGGGTATTTGTGATCATATAACTATAGAAAAATATCACTTTCATCCACATTCAAGGAGGAAAAAAAACAACCACCATACATTTAGTCTTTTTACCTAAACTTTCA